>QEPC01009251.1:5471125-5534926 GCA_003113815.1 Sphenodon punctatus
CCCCCCCCCCCCCCCAAAAAAAAATAAAAATAAAAAATATCTGGTTCAAGTGCTTGGGACTCGTGTGAGGAGAGGATAGGAGATTAGCAAAGGAGTAGGCAGAGGCCTGATGAGAGGAAGGAGAGGTGTAAAGAAGGTTGTGAGGGACAGGAAAGCAACTTGACAATGTTCAACTTGGACTAGCCAGCTAATTGGTGGGTGTGCTTTGCCCTGATCCATGCAGTACATGGATGGTCTGATCAAGCCTGTCTGATTCTATAGAGCAGGGATGGGGAACCTTTTCCTTGCCACAGGCCACTCTGAGAATAGTACAGACTCCAAGGGCTGGGTGGGAGTTGGAGGCAGAGGTGCTTAAGGGGTGTGATCAGGATGCGGAAAAGAAGGGGATGGTCCAAATCCTGGATCATCCCCTACGCTTGAGTTCATGCCGCCATCTCCACTCCCCACCCCACAGCTCTCTTGAAGGTTGGAGCTGGATTCACAAAATGGAAAGGGACAAATAAAAACCAGAGCGCTCTTTATAAGATATAAGGAACTGCCTAAACCGAGTCAGACCGATGGTCCATCTTAGCCCAATGTTGTCACAACCTGACACGGCAGCAGGGTCTCAAATCCAGGTCTCGGGCAGAGGCCTCACCGAAGCATGCTACCTGAGACCCTCCAGGATTCCCAGCAGAGGCCTCACCCAGGAGTGCTACCAGAGATCCTGAACTGAACTTGGGACCTTATACATGCAAAGCACATGCTCTACCACATGAGCCATGTCCCACCTCATGACTTCAGTGCTGGAGGTACCTAACTTGTCTTTACAAGATGGCAGCCGTCACACTAGTACCCTTTATCTCCCAGCCCTAGGCTTCACGGTCACACACACAATTCTGCCAATGACCCTTGCCTGCCTGGAAGGAGGTAACTAGGCTGGAATGGGTTTCCATGCAGAAGCTATAATGGTCCCTCCATTCCTTTCATGGCACATGGGTACAGAGCTGCACCAGGGCATGTGGGCCACTCAGGTTTGCACCGCCAGTTCTTATGTACGCCCTTGCTGCCCAGCCTCTGTCCCAAGGTGTCAGAATTGTATTTAGCTGGCACCAAGTTGAGATGTCCCCTGGCTCATTTTACCTGTAACCAAGTCATTTTTCCTTTCTTTCTGCAGAGTTTTTACTCCTCCTCCTCCTCTTCCACAACCACCCCAGCTCAGGTGATAGCACTGCGGTTCCTGGCCTTTCTCATCTGTGCAGTCCTTGTCCTGATGGCTGTGTATGGGTCAGGAGATCCCTTCTCCCCTGTGGTCACCTCTCCCCCAAGTACCTCTGGCCCAGTGGCAGTAGGGAATGAGACTGGAGTGAGACAGCCGGCAGCAGAGCCAACCTTGGAGAATAGCACGTTTCTGGGAATTGCAGACTGGCAGCAGCTGCTTCACCTCTTACCAGAGCAGATGGTGGAAAACCTGAGCATCACCTGGACCTACGAGAAGAACCATCAGATAGTGGTGGTGGTTCTTGGGCTGCTTGCTTGCCTGTTAGCCATGCTCCTGGCTGGAAGGATCAGGTGGGTGTGTCACCTGCAATTGTGAGATGCTGGCTTTCCCTTGTGTTGTCTGCAGTTTGAGGGGCAGGTTCTTGTGAGATGCTGGTTCTCTGCATTCAAGCCACACTGGGACTGCTCCCTTCTTGACTCAGTGTCCGGTAACGTCAGCTGTTATCCTCCTTTCTTCTGTGTTGCTTTCTAGCCATTCCTTCTAGTTAGCCAACCTGGTGGGATTTGAAGCAAGAGACCTCTGTTCTAATCCTGGCACTGCATTGGTGGCTAAATTTGCCTCTGCCTTGGGTGTCCTACTGGTAAGACTAGGGGTAGTATTTACACAATTTCTATCAAGCGTTTTGGCATCCCACAACATGACAAAGCCAGTGTAGCCTAGTGGATAAGGTGTTTGAACTTAGACCTGGGAGACCAGGATTCAAATCCCATCTTATCAGTGAACCGCTGGGTGTCTTTGGGCAAGTCACTATCTCTTGGCCCCAGTTTTCCATCTGTGAAATGGAAATAATAATGACCTACCTCCATAGGCTTATTTTAAAGCACATTGAACACTGAGGGTAATTTCAGACGTGATGAGCCATTCGGCCCGCCACGCTGAACCGGGATCTGTCTCTGACCCTGGTCCATGATCAGACCAGCCGCCACCCTCAGGGAGACAGACAGGCCGCTGCGCCCAATCCCGTACTGCGGTCTCGGCCATGGTCCAGACCGGGGCGAGGTGACAGATGGTACCTTCGCTCCGTTCCTGATCGGGGTCCAGCTAACCACAGTTCTGGAGGTGAGGCCGGCCTCCCCTCCAGAATCGTGGTTAGCATTGACCCCGCCAGGTTTTCACCGTGGTGAAGATCTGGCGGGGCTCCCACAGACGTTCACGCGATCACAGCCACACTGATTCGGTGGGGCTGATGATGATCATGTAACGTGAAATTACCCTGTGTGTGGTAAGTGGCTATTATTAGAAGAGCAAAGCATTATATAGCTTTCTAGGTAGAGAGGTGGTTGGCTGTGAAAGGGTCTCCTGTACACATTGTGGGTGAAGTATTCTTGGAGCTCTGAAGAGTGAGAAACTTTCAGGAAGGTGGGAATTGTCAGGTGAGAGTGGGAAGTGCAGGTTAATTCTGCTATAACTGGCCTAAAAAAATATGCATGAACAAAATTTCTCTGAAGTACTGTAGCCTAATAGGCTGTTGGCATACAGGTTAAATGGTTGGAACCATAACTTACCTCACAGCATTGAGGGGACCTGACTGGGAGAAGGTCTCTGTCCCACTGAGTGGCTGGCTTTTTTTCTAGTGGGCTAGCTAACTTGCTGTTGTCTTCCATTTTGTGCTTCAGGCTCCGGAGAATTGATGCCTTCGCTTCAGTCCTGTGGTTCCTGGTGGTGGTCCTACACTTGGCTGAGAGATACCTGAAGACGGACACCCCCAGCTGGCTGGACACTGCCAAATTCAGCACCACATCCCTGTGCTGCCTGGTGGGCTTCACTGCGGCAGTGGCCACACGAAAATCAACGGGCCACCGGAGATACCGGCCCCGAAGGTCAGAGCCAGAGCAGTGACCGTGGGGGAAAAGCAGAATTAAAGCCTTGCGAACTCTGTGCAACTGGTGCTTCTCTATCCTATTTCCCTCCCCCTCCTCTTTTAATCTTTTTTTTTTTTCCTTTTGTCTAGAAATGTGGTGAAATATCTTCTTTTTTTTTTCCCCCTTCCTTTCTCTGTTCTTGCTCTTCACCAATCCAGCCAGCAGCTGTAGCATTAGCCAAGGAACCCGCTTCAGTTGCCTCAGTTCTCCCACATCCTTCATCCAGCGGTACATATATATCCCAGACCCCAGAGCCAAATCTTCCAACAACTGCTCCACAGACTGCTCCATAAACATGACCTCGACCCCCATTCTGCTCCTCCAGCCTGAGAGATTCTGACTCCTTCTGTCTTTCCAGCTCTGCTTGGCTGTGTGTCCATCCGTCATTAGCTAGTCATGGAGGGAATCGTGCTCTGCCCGTACCTCATTCTGTCTCCTAATGGTGCTGGTCATTTTTATTTTACATTGATGTGAAATGTGCTGCTGGGTTCTGCATTTTTTTTAATTTTATTTTTTAACCCTTTGCAATAGCACTGAATGGTGGGATTCTCAGCAGTGGGTTGACGGGAATAGGAGACATCTTACTTAATAGCCTGTCTCTCCTCACTCTCTATTGTGTAGCCTCACTTTAACTGCATGTCCATTTGCTCTGAGATGTAGTTTCTGCTATAAATAGAAGAACCATTTTGAGTGCATTTTAACCATGCCTTTACTTTTTTAAAAGTGCTTTTTAACCACAATTACGTAGCTCAGAATGTTTTGAACAGCACAACGTTTTCAGCCGGTCTTGCAGTTAATGTCCATGATTTTAGTTCCCTCCCCCTCCCCTTCATTTGAAACTGAATATTGAAATAGCACAGTTTTTATTTTAATAATAATAAAAAGAAACACCTCTGCTCTCGGAAGCCTTAGGATCAGAAGTGGAAAATGGCAAACCATAGAGAGCAGCTAACTAGCACTCTGTAAGTCCATCTTCAGCAAGGATAACCGTGCAAACCATCACTCCAGTTGGCATTGTCTGCTGTGTTCGGGGCATTTGATAAGAAAGAATGCTAGTTGGGTTGAAGGATATGGAATGGAACTGGATTTACCTGAAATGAGGAGTGGGAAAGGATGCTGCTGATTGGAGCAAGTCATGCTGAAAAGGAGGAATTCCATAAAGTCTGATCTCCCAAGCCCTTTCTTCTGGTCATCCTCAATGAAATATTCCAGAACAAAATACAGTGAAGACCCACAGTTCTGTACCCTTCGTGGGACACTGCCACATCTGTAATTGTGGAATTGCTACAGCAAAGATCCTGTCTGCTATTGCAGTGCTAGTTCCATCCCCAGCAGGGGAGAGACCTGAGATCTGCTTGTTAGTACTAAACCAGTCTCCGCTTGTTGCACTCTAGTACTAACCAGCTACCCCAGCGGAGGACAGGCTGTCTCCAGAGACTCCAGATTCCCTCCCTCACTTATGGGAGTTGTAGTGGGGGAATTCTGAAGATTCTAGATTTGTAGGTCTCTCTATTGAGGTGGGTGGTGAATCTTCATTTCCTAGGAAATCTGCAGGGTGACCAAGAAGAGCAAGTCTTGGTTCACCTGATTTTGGTCATGAAGGACACCCTGTTGCCTTTCGAGCCTTGAAATTGTAACAAGAGATGGACCATGAAAGGGAAATTGTGACGTTGCCCAAGATATCTTATTTTCTAAAAAGTGTGTTCTTGAGGGGTTGGGTTTTTTAAATCCTATTTAAGCAGTGGCACAGGCAGCTTACCCTCTTGATGTTCTGACCTAGAATAGGTATCTCCTGCCACCACATCAAGATGGTGGATTACTCCCCTATATCTTTAGCTTCCGCTAGGAAACTGGCCTTCTCCACCAAAGGGCTTCATTTAAGAACATAACAAAGCTGTGAAGGGAATTTCTAAAACCCGGTTGGCTTTAGCTGTTGACTGTGGTTTTTCTGCTAACCGGTATCTGTTGCAAGGATAGAGTTGTAATGCTGAGCTGGTCCAACAAAAGCTCCATGGAGATCCAGTAACTGCTGACTGAAATGGCTGAGTGGGAAGTGTTTACTGTGATTTAGCTGATGGTGCCATTCCTGTATAGTTCTTGCATGTACAGTTACAGGAAGCAAGAACACAAATCGCCCATGTGGCTTGACTTTGCAGCCCGAATTCTCCTCCTTGCTTGCTGTTTAATGGTGGGGTGGGGGGGTTGCAATTAAGAGAACAAGCTGAATTTTGCTCTGTTGGAAAGCACATCCCCAGGGAATTAAGACCTCTGTCTTTCCACGCTTCGGCAAACCTCTCATTGCTTGTCCCAGCAGCATTGCTCAGTCCTGGCTTGAGGAAACCATCTGCAAGTAGTGGGTTTACAGAATCAGAGCCCTGGTACTCATGGAACAGGTCTAACTAAGCAACGGTCCAGGACATCACCAGGCTCATGGTTGAAGTCCAGGCTGGGGGTTCAAAACCAAGACGTCTGTCCGTAGGGGTACAGGGTAGGGTCTGAAGGCAGGCAGGCAGGTTGCTGGGTGACAAGCAGCCTAGGAAGGACAGCAGGCAAGAATAGACTGCTCTGGTTAAGGTGAAGAGGCTAAACTGACTGGGACTGAGCTGGCAGGGGTCTGACCAGTAGTCTGTGAGACAGATTGCTTTGACAAGGAGGTGTAGCAGGAAGGGCAAGAGGCATCCTGCTCACCTAACCCCCTTCAGTTGCAACAGGCTCAGGATAATAATCTTTTATATAGTGTCCCCCTGTCATGGCACTCTGAGCGCTTTACATATAACTAATAAACACAACTTTTAATCCTTGTAACAACCCTGTGAGGTAGGTTAGGCTGAGAGAATATTGTGACTGGCCCAAAATCACTCTTGAGTTTCTGCCTAAGGTGAGACTTGAACCAGGGTCTCCCCTCCCCCTAATAATGTTGGTCAGTGATTGGATATTGACCCTTTTTAACTAAAAAAAATTGACTTGAGTCAAAGTGCACAATACAATTGTAGACATTAGAGCCATATTTGTGAGCAAGCATACAAGGGACTTCTGGTTGCCTGCTTTAGTTGCCTATGCTGTATTTCCATTCTCCCCAGGAAAGGTCCCTCTGGATCTTTTGATATCCAGTTTTAGATCATTTGCCAGATGTCGGACTCCATTTATGCAATAAATCTTGCTGCAAAGGTTTAGCTAACTTGCAAATGATCTTTGCGAAAAGGTAGGCGTGGTTTTCTTACATCATTTGCACTTGCTGACTTGAGCTGACATCTTATTTCTGCTGTTCAGGGAATGGCAGTCTCTTTCCTTACTCATTTAATGAACAACTCAAACACGGTTGTTGCTGCCAGTCTGAAGTGCTCTTGTCGTCTGCCCCTGATCACCATAATCTGAGATGGGTCACCAATTGGGTACTCCTGCGTCCCCCCAAAAAACAACACACGGTCCCCCTTCTGCTGGGTTTCAACATTGCCTTAACTGTTCCCAGACCACAGCAAAGGACTGTCCTGCTTGTTTCCATTGTGGTCATGTGTTTTTTAGGCAACAGTCACACCTGGCAGCAGCACAGGGGGAAAACTTCCATGAGCCAAAGATGAGGAGGGGGATGATGGCCGTACTGGTGGTGTGAACGGGATTCTGCCTTGATCTTGCTCATGGATGACAGTGCTGGATTTTGAGCCCTGCCATTCACAAGTAAAATTGTGGCAGAACCCCATTCACACCAGCAGTACTTCCGTCATCCCCCCCCTCCTCTGCCGCATGTTTGGCTCGTGAAGGTTGTTGTTGCCGCCCCCCCACCCCCCCCCCCCCCGCGCGCACTGCTGTCACGTGTGAACGTGGCCTTAGACTGGCAACATCAGGACATTCTGAAAGGGAGGGTGCTTGGCTTTCCTGAATAAAGAGTTCTCTCCTCTTCCTCCCCACACCCCCAGTTTTCAGACTGCCCATGACCCTCTATCATAGTGGCTTGAAGGGAGATGATCACTTTGGATCTACTGTCCTTGAGCTCTCATTTTTATTCCTGACTGCTGCTGCTTGCCATGGTGCTGTGTCTATGGGTTAAAATAAACGGGTGGGAGTGATGTCGTGCAAAACATGGATGGGACTGTAAACAGGAGTTTGTTGACTAGGTTTGCACAACTAGTATACTGATACTCTCTAAATCACAGGTCTCCTACATCCCTTAATCTGGCTACTGTGCCACCTGCTCTGACAGGCTGGTGTGAAATCAGACTAGTTAATCACCCTGAGTCGTGGGAGAGTGTGAAATATACATGACATAAGTTTCATGTCTTGGCGTGTTAAGAGCTAATTTGGCCTCAAGCTGGGCTGCTTTGCTGAAGACCCAGACTCGGTGGAATTGTGATCCATTGCTTTTTAGAGTCTTAACCCTCCTAACAACATTCAAATGCAAAATGATGTTCCTAGAAAACATGGAACGGGGCTGTCTTGTTTTAGAGCCAAAGAAGCTGCCTGCATGTGGCTAAGTTATTTTGGCTGTGCCAGATGCCTTGGCAAGCCATCGCAGTCTTTACTTGGAAATGACCCAACTGGAATAAAAGTTATGTAGCAAACGTACAGTGACTTAATTTTTCAGTCTTCCAGTGACTCATCTCGGCTGCCTTAACAATCTGTTCTCCTGCCTTGTTGTAGCTTTTCTATAAAGGATTTTCATTTCTGGTCCCAAAGCTGTTGGCATCACGCTTGTCAGTTTTTAGCTTCCTCTTATTGCACTGAAACCTAGAGGGAAGCTCTTGCGTTTGTACAGTGACTTGTGTCAGTCTGATTGTGCTTGCACACATTCTGACTGGACAACTCCTGGTGAACCCACAACCAATAAACTAGGCTGTTGCCTTATCTTACAGTTTGTTCTTTAAACACCCAAGTTAGGATACCATCTGGGCTATGCTTTAGCAGCGGGCCAGATTATAACCTTGGTCGTCAGTGTCTTCTTCACCCAAGCTTCCTGCTGTCAGTCAGTGAGGAAAGTGTCTGATTTTTTTGCCTCGTTTGTATGACTATTATCCTCTGCTGCCAAAGCAGGGTTGTTGTCTGAAGATCTATGGAGCCTTATTATCCTGGAATCCCAGCCATGTGCCTATTATTCAGCAATATTGGAAGTTCCCAGATGATCTTCACTTTAATTTCTTCAGTGTCTGGATGACAAAACTGTTGCATACACTTGGATCCAAGCACATGACTACAAGAGCAGGTGGGGGAAGGACTCTGCCTTATTCACACAACTTAGCAGACTCTAAGCTGGGGTGTTGGTGGGAAATGGTGCATGGCACATCTTGCCCTTCACTTTCTAAAAACAGGAGTGGAATTTGCGGTGTTGGGTGGGGCCAACAAGGGGTTGTTGCTTCTTTGCTAGCAACAATCTTATCAGGGAAAGAGTGGTCACCTGTTTGGTGCCATTCCTGAGTCCCACCCAGGATCATATTGACTACAGCGCTACCTGGCTTTGGAATTGAGGTAGTTTGGGCAGATGGCCCATGCATCCTCTGTTAGGTTGGGGATGTGGTGGTTTTATTCTATATGGTGGTTTTATCTTAAGTTGCTTTGCAAGTTCTTGTCCTGGAAAAAGGGCAAGGGACACTCGGCAAGAAAACCAACTTGGCTACTATTTCCCTCTCCTTCTGAAACCTTGTTTTTGATTATTATTATTATTATTTTTACAATCTTTGCATGTCCACAATCCTTTCCCCTTAGTTTTGATTTTGGTTTATTTATATCCTTTATAACCCTTTCTTTCCCTCTTTGTTACGAGTCTCTGCTCTGCATGTCCTTGTGGATTGAGCCAAGTGTATTAGGAGGGGAAACTTAACAATGGTTTTTCTTGCAGTGTTTTCTTTTTTTTAAAAATTAAATAACTTTATTATAAAACAATCTGAAATGGTGTGAAGCTAATAATCATGTTGGATCTGGTAGATTATACATGTATATGTAATGTAGCTGGAATTATTTATGCTCTTATTATATAAACATTATTTATTTACTATTCCTAGTTATTTACTAGATTACTGACTGGTGCTTTTGCTCCAGCTTGTTTGACTCCATTCATAAAAATCAAGGTGTGGAGGGTTGCTTGAATTGAAGTGTTGCTTGGTAAATATCTGGCATGCAAATTGCAGGCATCACCTTGGTATAAAATGCTTGAAGTCTTCACAATAATGGTGCATTTTTTAAAAGGACAGTGTACAGCTCTGAAGTGCTTTTGTGAGTTATATTTCTTATTCAGAGTAGCTGTTAAGGTGAAGGGTGCATTTAAGTAGAAAGAGGAGAGATGATCAGCACCATCCCATTCCCAAATTTCAGCTGCCTTTTTTTTTTTTTATAAAGCAGTATGTTTTTAATGTATCCACAGCCAAAGCTCATAAGAACATAAATGCCATATTGGGTCAGACCAGTGGCCAGACATCTAGCCCCACAACCTTTCTCCAACACTGGCTAGCTTTGGTTGCTTCCACAAAGTGAGCAAGGTCATGGAGTGATCATTCTCAGAAGCTGGAAGTAACAAGAAAATCTCTTGCAATTCTTTAGCTAACGCTCGCAACAGCCCCATGTGGTAATCCCAAGTGGGGTTGCCCCATTGCTAAATGGGATCCCAACATAATTAAATGCACATGTTTCCCAAGCTTGGAGTCGCAAGGATTTCTCCTGCCTCAGTGAGGGTAACAGCCAACAGAAAATTTGAGAATCATTGGTTTTTATACGGACATGCTAGCCGATTCCTTGTTCCAAAACTTTGTTTCAGCCAGAACAAGTCTAAACAGTGGGGAATGGTTCTTCAGGGCTGCATATTGGTCTGTTTATAATGTGACTTTAATTTTCTGAAGCCTCTTGACTATGTAGTAGAATTGTGGCTAATTTTCTAGTAACTTTATAATCATTGTAAACACTACTCAGACACAGATTTATTTATTTTATTTTATGTTCACGATGCCAAGCTTTTGAAAATAAATGGCTCCTGGGCCTTAATTATTTCCAACATGACTCCAGAGCCTTTATTTTTTCTTCATTTTGTCCAAGTTTGTGTCTGTGTGCAGCTAGGTGTGCAAATGGCTTGCGGCAGCACAGGGCACCTCTTGGGGGAGTCAAGGCCAAGTTTGTCTTGGCCTCTGCTATGTTTGGAAGCCAGTGTGGCTGCTCTGGACTAGAATTCTTTATATTCTTCCTCTTTGCTTGAATCTGCTTGTTGATCACCAGCTGGAGGACCGGCTTCCTTTACGGATGATCTTGCTAAGCAGTGCTTGATTCTTGTTGCCATGAAAAATGACCCCACCAGGTGGCGCCTTGGAAACAGTCATCATAGAGCAAGCAGAGGGTTTTTTTGCATTACCTTCATTCAAAACGAAATGCTTGTCGTCTTTCCTCTTAACCCCCCCCCCCTCCCCTTTAGTTAATGCTAGGGTCCCACTGAACCACTCTCCAAATGCATTCTCTGGCTCTTGCCTCTCAGCGGCGTTAGCTCAGCTCCATTCCCATTATGGTTCCAATCCAGTCCTCGTTAGCAGCCCCTTGAGTGAGCAGAGGTGGAAGGCAGGTGTGGAAACGTTCAGCTCATGGGTCAAATCTAGCCTGTGCCTGTCTCTCTCCTATGGCCCCTTTCCAGTTCCTGGATCAGGCTTGTGGCACCAGGCTGCACTGAAAGAATAAACTCTGGGAGGGGAACTGAGCTGAAGGTAAGGAATAGATCCCTTCCTTCTTAGCACCTCTGTCCCCAACGCCTCTCTGTTCCTGATATCTGAACTAATTTTCAAAGTGGGAAATTGGTTCCCCGTCCATGATTTAGGGGGTTAATTAGCAATACTCTGACACAGCACAGATGGGGCAAACCTAGGAAGGAGAAGTGTGAAACGGGGTTGGAATCCGATTTGGGTAGCTTACTCAACAGCATGGGCTTGAGGGAGGATAAACAGCCAAATCTCTTAAAATTAGAGCAAACACCAATGAACACAATCCGGCTCCCATTGAAGTCAATGGCTAAACTCCCATTGACTTGTATGGAACCGTGTTGCGCTCAATATGGCTAGGACTGATTGGGTGAGGTGGCATGCTCCGCTACAAAGAGAAGTGATCAAAAGCCATCCTCTTTCTTCCAAAATGTATTGGGGTGCAAAAATCAACCTAATAGTGTGATGCATGAAAACTCCTTTTTGTAGTTTATTTATTTTATTTATTTATTTTAAAAACTTATTACCCGTCCCTCCTGCCACAGGCAGCTCGGGGCGGCTTACAAAAATAAAAACAATTAACACACATCCTAAAAAGGAGGAAACAGAGAAAACAATCACCCCTCTCCCCCGCCAAACGCCTGGTGGAGTAGCCAGGTCTTGCAACTTTTCCATAAAGAAAGAAGGGAAGTTCAGGCCCGCACTGGAAGGGAGTTCCATAGGCGTGGCGCAGCCACCAAGAATACCCTCTCCTGCATGGCCACCCGAGAAACTCGGGGGAACTCGAGCAGGGCATCCCCGGATGACCGCAGGGGCCGATCAGGACACAGGAAGTGAACGGCTCTCACAGATAGGCAGGGCCCAGACCGTTTAGGGCTTTATAGGTTAAAACCGACACCTTGAAACGAGCCCGGAAAACCACCGGCAGCCAGAACAGAGAGTGGAGCACTGGTGTAATATGCTCCCGGTGTCCCAGTCCCACTAGGAGACGGGCTGCCGCATTCTGCACCAGCTGCAATTTCTGAGCCGTCACCATGGGTAGCCCCACGTAGAGCACGTTACCGTAGTCTAGTCGACAGGTGATGAAAGCATGGATTACTCTGACCAGGTCAGAGTCCGAAACAAACGGCCAAAGCCATCGCACCAGATGTAATTGGCGGAAAGCACTCCTCGCCACAGCCTCCACCTGGAGATCCAGGCGGAGCTGCGCATCGAGGAGCACCCCTAGACTCTGTACCTGGGAGGTCAGTGGAGGACAGACCCCATCAATGATGGGGGCCGCCAGTTCCATCGTGTTACCCACTAACATCACCTCCGTCTTGTCAGAATTCAGCCACAGTCGATTAGCCCTCCTCCAATCCCCTTAGCCCTCATCCAATCCCCTGCAGCCACCAGGCACGGAGTAAGCACCGAGACTGCCGGGCCTGGGTCTGTTGAAAGAGAGGTACAGTCGAGTGTCATCAGCATATTGATAACACCGTACACTGAACCCCCTAATCACCTCACCGAGTGGCTGCGCATACATGTTGAACTGGAGAGGGGACAGAACAGAACCCTGCGAAACTCCACACGAGAGGTCTCGGTATGATGAAAAACAGTCCCCAAGAAACACCCGCTGGGTTCTTCCAGTCAGGAACAAGCGGAATCATTCAAGAACAGTCCCGCTCACTCCTGCACAGTCCTGCAGGCGCGTCACCAACATCTCATGATCAACCGTATCGGACGCAGCTGACAGATCTAACAGGATCAGCAGGGTCGAACAACCCCAATCCATATCTTGGCGCAGGTTATCTATATATACCAAAGCCACAAGCGCAGTCTTGGTGCCATAACCCAGACAAAAGCCGGTCTGAGAGGGATCAAGAAAACCGATGTGATTAAGATGCCTCTGCAACTGCCAAGCCACCTTCCTGTTCAATAACATTCCCTAAAAAGGGAAGGTTAGAGACAGGCCAATAGCTGGCAGGGGAACCAGCGTCAAGCGATAGTTTCTTGAGCAGAGGCCGCACCACTGCCTCCCTGAGACAGCCCAGCACTCTGCCCTCCCACAGGGAGGCATTGACCACCCCAGCCAGCAGCAGCCCCATTGTCTCCCAGCAGATCTTAACCAGCCAGGATGGGCAAGGATCTAATTCCTAAGAAGTGGCCCTGACTGCCCCAAGAACATCCACCGCATCGGCAGGCGTCACTGACTGACTGAAACTGATCCTAGAAAACCGGACATGACGGGGCTTTCTTAACCTCTGGTTCCCTAGTGTAATTAATACTGCATTGAAATCATGGTGAATACGAGCCATTTTGCCCACAAAATAATCCACAAACATGTCACAGCGGGCAGTAGATGACTCCACTCCAAGATTGAGGGAGGCCGGACTGATCAGCCCCCGCACTACCCGGAACAGCTCTGCTGGACAGGATTTTGCAGACGCTATGAGGGCAACAAAGAACTCCCTCTTTTGCTGCCCGCATAGCTATGGCATAGGCTCATAGATTGCGGCATAGAGCCAGTTTATCGGCTTCAGCATAAGAACGCCACCATTGCTCCAACTGCTGCCCATCTCGCTTCAGCAACCGCAGCTCCTCAGAAAACCAAGGAGATCTGCGGAGCGGACACCTGGGCAGCGGACGCCTAGGAGCCGTCTGATCAATGGCCTCCGTCAGCAAGGTGTTCCACAGCACATCGAGGTCATTGAGACAGTCATCAAGGTCAGAGGGTATTTTCCCCCAGAGCATTCCGGAACCATTCCGGTTCCATCATTCTCTGGGGTCGAACCATCCGAATCGGCTCAACACTGGGACAGACGTGTGCTAGGAGCAAGGCCTGCAGGAGGTAATGGTCCGTCCATGACAGGGGCACAACCGATATCTCCCCCACTATCGGAACACCCGCCTCAAGCCCAGTGCAAAACGCAAGGTCCGAGGTGTGTCCTCCCTGATGTGTCGGGCCGATAACCATCTGGGACAGGCCCATGGTTGCCATGGCGGCCATGAACTCATGCTTAGGTCCCCCAAGGGCGGCGTCAGCATGAATGTTGAAGTCCCCCAAGACTATTGTCTTTGGCAACCCGAACACCACCCCCGACACCATCTATGCCAGAGTATGCAGGGAGGCTGCTGCACAGGTAGGTGCACGGTATACCAGCAGCACTCCCAAACTGTCCCCTGCCAGATCAAACACAAGATGGAGACCTTCAATACCCAATATGGATTGCACCAGATACCTCCTCACAGACCATCCCTCCTTTAAAAATCATAGCTACACTTCCCCCCCCCCGGGTCCCTTCGACCGCGGCTGGTGCTGCACGGAATTCCCGGCCGGAACAAGATCAGCCAGAATAGTCCCCGATTCAGTGTCCCGCTAGGTTTCCATGATACATATGAGATCGGCAGCATGGTCCAGGATTGTTTCCTGGACTGTTGTCGCTTTATTAGCCACCGATCTGGCATTTAACAGCACTATCTCAGGGTCGGGGGCACTCTGACCAAAAACCATCTGCTCCACTGCTTGGGGGGTAGTGAGCGGGACATGCAACAAGCATCTATCCCGCCTCACTGATCTCACCTCCTCCCTTTTAGGACCATATCTCCCCCATTCCATCACGCCCCATCAGGGTCTCAGTAAGGGTGGTAGGTTTTTCTCTGGGATACGTCCAAATTCTCATTGATCATCCTCTTGCTTCATTTCTTGCTTCGTTTCTCCCCTATCTGTCCCTCAGTCTGTCCTAGGCAACTGATAAATGGCACATCTGAAACTGAACCACACAGGCAACCTCTGGCTCTGTGTGCGCACATGGGGGCATGAGTAAAGGATGAAACTAGGCTTAAATGCAGTATCCCTGTTCTAGGTTCGTGGAATGGAAGAGAAGGGAGAGGTGCATTGTCTATCTTCATTAATACACAGCATTCTTAACGTTTGGCTCTTGCTAGTGGTTGTGGCTTGCCACATGAGGCTGGCAGGACAACGGTACCTCCTGTCCCACATAAAAAACCTAAAAGAAAAATGTCAGCTGTTCAAATGGGCTTTCCTAGAGAGATGCTCATCTTGTTATGGTCATGTGACCTTCCACGCCCCACAAACGGAGCATGTGCATTTAACATTGCATAGCAAAAATCGCTTTACCAGTAAAAGGAAAGGCTGTTCTAAACTCGGGGGCAGAAGCTCCTGCTATCTGTTCCCAGCTTTAACACTAGTTTTCTTTTATAACCTTCAACCTGTCACTTTGCATCAGTTTTGCCATCTGTAGACTGAGCGTCCTGCATCACTTCACAGGGATTTTGAGTCTCTGGACCCTCTGCTGCAGAAAACATTTTAACATGTAAAAGCCTTATGTCAAATGCATCTTTCAGTCATTGTTATCTGAGATGCATCTCTCTCCATTGCTAAGGCTTGAGACCTCACCCACAAACATACTCGAGTACCCTAAAAATAGGATTGCATTATGCAAATGAATCTGGGCGACTGTCACAACTTGCATCTGCCTTGCCATCCAAGCTAGCTCTCCCATCGCAGTCCTAGTTTCCTCTTCCCTAACATTTTCTAACCATTTTACTTTCCCAAGGGGCTAGGAAATCCTGAAAAGAAATACGGGGATATTTCTGTCCAAAGATTTTACTTAAACGTCTGTTTGTTAGAAATTATCCCTCTTACATATGCAGTTCAAAAGGAAACTGGGTAGTTTTGTGCATGCTGTATAACTTTCGTATTGCAATCTCCTTCATCTGCACCCTTTCTGGTGTGCTCAGAACGGTCTGTGCCTGGCAGCTGATCCCTTGCATTCTGATGTCAAGGCCGTCAAATCCAGTGGTTCTGATGGCAAAGACGATACCAAGGTTTTTATGAGGGAAAACGAGAATGGGAGTAACTTTTAGGTGGATTTGTTCTGACTTGATTTGATTGATAGTTATAAACCAATCTGAAAGTAGGTGGTAGGATTTTAATCTGTAGTAACTCAACCAATTGCATAATTTATTTGCATGGTGTAATCCCATGAATAAAATGTTGTGCTGGTTCCTTTTCGTTGCTTTAAAAGGAAGCCAGTTCTTTTTTCCCCATGGATGTCATAACTACATTTAGAACCATGTTTTGCACAGCTGTGATGGCCTTAAAAAAAAAATAAGTTCCCTGGTGTCAGTTTTTATTCTGCCCCTCTTTAAATTCATGCTCAAGAACACAAATAGGTGTACAGTCTTCCAGCTGCCTGGTTCCAAAGACAAGTTCAGGAAATTTTGGCCACCAACTTTTTTTTTTAAAAGTTGCATGATGGAGAAGTTTTCTAAACTCCATTGCTACAAGGAATAAGTAGAGGGTTGTGTTTTTTTGGAGGGGGTTGGAGGCTCGTGAAAGCAAGAGATCAAACCTAAACCAGCTAGGGAATGTGTAGCCCATAGCATGATCTTTCCCTTGGGATTTGGACATGGACTGTTACACCAGTGTAAAACCAACACACGTGCTTAGTTTGGACGGAGAGACAGCGAACCTAGCTCGTACTATACAAGATTGTGCTAAATTTTTGTTTTTCCTCTATTGGTTTGATTGAGGTAAGAATTTATTTATTTATTAAAATAAGTAACTCGAGGGAAGGCCAGCATATTAACCAACCATATCTTCCATCTAGCTCTGGTTTCCTATACTAAATGCAGCTGTGCTTCGTGCTGCATTCTGGACCATATTCTCAGTTGGTATACGTGGTCGTAACTTGGCAACAGCCAATGGCACTTGAAGACATACAGCTGCTCCAGATAAAAGCCAGTGATGTAATCAAGTGAGAAATAGTCCGTTGGATTGCAAATAGGTTTTGCTTGTTTTTTTTAATGCCCGTTCTAATGCTGAAAGACCGAATTGATACTTACTTTCAAAAAGGTAGAGCCACCACCATTTTAGTACCAAAAAAAAGAGAACATTTGTTCTGCTTGCTAATATTATTTATTCTACTTCATAATAATGTAATTTGTATCCCTGCAGGTCAGGGCAACTTACAATTAGCTAAAACATATTAGAACAAATATCCTATTTTATTTATTTAGATAATATGGATGGTTTTTTGTTAATATATCATCTATCTATAAGCCCATGCCATCCACTCCCATCCCCCATGACCTTGCCTTGCTCCCATCCTCCCCACCATGCTTCTACTGCAGTTTACCCCTATTCAAAACCCCACATGCATTTTAGTCACGTCAAATCCAAACCAGCAAGTCACATTGAATATCCCTGAAATTAAAGGCAGCAAATGGAGGAGTAAAAACTCTCGCTCATTAGCACATTTTGGAGAATTTTTTGCAGGATGTGGGACTTGAAGGAGAGGGGTCAATGAGGGAATTTCTGAAGAGTGTGTTACTGCAAGAGCCTTTCCTACAGAGTGACTCTTAGAAAGCATTTGAAAAAAACACAGCCAAACTAACTCCTCTCATGCTGGCAGGGAGCAAGGGTGCAAGTTAATGAAAATGTCTCAGAAAATGAGCACTATTTAGCTGCAAGCTCTTTGATTTTTCTTTTGCACATGGACACTGCTTGATGGCTGTCTCTGGACTGATTTTCGTTGCCTGGGTGAGCTAACCACACACAGAGAGTGCTCTCCCCACCCCACCCATACTTAAACTGTGCTGCTGAGCACATTTAGGGATGTGGGATTTGTGTAGTTTTGTGGGCGCTCAATGAAGACTCCACAAGGAAGACGTGGTCAAATTCAACCCTTGCTGAACGTCTGTCATGCGTGTTGTTTACAGGTATGTCTCTGGGGATTCCCTCGCTCTCTTCCCCAATGGTACCGGAATTGGCCTTCCCTGTTCTGCTGCCCCTTCATCTGTTTTCGTTCCAACACCCCCCAGCATCCTCCAGTTGACGAACCAGCAGTTCTTCAGATCCCCACGTAGGGCGTCCTCCTCTTCTCTCCCCGGACGCCTGAACCGGGCCCTCTCCTTGGGCACGATCCCATCTCTGGCCAGGACAGGTAAGCTGTGTGTTGTACTCTAAGGATGTGAAAATGCAGAAGGGTGAGGACTGTGGGACTTCCTCTTCCTCCATAACTAGATAGACTGGGTCCTATATTTACCTCCTTCTGCAGCAATTCCACTGTCATGTGGATGGAGAGTAATACTGACTAATTGGAATGGTGAATTTACAATCTTTCTTCGTGCTAAGAGCAGAATTACTGCTATACTAGGTGAGACCAATGGCCACTCATGACAGTGACCAACTCTGGTTGCTTTAGAGAACTGTACAAACAGGTCATAATTGAGTGCCATCCTTTTTCCTACTGTTCACTCCCAGCCCCTGGCAGTCAGTGGTTTCATTCACTGACCCACTTGTCACTGGCCCGCTAATGGCCATTTATGGACCTATCCTTTAAAGAATTTATCCAATCCTTTTTTGATGTAAAGTCAATTGGTGGGACAGTGAATAATGAATTGGTCTCCCCTTGGCAGGCTTACCTGGTCATCTTTCTTACCCTGCAGAACCCACATTCTCGCCATGAAAGTTGTTAAGTCTGCCAGCTTGGTAGTTTCTATTTCAGTGGCAACTGGGGGTGCCCCACAAGCTGGCATAGACTTAAGCCAGTTCTTAATTCCTATGTGGCAGCTGTTGATAGGGGCTTCTGAAGAAGGTGCCATTTAGTGCTGTTGCAGTCTTTTTGTAATGCAGAAGAAATCCTTGCAGTAGGATTGTCATGGCTGATACTCCAGGATTGGCTTTTAATCCATGATTAAGTGTTGGATACTTAATTTACTACTTTGATATTGGTTGAAAAACCAATCTGTGTACACTTGGGTGTGTTTCAGGCAGCTCTGCTGCTCTTCAGGAGGATGAGGACAAAAGAGAAGATGTCCAAGGAGATCCGCATTAGAAGGCTTAAAGGAGAGGGTGGGGTTTTTAAGCTTTCCTGAAAGCAGGGGCCGATCATCTCGGCAGCATCTTCAGCAGCATGAAATTAAGCTGTAAAACAATGTGTGGGAGGGAACGAGACAAAAGGATCAGTTAAGCAAGGAGATTGGGAGGGACCTACAGAGGGAATGGGAACAGAGGATGTAGGTGGGGACAATGGTGACAAGAGCCTTGTAGTTGAGTGGTGGGGAGCCGTAATTTGATACAGCGTAAAGCAAACTACAACAAGGCTTTCAAAAGCAACTAGTGACTCTTTGGAGGAGGGCTGGGGGGCTTATTCCAGCTAATGCGCCTTTGAAAGACCTGATTCTCCAAGACTTGAGCACCACTCTAACGAGGTGGCTCCTCCCGCATTTGTGTCAAGATGATTACGCATCTGTTCTGGTTACTTTTGGAAAAGATCAGATAAGGCAGTATTGTGCAAGTTTAATTTCTGGCAAGACTAGGTTACCTGAAACAGGTCATTGGAATGAATTCCTAATGCATCCTATCCTTGTCCAGAAGGCAACCATCTCTGGTGCACGTTCTTAGCCAGATCACTCCACTTAGTTTATGCCTCAGTGAATTTTCCATATAGTCCCATCCCCTGGCAGAGAGCTAGGCTGACTTCCGGAAGTTCTTTGGAGGGTAGCACTAAGCATAAGAATGAAAACCAGTGTGGGATCTGAGGATCATTCACCCATATTGGTGCTTGCTCTATATCGCTGCTTTACATTCCCATAGTGCCCTCTATCCCAAATCTACTTTACAAGCTACAGGCACAAGGCTTCCTGGGCCCAGTACTGAAACTGGAAGCTGGTCAAATAGCCCATGCAACCCCACAGAGTGATTTGGGCATGAAAACAGTGTCTGAAGAAAGGGTCTTTGGGGATTTCCCCTTCTAGTATTTTCTCACAAGAGCCTCCAAGGAGGGAGAAAATTAATTCCTTCCTTTGGGGGCAAAGATTCCCAGGATGAGAAGGGTGTGATTTTGATTGGTTCGTTGTTTTTGTTTTGGTTTTTTGTTGTTGTTTGGTTTTTTTAATTTAATGGATTGGGTCCATTTTCACCTATTTGGTAAAGGCTTTGGAGATCCATCTCTTCAGACATGTATATCCAGGCCATAAGACTGGATTCAGCTTTTTAGGGCCCCTCTCTCCCTCCCAGTGGGCCCCCAAGCATGACCACTTCTAGGACCTCACAGAGGCAGGGCCACAGGAAAGGGGATGGGGGCACCAGGGGTCCCGCAGTTCATCTTCACCCTGGACCGTGCAAATTCTCTGAGAATCTGGATCCAAACTTCTCAGCTCACGTCCTCTGTTAATGCTCCCTCAGGTTATTGGGCAGTTTGCCTTGTTGCGTGCATAATAGCTAGTCACATGAGGTAGGCTTCTTACTAAAGGGCAACTTGGTGTGATTACTCATTTCATGGGTGTGGTGGCTCTTCCCCATAGAGAGGTTAATGGAATTTGTTTCTGTTGATCATGGGAATAGCTGTGTTCCTAAGGCCCTAAAGTTGTCTCCTTCCTAGGGTGTTCTAGCTAACCCAGGGGCGAGAGCACACTGAGAAGAAGGGTACGGATACGAGGGCATGCATTCAAAGCTGGGGGATGGATTCATGGCACGAATCCATGATTTGCACCCTCCCCATCCTGAACGCGCACGCACGTGCACACGCACACACAGAGCTTAAGCACACTGGACCCCAACTCCGATCTAGCCTGCGGAACTTGTACTATTTGTCAAAGTGGCCTGTGGGGGAGAGGAATATTCCCCACCCTGATCTAGACAACAGGGAAAATATCAGTTGCGCAGATGCCTCTTATTATTTAAGACTTCCTACCCAGGCCTGAAATGCTCAGAAATAGTTACTTGTTTTTTAAGAAAAAATGTCTCTCCCAGATTGAGTCACGCTTGGTGTTTGGGGAAAGGATGATCCCATGCAGGGCCAGCTTTACCGCAGGGTGAACAGAGGCAACAGCCCCACGCCACGTTATTTTCTCTCTTTCCAGCCCCCCCCCCCCCCGGTGTCCTCTGTTTTCACTAGAGCAGGGTGCAGGGCCCTCACTCCCAGTGGACCCCCAAACACGAGCGCCTCTAGGGCCTGGTGGAGGCGGGGCCACACGAGCAGGGATGGGGCCACCAGGGGCCCCACATCTCATCTTCACTCTGTATCGTGACAATTCTAAGACCGGCCCTGCTCCCATGTTGTTTGAGTCCCGGTTTCTGAAGAAAAGCTAATTTTACTCCATAGTGGTAGATGGAATCGGGAATGTGAATGCCGTGGGAAACCTACAAACTGCAGGGATCTTGGTTTGGGTTGGCTGTGCAGGGGTTGGGCTGTCTCCGGATTCTAAGGGTGGAACAAATGAGATACTAGCCCACTGGAGTGTGTGTTCGGTCTGTGCAGCCCCCAATCGCATGTTTAGTGAGTCCAGCCTAATAAGCAGCCCCCTGCCTGTATTTCATGTGCCTGCACCAGTGATCTCCCTCCCTGCAGCTGCTTCTTGGGTGAGAGACTGCAGGGAGGAAGACCTCTAGCTTGGCCTCTCGGGTGAGAGGTGGGGAGGGAGATCTCTAGTGTGCCTCAGCTGAGAGACTGCACAGGAAGTAGACTGTGGCGGGGAGGGAGATCTCTAGCCTACCTCTCAGCTGAGAGGCGGCCGCAGGGGAGGAAGATTGCGACTGCCTCTCATCTGGCTCAGTGCTCTAGTTGGGACTTATGTGATGGTGGACCTGGATGCTGGCGAGACTGAGCAAACCTGTTTAATGAGATGTGGGCACATGGGCACCCGTTAACGCTGATTGGCCCACATGGTGGGCCTGTGCTGTCCTTGGACTCTGCCACATGGCCGCCACAGGGTCACCACAGAGCTGCCACTCACAACAGATGCCCAAGGGGCATGTGGGAACACGCCTGGTGAAGGCTAATGTGGGCTATCGTCTCGTTTGATTCCACTCTTAGTGGAGTTGTTTGTTAGCGTGGCTTACCTGGAAAGTGAATCGTAAAACCAATATAAAACAAATAAATCCTCTCTGCGTTCTAGACTTCAAATTGGGCTGCGTGATAGTTATTTCAATTTTTGGTGAACAAGACTTAAATGACATTTCCTTGGTGTACACTTGCAAATACATCCTGCCTCTCTTCCCCTCCTCCCCCCTGCTTCTGCTTGTGAAAGGGTTCTTGTTGCTTTACACATGAATCCAGAGAGGAGCAAACCTTTTTCTAAGTGCGGCTTTCTATCTGCAAGCACAGCTGGAGCAGTGGTCTGATGAACCCTGTTTTCTGTGCATCATGTCGCACTACTGACAGGGCCTCTCTGAATGGGAGTCGTGGGATGCAGAGAAGATTTAGAAGGCTGATGAAAGATTCTCTCCCACCAGCTCATTAAGCCATGCTCCAAGAGTGCTTGAGGACAGTGAGACCCTGCCTTGTCGGTGACTGGTTACTAGGGGGTCAGAAGCCATTGGCAGGTCCTAGAATAACACAGCAGAGGCAATGGTAGACTCCCTGGTGATATACCTCTGTGTTTAGCTAATCCAGAATTTATTTTTAATATATATTTTAATCCTGTACATCACCAGCAGCATTACAAGGTTCTCCAAATCCCCTTCCAACAATGTGAATGTTTGCAATTGAGCATTTTGCTTCCAGCTGGAGGATCGTGGGTGCAAATGCATCACGCAGCTGGGCTGCTTTCCCTGTTGCAGAGTCATGCGTGGCCCCAGCTTTGTGCCTTGGTTTCCCCCTTGGATCATGATCAAAGCTACTGCAGTCTTTGGGTTAATTTCCCTCCTCGCTTGGGCTAGTTGGTGTATGACACGTGTATATATTAAATTCTTTCTCCATTTTGCTTCCCTGACACGGGAATCTATTTCCTTTGCTGAAGCTTGTAAGTAAAATCTGATGCTTTGATTGTAAGCCTGTGGGATTTTTTTGGTAATGAGTAATTTTTAGTCTTGACTGAATACTGCAACATATTTTAAAATCTGTACTCCTATTTGAATAAAAGGCATTCTGCTTTGATTAGACTGTTTCCTGGGTTTTTAGATCAGAGAGGCCTTAGTAGCTGCTTCTGAAGCAAACCACAACCTTGGACATTCAATTTTCATATTTGTATTATTCCGAAAATACTTTAGAGATGGCTGCTACTCGCCTTTTGGTTCAGCAGCTTTGATGGTTTGTCAAGTGCACCAAGCAGCTCAGGCAAGGCTAGATACCCCGTAGGGGAAGAGAGAAGTATCACGTGCATGTCTCTAGATGTACAGAAGAAGGAGTCCCTGGAGAAAACTATTGGGGGGGGAAGCACATAATTCCAAGCCTCTGCTTTGTGATTCTCTCCTAGCGCAGTTCCTCTTGTCTCTGTTTAGTTCAACTGTTTTTCTATTTGCATTTCAGATTCTGGCTATTTGTTCAGTGGAAGCCGCCCAGCATCTCAAGGTTCTCAATGCAAGGAGTCTCCTGCATCAGGTAAGAGACAAGTCATTGTATAGTATCTTTTTCCCCCCAACCAGGGCTTTTAAATGGCTTACTGAACCCAGGGACAAGCTCCTAATTGTGTCTATTCTTTTCCTTTCTCTGTACCTTTTAAGTTTTAAAATAAATAAATAAAATTTTATTACCCCGTCCCGGCTTACAACATGAAATGCATAATAAAATAACTACAAAGAGGGAAAACCCAGCCTCCCCACAGTGGGGGAGAGGGATGTCAATTAAACACATTTAAAAACCCACCCTCACAAAAAATAGTAACCCCCCACCCATCTCCCTCACCAAAAAAAACCTTCAATTTTTCTGATGGCAGTTAATGCTGGAAGTGCCCCCAAAGGGTCCTGTTGCATTAGGTGCTGCACTTGCAAAAACCCCAAGGGCACTGACCACTTGTACCTTCTATGTGTCTGATCTGCAGAATCTACCGGTGTTGCCAACTCACAGCTTTAGCTCAGGAGGTTCCAGATTCAATTCCTGTCTCCCACAGACCTCAGGCAAAGCAGTTGCTGCACAGAGATGAGGGGTCCTTCACCATGTCTCCAACAGAGCCTAGAAACCAATCCAGATCTCCTGAATCCTAAAACTCCCCACCCTTCTCTTTATCCTGTGGCTTTTGGCCCTAGAAAGAGGCCTCTAGGACAGGGGTGAGGAACCTTTTCCTTCCTGCAGGCCACCTCAAAAGTTGGGTGACAGGAGTTGGATTTGGAAGTTTTTAAGGGGCGTTCTTGGGAAGAGAAGGGTCCAGACTGGTATGCCATTAATTCATCTCCTCTCCTTGAGTGCCTGCCCTCCTCTCCACTCCCTTCTCCTGAGCTCACCCTTTCAGCACTTCAGTGTAGGGCCTGGATCCACAGACCCAATCCAAGAATTGGAGAGGGCACAAATAAAAACCAGTCACAGGCTGGATTTGGCGTACAAGCCAGGGGTTCCTGACCCCTGGGTCACCAGGCATGTTTTGCAGCTATACCAGTTGTATTTTATGAGACTGATTTTTTTTTTAAATTATTATTATTATTTTGGGGGGGGGGGGACTATTTAGAGGGGGTTTTTTGGTTTTCTTTTTTTATAAATAGGTTGGGAAGAGGCGGAGACTGAAAGACCCAGGGAGAGCTACTCCAGAACAGTGCCCATGGTGGTATCTGATCAGCACTGGGAGTGCTGGTCCTTGGTTGCTGGAGCCGGCAGATTAAGGAGCCAGAGGGCAAGTGTCCTCCTTGGATGACTAGTGACTCCATGCCCAGCCAGTTCAGTTCATCTGTATTGCCTTTTCCTATTATGGGCCCTTCTCGATAACAAGCGAAAGGCTTGGAGTCCACATGGCCTGTTGCAGCAAGGGTGTCCAAACCTGGCAGGGGCTTCCTTCAGCTCCCCCTACAGGACAAACATCCTCTTCCCTTTGGGCTTCCTACAATGCCTATACTGCACCAGCTTCTGGTGTGACACACTTTGGATGGCACTGCTAGTTTGTTCTGCGTTCAGTGAATTTATCAGATTCATTAATTCCTCCAGCCCTATTTTTAAATTTCATTTTTTTGAAAGCCAACATCACCTTTTTCTCTGGCTTGACTTGTGGCTATCTTGAGGAGCTATTATTTATCATTTCTGTAGTGCTGTAGTATTAAAAGTGCTTTACAATCTTTATTTCACCCTCACATCTGTGTGCGGTAGGCCATTGCTCTTCCCATTTTACAGATGGGGAACTGAGGCTGAAAGTGAGTGACTTACCCAAGGCCACCCAGTTGAGTTCATGGGTAAGACAGGATTTGAACCCTGGCTTCCGAGGCCCAAGTCCAGCACTGTTAATTGAGGATGGAGATAACACTTGAGAGAAGAGGGAACAGCAAAAGGGTAAAGGGGGTGCCTGGGAGGAGGATACTCATTGGGGTGGTAAATATGCTCACAGTGCAACTTCCTCTGTGCTTAGGGTTGCCACCTCTCCGAGGGAAGAAAACCTGCATACATTATGCAAATTTCAAAGACCCTTTAGATTGGGCTACTAAAAAATGGAGGAAGACAGGTGCAGGATAGATGGGATAGGACTGCATGTGAGGGTAGGAGCTGGATGCAAAGCATGAGGGGAAAATTGACAACTCCGTAGCCCATGCAGAGAGGGGCTACTGAGGCAAGGGGATTTGGCCTGATTGCCCCCCTCCTTTGCCCCCTTACAAAGACTTGCAGTGCTAGTGGATCTTCTGCACCTTTCACTTCTACTTCTACTTGTGATCGTGCTGCTCCAGCTCTCTGCAGCTGTGAGACTCTGGGTCAAACCTGAGCAGTGGTTGACTTAATCCTCAAGAATAAGCCTGGAGATGATACTTGGAAACAGTGACATGACATAAGGCTGTAGTGGGTCCAGGCTCATGTTTCAATGATGGGCACTCCATAAGGGCAAAGAGGTGGGGTCTCCCTAGGTGATGACCTTCCAAAGGGGGCTCCCAGCCAGCCTCAGCCCCCCCCCCTCCCCCGGGCTTTTTGTAAGCTGCCTGAGTGTTGCTAGGGAATTTTTGAAGTGGGCAGGGACAGCATGTTGGTTGCTTGCAAAGGGCACCCATAGAGTGGAGAGCCCCGGCTCAACTGAGCCCCCACACTTCATGGTAGCTTACACCCAATGGTAACTCTGTGCTTGGAAGTTGGCTGCAATTGTACTGGTAGGGGAGGAAGAGGAAGGGTTAAATTGAGACATGATTTTGAAGAACTTTTGAACTCTCCCTTCTGTGTGTCCCCCCCCCCCCCCAATCTGAGAAACTGGTAATTTAAAATTGCTGTGGCTACCGGTGTCCATTTATTTTCATGTTTGTTACCAGTGACCTGGGTGTTGCCCTTCTGACCCCGTCTGGATTCCTTGCCTCTGCAGCCAGCTGTGCTTCCTCTGAATTACCAGTGAAATTGCAGCTGCAGTGGGTTAATGTCCCACCCTCCTTCCCTTTTGCAGGCATCTCCTCTAAGCAAACTGCCTTAAGGAACCTTCACAAATACTCTGAATCGACGTTAACTGAATACAAATTGCCAGGACTGCTGATTTTTGGCAACAGGTGCTTGTAAATGACAGGACGCCTGTTGTAAGTCTTTATAGACCCCCTTGTCAGTTCTACAAACTCTCCTCCTCCTCTGCTTTCTTAGTCAGGGCATATGTTCTCATAAATGCTTTTTTTGTGGGGGCACTTAATACCCACCTCCTGCGTTCACACAAGCACTAGCGTTAAAGTTGGAATAAAGGAAGCGCACTTCCTTTTCCAAACAAATGGGGGGGAAACTGCTACTCTGAAGGGGGAGGGCATGCTCATGTGTACTGTGTTCAGGGGGAACTCCTCCCCTACATGCTGTCCCAGCAACCCTTGGCTCAGCCTCCTTTGTTTTTACCACACAACCTCTCTACTTCACTTGTTTTCCCAAACAGCCCACAGATAACTTGCCTTTTCTCCCCACAAGTTCTACATCTCTCATACCCCTCTGTAGAGCATCAAGTTGTGGTCCCAGGAATCCCAGCTGGACATGGAACATTCTCCTTTAGGGCTCTGTAGGTAGGGGTGCTGCCTCTCTGGTTTTCACCCAGTCTCTCTACTTTGACCCACTCTCTAGGCTTGTATTTCTATGGGTCAGCCAAGGCCATTCTGGGAAATTGGGGCTCCTAGGGGCAAGGCCACATCAGGAAAGGGGCAGGAACATCTCCCATGGAGTGCCATGCTGTCACAATACCCCAAAATAGCTGCGTTGCATCAGAAAGGGGTTTTGCGCCACCCCTTTTCCAACATGGTCCTGCTCCCTGCAGAGCAGCATGCCATTGCAGCACTTCATAAGGGGTGAGGTTACATCAGAAGTGGGCATAACATCCTTTTCCCCACTCCCTCAGACAGGGGTCTGTCCCTCCAGGTTGCCTTCCTGAGAAAGGTGACGGCTCTATCCATAGAAGATCTTGAGATGCTCCATGCAGTAAAAGCAGCTATTCTGTCAGGATAGATGTCGGTGGGCATGCCTCGGTTTTAAATGTGAAGTAGGAATGTGTCTCCTTCCTCCGTGCTTGCGGTGCTGGGGATCAAGAGGTTAACTGAAGCTGAGCTAAGGGCAGAAAAGCTCAGCGAAAGGAGACCTGACTTTTTGTCGTCCTGTTCTTGGGAGCAAAGGTAAATTTCAGTAATGGGGGTTTGACGGTTTGTCTGTCTGAGTGAACTAGTCTTATCTAAGGGAGCGGGGAGGTGAATTTAATACAGGCTAGTTAAGCTGGGTGAGGCCCCTGTTGTAGATACTCATAATTGCAACTTAAAATGTGCCCTTTCCAGGTTGGACTTTAACCCAGAGTTACGTTTTTCTTTGAAAAAAGTTTTTCATATGAATTAAGAGTCGCCATCTCTTGGCCTCAGCTGAATAATAGTGACCTACCTCACAGAGTTGTTTTATAAGGGTGAACAAAATAAGGATTGTAAAGAACGTTGAACACTGAACATGCTATACAAATGGTAAAAATTAATATCCATTGAAGGAAGATTAAGCATGAATCCTGTTGAAGTGAATGGGACGTGGATCAGCACTAAGGGCTAGCAGTGGCTCTGCTTCAGGATCTTGATAGTTAAAAGAAGACTGTTGTAAAGCGCGTGGTTTACATATGCTCCTTTGCAAGGTAGAAATTCTGAGCTAGTGAACTGTAGAGACGATGCAAAAATTAATATCTGAATTTTCACTCCTGCTGTAGGGAGCAGAGGGGAGTGGAAGAGATAAGTGCTACCAAGTAGTAGCATGTTCACACCTGTGTAGCAAACGGCTCCTCTTCTAGCCACTCCCACCAAGCAGCTCCATTCCATCCTGGGATGGCATTATTCTGGAAGGGAACAATGAGCAAAAGAAGGACCCTGCTGGATCCCTTCTCTGACAGACTTGCTGGTCATATGCAGGTCAGAAGCTGGCCTTGCTACTTAAACTGTCTGCATGTAACGATTGCTGCAGGACAGCTCACAAAGTAGCGATGTGTTGCTGTTTAAAGTGTAGCCACTTGCTAATTAACAAGTGGCAGAGGATCCACACAGGCATCAAAAATGGAGCATGACTTGATTATTACTTAGCTAACCTTTCACCGAGACAAGACCATCATGTGGCAAGGATCTTGCAGAAAGGATTATTTTTCCACTCCCTGTTCCCACAGGCTGGCTGCAGAATACACTGGCTTTTTCCCAGCCTAAATATCAAATTGTTCTCCTGTGTCTGGTCTTCATTTCAGAGTATTTCTCCGTTCTGTCTGGAAGCTGCGCCTCCTCCCCCATCCCATCTCAAGCGCCTTCTGTGGCAGAGTCGGTCACTTCCAGTTCGGGCTCCTTGCGTTACCGCCGGCCTCTCATTAGCCCTGCACGCCTCAACCTGAAAGGGCAAAAACTGCTGCTGTTCCCATCACAGAGTGATGTTCTGCACACTCCAACTAGCTTGAATGAGCACCCTCATGCTGATAGCAACATCTTTGCCGCAGAGTTGTCCCCATTCCCAAAGAAGAACCTGAGGGAACGAGGAATGCCTGGTACGTTCTTACCTTCTCTGTAGTCCAGCTAGGTGGCAAGAGCGTGAATAGGTGTGCTGTGAAGCTAAGCAGAAATTAGTCAGGTTGGTAACCGGATGGGAGACCCTAAAGCCAGGTGTGGGGAACCTGTGGACTAAATCTGGCCCGTGGAAAGCTTTTCTTTGGCCCCTTTCCAAGTCTTGGATATGGCCTGTGGATCCAGTCCTACTCTCAAGCCCTGAAAGAGTCAGTTCAATGGCAGGGAGCGGAGATGAGGGCACGCACTTGGGGATAGGGAATGGATCCATGGCATGAATCAATCATCCAGCCCTCCCCCATGCTGAGCACATCCCCTCCCCCCAACTCCTGTCCAGCCCATGGTGCTTGTACAGTTTTCAAAATAATCTACAGGAGGGGAAAGGTCCCCCCTGCCATAAAAGAAAATCCATGTGTTGTAGACTGTAATTCTCAAACTGGAGGGCACATGATGCTCTGCAGGGAGCAGGGTCATGTTGGGAAAAGGAGTGGAGCAAAAGGGTTGCCACAACTCCATTCTGATGTAACTCTGCCTTTTTGGAGTATCGTGACATTGTGGTGCTTCATGGGGGAAATCCCTGCAGCCTGTACCTTTCCTGATGTGGCTTTGCCCCTACGAGCTGCGGTTATCCAGAGTGGCCTTAGCTGACCCATAGAAATACGAGCCCAGAGAGTGGGTCAAAGCACAGAGCTTCTGGGACAGGGTGCAGCTGCCAATCCCCGAAGTCTGCTCTCACTGAGGTTGGGGAACTTCCATAAAGGCAGCGGTGGTCCCTCCGTTAAGGTAACATGAATTCTGATTGGTGCTGGAGCCACCAATTGAAATCTACATTCCAGAAACGAGTAGGCTGGCTCCATTTTTATTTTATTTTTTAAATCTAACTCAGCAGCTCTGAGCTATGAGAATTTTGGCAGCCGGGAATGAGGAAGCAAGAGGATAAGCGAAGAGGGAGGCAAGAGCCGGGTGGCAAAATGGCGGGAGAAAGGGGGGTGTGTGTGTGTGTGTGTAAATCTTCATCCTCTGCAAAATGAATGGAGAAAGGTGCACGTGTGTGTGTAGTGGGGGGACATAGTCTAAAACCATGTTACTCAATTATTTTTTCTTGGTGAGCAGGATTATAAAAGTCCTATTTAGGGGACAATCAATTGATTTGCATAAATTTGAATGCAATTAAATATGCAGTATTATGGCCATTGATAAAGAACTGGTAGGGTATAACTGAGGGGTGACTGGGCAGTGAAGAAGGAACTGGGAGGGATAAGGAGCAAAATGGGGCAAAGTGAGAAGATATGGGAAAGAAGATGGGGAGCTAGGTGGGTGGCCTGAACGGAGGCTAGAAGGGAGAGCAAAACATAGCTAAACTCAAATTTCAGATCCAGCAGCTCGGGCTGAGCTGTCTGCATGCAGGAGAGAGGTAGGGACCAAAGAAACGGGATTTGTGGGCTTGATTTGGCCCTTGGGCCACCTATTGAGGAACACTGGTCTAAAGAGTTTACAAGCTACTGGTGTGGACTGTCCCAATACCTGGAGCTCTATTCTGAGCTCTAGTCAGATTTTCTCAATTAGGAGTTAAACAAGGGACCTGCCCATTTATTGTCACTTTATAAGCCTTGCGAGCTTTCATTTTGTCGTCTTGGCCATGGTCTTGTTCAAATAGTTAAATTCAGCCTCCTTAGTTCACCCAGCAGATTCCAATCCCTGATCGCTTGTTTCTCCCAGATGGTGTATGATAGCACACCAGGTAATGGCAGCAGTCCCCCAGCCCAGAGAGCAGTTGCCTCTGATATTCTTCCTGTGTGACCAGATCCTGGCTGTTCCCTCCTGGTGATGCGTTAGCAGACCATGGCATTGACTTTGACAATAAAAGGGAAATCTTCATCCTTTGCAGATATGAGGTCAGTCATTGAAGGAGGGAGCATTTACAGTGAGCGCTCCATTAAAAAAGAAGATAACTCATCACACTCGTCAACTTGTGTGGTGGACACCACCACAAAAGGGGAAGGCCTGGCAGGCTGGAGAGGTAGGTACCTGCATGTGGACTGAGGTGCAGTAAGGCACTTATTTATGTTCTTATTATTCCTTCCTGATTCCTCCGGCAATCTGTCTACAGTAACATAAAGGAATTAAGTGTTGTCTCCGGTTGGCACCAGTGGGTTGGCACCATTCTGTTTTTATAGATGGGGAAAGTGAAGCCTAGAGGATCCTGTCGGATCTCAACATAATTAGTGGCACTACCTCACAGTTCTGTAGCTACACCCACAAGGCTAGCTTTCCTGCTTACATGAGTGATGGTCTGTAAATGATCTTGTGCAGCGGTGGGGAATTTTAGGCCTGGGGGCCAAATATAACCCACTGCTTCTTTTTGTTTGGCCTGAGAGCAGAGATGAGGGAATGTATGCAAGAACAGAGAGACAGATCTATGATTTGGACCCTCCTCTTCCTGAGTGCCCCCCTTGAGCACACACCTTCCCAACTTCTATGTGGCCCTTGGAGCTTTCAAAATGGCTCCTGGGAGGGAAAAGGTTCCCCGCTCCTGATCTTGCACATGGAATTTTCCCCACGTTGGACTGAGGCTGGCATGGGCAAGCACGAAGCAGGGCTAGGTACTGAAATCAATGAGGCTGGACAGAGTAGAAACATTGGGCAAAAGGGAAGGAGATCTGTGTTCAGTGTCATTTATTACATCAAGTTCCTTAACATCTCTCTCTTGCTCTGCTTTCCCTTTTTCTTCCCAATCCACCAAGGTTGGTTTGGCAACTCCGTTATCCGAGGTCTCCTTGCTGTGAGCTTGACAGTCAACGCCATCTTTACATCAGCCTACCTCTACCAGAGCCTGCGCTGATCCACGAAGCACCCCCTCCTCTTCCTCTCCCCAGTGCCCTTTCCCAAGAGACTGTCTCTGATGAGAAGGACTCGACTGTTACATCTTACAGCCCGTGCCGCTGTTGCATGCTGCTTTTCAACCACTGTTCTGGCAGACTGCTGCCTCAAGGACCCAAGATGCTGCCGCCTCCGAGACGAATGTATGAAAACTTGCCCGGTGATGGTGGCAGTGAGTGGAACTCGTATCAGACATACAGCTGGAGGGCTGAGCTGCCCAAGCGTCCCACGCACCTTCTTTATAAAAAAAAAACTGGCCTGTTGGCATGAATTTAGGAAGATGGTTGTGTTCTTCCTCAGCCCTTGTTCCTCCCTCCATAGTAACAAGCTTCCTACAAGTTGGTGTTGATGGCATGAGATGAACTGGAGTGGAAGGGCAGGCAAATAACCAATCCTGGTCTTTCAGATCATTAAATGACTTCCTTGTTCTGGTTCCCATTTGCTTTCCCTTATTAGCTCTAGGAACACTGCTGTGTCTTCCTCCATGGGGACCTTGGTTTCTCTGTGGTTCTATGTGTTGGGAAAACACGCACATACCATCTGAGCTAAGATCTCAGAGTTTGGTCGCCTTCCTATGGTGCTGACTTCCCAGCTACTGTGTAATGTGTTGCTCAAACCAACACGTGGGCAATATTCCATGTTTTGCATTTAAAATCTATAACTCCTCTTGTCAGAAGGCACTGATACTACTGTAATGAGATGCTCCCTGACATCCTTGCAACATGCCCCAGCTCTGGCTACTGAGGTGTTCGCTAAAGTCAGGGAGCTTGCTGTAAATCATACAAACAATGCTGTACTGGAAACCCTGTGAAAGGGGAGAGGTCTGCTACCTGCTCACTGCATACAGCCAGTGAGAATGAGGATATCTTGATTAATAGTGATCAACTGCTGACCAGAACCTCTGAGGCTAGAGATGCCAAACCTGCACCAGATTAGTGGAAAACTCTTAAAGTTCAAATGTGCCAAGCCAATCCTTTTTTGAATCCTGGTCTTGGAAGTGCCCAATGTGAGTTATAACAGAGAGATTTTTTTTCCCCTCCTCTTCCTGGGTGTTCAGCATTTCCTGAAATCCGGGTCCCTTTTTAAGGCCTGAAATCTCAGCATTTCCTGAAATCCGGGTCACTTAGAGCTCCTAAAACCTCCAGTCACTACTAAAAAGCTTGGCCTTGGTGTCTAAATCCCCAAATTTCAATTGCATGATGTTCTTAAGGGAAATAAATCATAAATGTGGATTAGAGAAATAGTGCTAATGTTGGGCATGCAATCTCTGAAGTATGACCGATTTCCCTCCTAAATGAGCTTCACATCGGTGCTTGGTTACCATTCTTCCTTAGTCTTCCTCTTAAATTCCCTTCTTATCGTCTAACTTTTGAGCTGTGTGTGTCCGCGCACCATGCTACTATCGGTTTTAAGGCATTCCTCCCACCCTCCAGCCCCACTATGCACAGTTCACTGTACTCATTTGCCAGTGTGAAGATGCTAACCTTTTGGCCTGAAATTCTAACCTCCTGAGGCTAGGTGAACTGACCTTGCAATCTTCTGCTTTTCCTGTGTGTTGCCTAGAGTAAACAATGACCCAGAGTAGATTTTTTTTCCAAAGGCAAAAATGACCCCCTGGGCATCTAGCTCCTGTTAACATCACACACAATAGAAGTTGAAGTGCCATTTTTGCCCTTGAAAATGTACTGCGCCCTAGTAGATATACTGCGGATCGGAGTGTTGAAGGGGCTATGTTACTAGGGACCCAAGCTACAGAACATCATGAAGTCTGAGCCCATGCACAGCTGATATTGGATTTTTTTAGTATCTTTTCTTTCCCCACCCACTTACTGACATTTATCAACAAAATACTTAGAGAACACACATACACACACACGGTGGCACCAAGATAGCTCTCACACACACACACACATGATGGGGAGATTGCTACAGGTGATTGTAGAAACTGGGTCCCTGACACTTTCTTCTGCACTCCCACCCCTTTTAACGTTCTTGCTAGGGCTGTAGATCTCTCAGCTCCATTAAGCGTAACAGTTGCAATGCTAGTTGTTGGCAATGTGGTGGACTGGCCCTTTTGAAGCTTGCATAACCATTCTGCGAGACAGTGACCTGGCTAGGATAAGGCATCTGGCCCTTTTTTCATATCTTTGGGCTTCAGGTTGAATTTCATTCACATACATGCAAGAAGCTGCTGCTGGTTGTATTAAGCCTGCTTACTCATACAGCTCTGCTGTTTTTAACTCACTGCTGATCCATGACCGCCCCCGGTGTTTCTCTGCACTGTACTTCTAGCATCCATGGATGCTTTTACTGAGCAAAACACTAACCTGCCTGTGTGTCCTCATGACAGGTGATTTCACTCCTAGTACCCAGTTCATTTCACTGGTGTCAGTGGTGTCTGTGTTCACTCTCTGCCACATGACTGTGATGGAATGTTCCCTTTCTTTGTTCCCTCCATAGTCTTTCTCTCTGCTGCAGCGTTTCTTCTTTTTTACCTGGCACCCTTGACTGCAGCCTCCTCTGACCACTTTTTTGTTTGTTTTTTGTTTCCAAGACTTCCAAATTCCACCTGCTTGTACTGCTGATCCTGCTGCTGGTTTGGCACTGAGCACTTTGCCAGCTGAAGCTTTTTGTGAAACTTGTCGGTTGTACAGCTCCACTTCTAAACAGCAAACCCCTTTTGAGTCTGGTGCTAGAACACTCAAGACTGGTGCTACGACCGATACAAAAACCCCTCCGTTCAGAGCAGGGGAAATCTATTGAAAGATCTGAGCCCACGTTTGTTGCTATATTATCAGCCTTAATCCAACTATGGTGCACTCTGTCTTGCTGCTGAGGGGCGTTTCTCATTCTCATATGCTGGTTTGGGGAAATCTTTTCCCACTAAAATCCATGTGCATACATTTCTGGTGACCTCTGTCTTTGGACAATAGTGTTTAGGGGCAGGCTTGTCCTTCTCTAATTGTTTCTGTAGTCAAAAGCCTTTGGGTTACTGAGCTGGTTGGGGGAGCTGGTGGAAAGTGTTAAATTCTGTATGTTCAACAAGTTTGGAGCAGGTGGGGGGACAGTATTTAATAAGGCAATGATGGAATTTGATGGATTGCAAGTGACCTGTGACTGAAGGAGTTTCTGGTGTTCTCTGCTGAAGGCTCAACCCCCATGTCTCCTCTCTTCTTTAAAAAGATGCACACATATTTCTCTCTATGCCCATGCTTGTAATGCATGCCCCTTTAAAAGTTCCCCATTGTAACACCTATTCTGAGTTTAAAAGATCTTTTGATTCCAAAAGGTATGGCTGTTTTTTATTAGGAGGCATAGCTGCAAGGAGAAAATCACTGGTTCCTGACGCAATTATCCTATTCCAGAACAAGTTTGGGGGAAACGGCTACTCTGGCTATATGGATTGAACTTCCCTGGTGTATAGGAGATACTCCGCTTGCTTCTGGGAGAATGTGCGCTTAGTTTGGGATTGCCCAGAAGTTCTTAATCCTGGGCGATAGGAACATCTTGATCCACCAGAGAACCCCAACCAGCTTGGCATTATAGGAAATGTGGTGTGTCCAGCTGCTCTTGCTGCTGATTTATTTTCACAGACATATCGTTGTCTTCAGAACCACCTTCCCCAAATACCTATCGGAGCTCCAGTCTGGCCGCTGCAATGAAGTGTTATCCACAAACACTGCCTACCAGAAATGACAATGTCAAATACACTGTGGCTTGAAATGCCTCACCGGGGGAGGGTGGGTGGGTGGGTGATGAGCAATTTCTGAGACTCACGTCTACTAAAGAGATGTCGTATGTTTGTATGTATGCTTGTTCTCTGGGCTCTTGACTCTGTACAGTTTAGTTACGTTGTGTGCCAGCTGAGGGGAAATCTGTTCCTCTTTTTTTTTTTTTTTTTTCCCCCCCCTGCGAGGTTTTAGTTCATGCTCTGTGTTGAAAGATTTTTTTTTAAATAAATAAAATAAAAGTCAAACAAAAAAAGGTGGAATTTTTTATTTCTAGTTTGGTTTTATTCCAATTCCTGTTTCACGGCGGTATGAATTTGCGTGGGACTTTGCAAACACATTGTGATATTCATGTCAGAACTCCAAAGCTTTTAATGAAAGCCAAGGTCCATTCACACAACACTTTATTTTTCAAGTGGGGTAGAAGTGCAAACCCACATGCTGAGTATTGCATTCCATCCTTACTGCTTCCTATGCTCTTCATGATCCTTTGTTCTCTCCCACCTGAGGCAAAGGATGGGCTATTGAAGTGCAGAGAAACCAGCATGTGTCAATGTATTGCTACAGGGCAAAACAGACACAGATTAAGGAACCAGTGTTGAGCTGGGGGAAGGGCCCTTAGCAGACTATACAGCTCAAGACTAGCTTCCCACACAATAGGAGGGTTTGATGCATTTTGATCCTGGACTATCTAGAGGCACCTGTCAGTGGGATTAGGGTGAAGCTTTGGTGTGAGGGGTATGGAGTTGATCCTGGCAGTGGTGCATAAAAGGGTTAATTCTAGACTGCAGGCTGACTTCCCCCTGCATGGTTGAAAATAGCGAACAAGTAGCATTTGACGCTTGGGCATGTGGGAGATAAAGCTGGGGGGGTGGGGAGGCCTAGCAGGAGGCAGAACTAGAAGTGAAAACAGGTGGAAGTGTGAAAGAAACTTCTGGAAGAGGGAAGGCTCCATTTGAAGGTCTAGAAAACCTGTGCAGAGAAAGAGAGGTGGAGACTCCTTGAGGCTGGGGGTGTGTGGGTAGGGCCCCAGGGAAAAGCCCATAAGGTAGTCTGGAGGGTTATGAATCAGCAGGACTACTACGACAGTGCTGCCAGTCAGATGCAGCACTGTACAGTTACACATAATATCAAGGACAGTCCCTGCTCCAAGGAACTTGCATTCTAGTTAAGACACAGACAGTTGAAAATGAGGGGTATTATATTAATCATGGACTACACAATGCAGGCTATTTGGTAATTAATTTATTCCAAGTAAGGTGTATTAGTTAAAATCTACAAGGCTGTGATATGTATATAGCCTAGGTTCATGAATCAAAGGTGACCTCAAAGAGATGGGCCTTTAGGCGGACCTTGAATATGGTCGGGGCCAGGGGCCATGATGCATTGCCTCAGGAAGATTGTTCCAGAAGTGAGACTGGCAAGTTTGTAGCTACACTCTGAGCTAGAGAGAGTTTCCTAAACGGTGGGGCAGCAGGCCAGAAAGGCCATGGCCCAGGCGGGTCCCACTGTGGGGTGGCCAGATATGCAAATTTTAGAGGACCGTTATAGGAAACAGGTTGCAGCCTTGCACTGGAGATAATGCAGCCCTGCAACCTGTATTTCTCATAAGTGTCCTCTAAAATGTGCATATCTGGCCACTCTACCCCAGAGGGAGGCCAGTCCTGGTAGCCTCATATCCAGTGCTCCTGAGGCCCCAGGGCATGCTATTTCTGTGGGCCCTCTCCCTGCCTGTAACTCTGCCCCTGGAGTGGCTGTTTCCTAGGGTTGGCATCTTCTGCAAATTTTTAAGGAACACTTATGGAAAATACATGTCTGCCTAAGGCACCAATGCAGACCCTAAAACATGTATTTTTCATAATTGTTCCTTAATGGGCACAGGTGCCAACCCTGCTGCTTCCTATGGGGCCCTGCCATCCTACTCTCACTTTTGGTAAAACTGATCCTTGAATTCTCTGTGCCAGGGGTGGGGTGGGGGCTAAAAGGGACAGCAAGAGCTTGTATGTGTGCAAACTTTTTATACCTTCTTTTTGATGATAGAAGTAGGGCTGTGGAGGCCCTGTATCTTATTTTCACCCTGGGCCCTGCAAATATGGGGAGGCAGCAAGGTGCCTCTGTGGGGTGGGCAGGAGGGGGTGGCTTTGATTATACAGCCAATAAGATACTGCCGCCACATTTGTACCACTTAAAGGTGGTGTAATTACAAGGGAGATCAAAAATCAATCTTCAAAATACCAAAGGAGATTTTCAGCCCTATTTCTACTGAAGAGGGGAAAAGGCTTAGAAAGCCTTAATGGTTTCATGGATTGGGTCACAACTCGCACATCATGAAGACCTCCTGGGTAAGCCCCAAGAGAACATTGCAACCCTCTCATGGAGACTGGTCATGCCTTGGTCCAAGAGATCTCAAGCATCCTATGAAAAGAGACATAAGGCAGCTACCCTAGTCATCTGTACTCGTGCTCCCACAACGCTACACTGGCCGGCCACGGGGACGAGTTGGAGGTGGGGGTGGGAACTTAGGAAAAGTTCCACTACCAACTTCTTAGTTCTCTGTGCTCCTTCCTAAAGTTTGCCAATTATGCCTCCTGTCCCCAACAGCCCAGCATTGGTTGCTTCAGAGAAGTGCACAACGGGTCCTAATGGAGTGATCCATTTCCTGCCATTCACTCTCAGTCCCCAACAGAGGTCTTATTCCCTGACCAACTTGATTAATAGCCATTTATAGACCTATCCTCTTTTTTCCAATCCCTTTTTGAACCCAGTTATGCCATTAGCTCTCATAACAGCATCTGACAATGAGTTCCACAAGTTAACTATTTATTTTATTAAATTTTTACACCGCTCCCTCCTGCCTTTGTAGCTCGGGGTGGCTTACAACATTTTAAATACAACATTGAAAACATTTAAAACAACCAATACTAAAGCTAAAAACACAAGTATCTCCCCAACCCCCCACCCTCACCAAAGGCCTGGTGTGTATGTTGTGTGATGAAGTACTTTTTATTTGTTTTAAATCACAAATGTCTGTAAACCTAGGCTGATACTGCGGGGGCTGTGGGAGTGTGATTTACAGGTGCTGGGATTAGTGTCCAGGAGCATACCCCACATCTCTACAACAAAACAATGAAAGGAAGGGTGGGATAACCGGGAATACCAGAAGGAAAGCCCTTCTCTCTAACGCCTAATAGCCTTGCTTCACTGCATTGAGATCCTCAACCTTGTAATGGAGAACAGTAAAAAGCAGACACGCCATGCTTGCATGACTGGGGCAAGTGGGAGAAAGATGGCAATTCCTAAGCTAAGGGTCAAGATCCTACTTGAATGGTACCATCTGCAGACTTACCATTTATAGGGCACTTTTTGTATTCAAAGTGCTTGATGATCCTTATCTAGTTCCTTCTCCCAGCAACCCTGTGAGGGAGGTCATTATTATTCCCATTTTACAAATGGGGAACTGAGGCTGAGAGAGAGTGACTTGTCTAAGACCACTCACTGGGTTCATAGCTAAGATGGGGGGGGGGGGGGTTTAAGCCTAGTCTTGCAGGTCCAAGTCCAACATCTTATCCAGTAGGCTACACTGGCTTTTATTTATGGTTAGGTCATGATCCCATCTGCCAGAAGTATACTTTGTATGGACTTGCCTAGCCCATGGAATTATTTAAGGCTTAAAATAGGGTCATACAAGCAAAAAGCTTGGGAACCATTAGATTAAGGAATTCAGAGAGAGGTCTTGATCTGAATTTTCAAACACCTTTGACTGAAAGTGAAAGAGCTTGATTTCTTACTGTCAAGTAATGTTCCTGCCTGCTGGGTCTCTCTCGAGCAAGGGTGCAAAACCTTTGCCCTGTAGGCCAAATCCGGTCTGTGGCTGGTTTTAATTGGGTCCCTTTCCAGTTCCTGGATTCTGGCCCATGAATCTAGTCCCTTGCTGCATTGGGATCCTCAGCACTTTCTTCCAAGCACTTAAAGAAAGTGGAAGAAAGGAGCTTGGAAGAAAGAAGCAAAGAGAAGTGTATCAATGATCTAGACCCTCTTGCCAGACCAAAATTTAAAAACATAAGGGATATGCAAGAGCTGAGGGATTCTGAAATAAGGGACATCCATTCTTCTCCATAGAGCTGTAGTGTTTGGAATAAGGAACGTCTGTTCTGTAAGTATTAAGTAAGGGATGTCTATTATGTTCTATAGAACTGTGGGGTTCTAAAATAAGGGATGCCCCCTTTTTAAAATAGGGGACATGTGGCAACCCTTCCCTCCTGTTCTTCTCCCATCCTGGGCCCACACCCTACCCCCCCCCCCCCCCACTATCCTGCCTACAGAGCTAGTACTGATTTTTCAAAGTGTCCTGCAGGAAGGGAAAGATTCCTTACTCCTGCTTTAAGATGTTGATGTTTAAGGTCTGCGGACCATGGACTGTTTCTTACTACAGTATGTTCCTATAAGGTCTAGGCCACATTACAAATAATTGCATCTTCCTTCACTTTTATTTCTGAAGTGTTCTCGGAAACAGAGTACTATGCTGAAGTTATTGAGGATTAGGAAGAGAAGTATGTACTCCTGGAAAATGAGGACATACTCCCCTTGCTTGTTAGACAAAAATAACTGTAAGGTGAACACATTTTACACTGAAGTAAATTTGTCACCTCGAAGTATCTCTTGGTTGTGCCATGACCATGGGAGTGGGGGGAGGAATGAGGAGCCAACTACTTTAGTTTAGAGCCACAGTGTGAACACTACCGAAGTGGAGTAGTTACTTCATTTACTGCTGTTTGTTGAAACATAGGGCCATAGAAACTAGCTCAATGAAGCCCTGTTCTTTATTGGGCCTCTAGGCAGGAAGCTAAATACAAGAATAATTCACAATCCTCCTAGCTCCAATATTTTATGGTCAGGAAAGCGAGAGAAAGCAGATGCTCACAAAAGACAGTACAATAGTTAGAGGCTCAGGAAAAGCTAGGCCCTTTTCACACAGACACTCTAACACTGATAAATGGGGGATACATTTTATTATACATGTTGCAGGGCTATAGGTTTGCTCTATGGGTGCCATGCAACATGTATAATAAAATGTAACCCCCATTTTATCCATGTTAGAGTTAGTCCTAGGTTCAGACCCCTGTTCAGTCACAGGTTCCATGCCAGACTTTAAAGAAGTCACCCAATCTTTATGCATCTATAAAGTAGCGATGGTGGTAGCCCATTCTCTGCTCATAGGGTTTTATGAGGGTAAATAAATCAAAGATTGATAGACCCGATAAAAATCTTAAAGAGCTTAGCTCCGTGTTCAGGTCTTGGTTCTACAGTCCTTAGTCACACAAAGAGTCCTGGGGGCTTCCATAGTGCTACTTTGCATAAATAAAGATCAGATGCAGGTATAAATGCTGCAGGATCAAGTCTGATCTCCATCACACAATGCATCAACTCTTCCAGGATCAAGGTGGTCCAATTATGTCAATTGCTTTGTAATCTGTGTTCTCATTGTGCATTCATGGGGTGGTTTTGTGCCACAAGGTGTGGCAGGTGATTAGCCTTGATGAGGCTTTGTTCATTCATGTCAGTTATGCGTATGATCTCATCCTGCTTAATTCTTGTTTTCAATCTGCAGAGTAAATTTTTTGGGGAGATCTGAGTGGGTTAAGCAGAACTGCTAGTTAAGTGTAGACATTAAATACTGTAATTCCCCATCCCCTTTGCATTCTTCTTAAGCCTGCTGTTTTATTGAAGTCTGTTCCTAGCTTGCCAATGTTTTTGAAGTTGCTTCAGAAATGTCTATTATTCTTAGAAAAGCTAGTATTTGTATTTTCCAAAGACTCCCCCCCCCCCACCGTGGAAGGCTTGTCACCAGATTAAGAAACAAGTTGTGAGTTTGCAAAGGGAAAAGATGTTGTGTGGGTGAACTTGGTCTTTTCCCCCTTGCAATTTGATGTTGGAACTTTCTCAATCCTTCTAGTCTCAGTGATTTGAAATATAATCCTAGAACAGTAAGTTTAAATGGGGGATGGGGAGGGGATAATTATATCCTTGGTTATTCTCCCTGTATTTGAAGGATTGCTTCTGTAATAACTTTAATCCAAGGATCTCAAAATATTATACACACATTAGTTAGGAAGCTTGCAGGAGTAGCTTGAATTAACTAATTATCATTATTTGATAGTGATAGAAATTACTACTAGAGTAGATAGCTGTCCCATGACTGGTAGTAAATTTGCTACTGGTACCCAGAAGCCCTTTATAGGCATAGCCTAATCCTCAAGTGTGGAGAGACTTTTCCTTCCTGGAGGCAATTTAGAAAATGAATACAAGTTCCCCAATCCGGATTGGGGGGGGGAGGGCTTGAAGGGCATAGCTATAGTAGGAACAAAGTAGTGCAGCAGCAGCAGCAGCACTGGAGCACATGAGCCTGGGGGGAAGGGCACTGGGCATGCTCTCTGGTGCAGCTGCATCCACCGAAGTGGTGAGGGAAGATGGGGACACTATCTTCTGCGCCAGGGCCCATTCCAGCCTAGGTGTGCCTCTAGGGTGTGCTCAGGATGGGGGAAAGGGAGGGTCCAGATCATAGACCTGCTCCCCTCCCCTGAGCTCCCTCCTCCAGTGCTTGAGGGTAGGCACTAGATCCAGGGGACATGCCCAACAATTGGAAAGAATCCAAATAAACTACAGCTGCATGGCAGGTTTGACCCCTGGGCCAGAGGTTCCACACTCCAACCCAAATCTAACTGCTAGGCTACTTACTTTGAGGATAAAGAGATTTTAATTTATCTGGAGTTCCTCTGTCCCAGCCTCAACTCCTAAGGTACCTTTTTCCTGAAGACTTCTGTCCTTTGGTCATAATGATACTCTTGAAGAATACTTTGGGGGTGTTCCCCATTTTAAAATGCACTAGACCATGCCAAGTGGTGTTAAAGAAAGCTATTGCTGGAGCACCCCAGCCTCCTCAGCATGTCATTTTTATTTTATTTTTGTAGGCAGAGCAGTCCTCAAAACTTCTTGTTGTATCTTATTTTAACATTTAGTGAAAGAAAAGAGTTGTCCCAGCAGCTGCCTTTGAAGGAGGCGAGTGGTGTTGATTTTAAATGAATGGCAAAGGTGAATAACTGTGAGCTATGGAGCGTGGCTTGAAGCAGGTACAGGGGTGCCACCTGGATTTAACCCACAAGATGCTACAGAACCAGAATGGGAAGAGCAGAGTGGAGCAGGGCTCATCCTCCTTTGAGTCACAGCTCTCGAATACCTTCTTAAAAGACAGCTTTGAATATGAATGTGATTAATTGTAGGGCTTGTGAAACGGAGCCTCAGCTATGCTGAGCAGGTGCTACCCTGGCAGAGCGTAGGCAGTGCTGTCTTGCCACTATGCAGCCTCCTCCCTACAGCACACCCAGGCCTCCGACTCCTCTGAGGCGAGGCTGCTGCACAGAGTGTTAACCTGGGGTGTGGCAGCAGGGCTAATGGGTGACTAGCACAGAGGTCACTAGGAATTATGGGCCAAGGTGCCCTGCAGGGTGTCAATCCTGGAAGTAAATTCACACAAGGTGGTGGGGCTCCTCCAAACACAGGACCTAGTGCAGCATACGTGCCACATTAGAGTCGCCACCTATGCAAATATGTAAGGAACACTTATGAAAAATACATGTTGTAGGGCCTGCATTGGTATCTTAGGTGCCAGTGCAGGGCCTGCATCATGTATTTTTCATAAGTGATCCTTACAAACTTGCATAGGTGGCAACTCTGTGCCACTCTTGCCTAAGGAGGCCCCTGGAGACTAGATTGAAAATGATTAGCCAGCTTGACTTGTTCCACAAATCAAAATTGCTTCCTTCTGACGGTTTCAGGTTCAGTTAATTGATGCAGCAGAGCTGCCAACTTCTTCACTGTGTAGACATTATGTAAATGCATTAAACCCAGCCCTGAGCCCACAGTATGGGTGGGACAGAAACTTAAATTAATAAGCAAAGTAGTTCCATACAGCAATCTCCTGAAGTAATGATGCCCAATGTCCTAAGGGCGTGCAGGGAGCAGTTTTCAATGTATGTCAATGAGATTTTTCAGCTACAACAGGGGTCCTGTCCTAGTTATCTATTGTAGTGAGATTTTGGGTCTTTGGGTGTTTTCCCCATCCACAACATGTGGTTGAAATTGGCCCGCAGAACTAGCAGTTATTAAGGCAGGGCAATGCTTGCTGCAACACAATGAGATTTGGGAGAGGAGGATAAAAAGAGCCATCTCTTCCCATCCAAGTGACACACATGCACGCTCACTCACTCTCCCCCTCCTTCTTTCCCATAGGAAACCAGGTAAAAAATTAGTCTTTCCAATGGTCTCTTTCCTAGTATATACCCCAGCAGGAAAATATTTGTCTGCAAACTTAACTTTAATATGAATAGTTTAATATATTGTGGTAACTTATTTAGAGGTTATCCTCATAAAGCACTAGCCCATGGATATATACCACTTATCTACATGGGTTAAGTGGAAATGGTCATATGACACACAAGGTTAGTGGTGGGATAAAGTATTACCTCCTGAGGCCCCTTGGATTAGAATACGTGTGAATGCTGCTGGTAATCAACAAACCTCCAAGCAAGTTGGTATCCCACAGTCCTTTGTAACATACCTGAAGAGTGTTTGAAAGTTTCCCTAGTTCATAGCACCAAAATCTAGAGAATTGCACTCAGGCAATTCAAGAGGGAAGGACTAGGATCCCATGCTGAGCCTCCCCCTCCCCCCGCATGAGAATCTTCTTAATATACAATTAAGTATGGTGAGCATAATAATTGCAGGTAACATGTATAAAGTACCAGTGTGATCTCCAGAAATTGATTTTTAAACCTTATGACAGGGGCATGAGAGGAAAAGGAGCCCACGCCCCAGCTAATAGTCTGTACTAAGCCTCCAAATTTCTCTCTGCAGCCTTTTTGCACCCTGGAATAGGATCCTGTAATGCAATGAAGAACTGACTTCTAAAGAGGTTCTATATGATTTGGAAGGTCAACTATGGGTGAACACAGACATGCATGCAACTCTTCTCTAACACGGCTTTAAAATTTCTTATGCATGTAGCAGGGCTGTACTGCCACCCTATGCAGCCCTGCTACATGCATAAGACATTTTAAAGCCAAGCTAAGGTGCATGTCTGTTTTTCACCCTATGTGTGTGGCCACATTCCCCACTTTAACCAGGAGTAAATTCTGATAGGAACAAGCCTTTCTGTTGGCATCCTTATTGCTAAGGATCTATGCATACCTAATTTAAAAAGTGTACAAGGCTGTTCCGGTTGGACTCAACAGGAGTTTTGTTTTTGATTTCAATTGGCTGGTGGTCAGGTAATACACTAGGTTTGCCACCTATGCAAATTTTAAGGAACCAGCACATATGGAGGCTCTGCAACATGTATTTTTCATAAGTGTTCCGTAAACATTTACATAGGTGGCAACCCTATAGTACGCACTCTATAAAGAATTGTCTTAGGCAATTATCAGTATCGAAGGAGTGGGGAACTTTTTCTCTCCCAGGTGCCACTTTGAAAATCAGTATAAGCTTTGAGGGATACACAGAAGTTTTATTTATTTTATTTATTTATTTATTTATTTAAAACATTTATTAGTCGCCCCATATGCCTACGGCATTCCGGGGCGACGTACAGTTCAATAAAAAAGTTCATAAAAATAAAACAATTTTTAAAAACAATGCACAATTTAAAACCTCAAAACAGGGTCAAGAAAAATAAATAAAAATAGAAATAAGGGTAGGGAAGAGCTAAAAACCCTAACCCACCCTCCCCAAAGGCCTGGGTGAACAGCCAGGTTTTACAAGCCCGCTGGAATGTTAAAAGGCTTGGGGCCAGGCGAGCTTCCTCTGGGAGGGAATTCCAAAGACGTGTTGGTAGCAGGGGGCATTCAGGAAGAGTAGGGTTCTTCCTCTAACACCTTGTATGCATGGCCTCATCTCTGTCTCCTTTCCCCAAGCTCAGTCTTTCAGTGCTTGGGTACAGGAGCTGGGACCAGATCCAGAAACTAGAAGGGGCCAAATGGAAATTAGCCAGGGACCACATATGGTCCCTTGGCCTGAGGTTCCCCATCCCTGTTTAAAGCAAACCTAGATCAAACCATGTGATCTAAGCAAGAGGCCCACTTCTTGACCCTAACTGTCTAAAGAACTGTTAAGTCTCATGGTAAAGCAGGGATGCCCAAGGGCATTAACTTTCTACCAGCTGACTGCAACTATTTGGGGGACAGACCACCTTGTTACTTACTGGTGAATTTATTCTAACCTGTCTTCTCTTTAAAATGGTGCCAGGATTTAGTAAGATGCTTGTCAACTTGGTTGTGTCCCAGGTGCTTTTTAGAACTGTGCTACACTCCCACCTATTGTCCCTAAAATGATTTTACGACCCCTTGTGTTCATGCTGGAAAAGACCTGTTGTAGAATATTGTGCCTTATTGGGGACTAAGTGCTTTCTAGGGTGTTCTCTGCCTCCCAACACGCACATGTAGTCCTATTGCTACACCTCTGTACGTGTTTGCAGAATCAAGAGCCTTACAATCAAAGTTGGGTTTAATATCTGTGAGGGCACGGAAGAGCTCCCTCCCTCCACCCACTCCACTGTAGTTAATGATGTACCGTAGAGTCCTCTAAGATCTTCCTGTATGGACTACTGCTGCAAACAGCAGGAAATGTAGAGAGGTATTGCAGGACAAAACTAGTGGAGGATGCAACAGAGAGGCACAGCTAGGTTGGAATCAGCCCTAGTGCAGAAGATGGAATGAACATAGTGCATCCCTGAGGCATTTAGCAAGTCTTCAGTGGGTGCTAATCACCCATTTGCCCTGTGCACACATTCCACACTGGTGTGGGCCCCCAGGCTTTTGGGCCCTGGTGCAGCCATGCCAACTGCATTTATTATAGCTGTGCCTTTGGGAAGGAAGGTAAACAGTTGTTGCAATCCTGGCTGGCATGTTACAAAAATGGTCCATGTGGGGATTGTGCAAAAAATTGTGCAGACAACACCATTTTGGTGACTTGCACTATGAGGCCACCTACCCTCCAGGCTGTGGCATTTTTCTTTTTTTCCAGTGTAATTGTCTCCACATCGGGAAACTTGGCTCAGCTAGGGGTTACCTATGGCTGCTGGAACACTGAAGCAGTGCTGGATCCAGGGAAGTTGAGGCCTGTGCAAAATGGTGGCCTTGTATAGGAATGTTTTGATGGACACGTATGGACTCACGCACTAGGAAAAAGCAAATATTTTTTTAAATTAACTTTTGATAAATTAAATAGGCATCCCCTTTGGGAACTGAGGATCCCTGCATTTGCTGCTGTTAGTAGCTTACTCATGGGTCCCAGGTGGTGGGGGCCTCCTCCAGGATTTTTGTGGGCTGGGGGCCTCCCCATGTTTCTATGAGGTCATAATTTGCAGCAGTTCTCCAATTTGTTACTTCACATTTACTCATGGATCCTATGTATTGAGATACCCAAACACATTGAGGGTTACACAGTCTGCACTGTTCTGGATCCAGCCCCCATTGAAAAGCACCCTTTGCACCCCTCTTTCCAAAACTAATTTTTCAAGTTAAATTTAATTTTGGCAGACTTGACATCTTGGGTGTTTCATGTCAAACACCAGCTTGGTTTGTCTTTTCTTTTCTTTTTTTCACTTTTGCCATTTCAGAAAATTTGTTAATTTTTGTAGGGGGACAAACTGTAATTGTCCAAATCAGTTGTTGTTTTTTAATTAATAATTTTGCACCAGCTCTAGTGTTTACAGGTTTTTGGAGATATTGGAATAATAGCCCTACATTTCCCTTACAAATCCCATCTATGTGTGTCCCCTTCACAAAGGAGTGTTAACCCAATCTGCATTATTAACATGGGGACAGAGATAGGAACTCTAATACGGACTGGTTAATAAAAATTAAATTCTATAGGGAATCCACGGGTGCCTACAACAGGCTTTAAACATTAATTAGGCTATCCAAATTAAGTCCACACCCTCCGTATGAGTCGATTAACCTCCTGCAGCTAGTGCTTACTACCTGGCCTGCAAGTAGCAAATTGATCTCTTCTATTTAAGGGTGACCTCCCCATAACCCCAAACAACCCTGGCGTATGAGGTCTGCTCTGAAAGGCGGTGGGAGGGCACAAACGCAGGCAGAGAGAGCAGAGTGGGCGGCGAGGCACATGGTGTTGGCACCAAGGAGCCGAGGAGTAACACGCTGGACCCGAAGTGCAGGGAGTGAGTGCTGAAAGGGCTAAGAGCCGGGGTAGTGGAGCGCACGGAGCCAGGCGCACACTGGGCTCATCGCGCTCGAAGGGGACAAGAGACGCGCAATAGGGGCGCTCACACAGACTGGAACATCTTTCCCTTGGGAAGAGAGGGTGAAGGTGGCCCATTCTCCGTCTCCCTGGCTCCATCTACCCACAAAGACCCGATCCGCCCCCAGGCAATATTATGGAAAGATCTGGCGACGTGAAGGCAAAAGCAGAGCCCTCGGTGCCAGAAGGGGAGGAGGCAGACGGCGCTGGGGAACCGGCAGCCCCACAGAAACCCCCTTACTCTTACGTGGCCCTTATCGCCATGGCTATCCAGGCGAGCCCCGAGCAGCGACTGCCCCTGAGCGGCATTTACCAGTACATCGCGCGGCGTTTCCCCTACTACCGGCTCAGCCAGAAGGGCTGGCAGAACAGCATCCGCCACAACCTAAGCCTCAATGAATGCTTCCTCAAGGTGCCCCGGGAGGGGGACGCTGAACGCAAGGGCAACTACTGGACTCTGGACCCGGCTTTCCAGGACATGTTTGAGCAGGGCAACTACCGCCGCCGCCGGCGGGTCAAGAGACCTCCGCGGCCCCCTCCTGCCCAGCTCCGTACGCCTCCCCCAGCCACCGCCTGCCTCACTTACCCGGAGCCTCCTTACTACCTACCTCACCAGAGCCACCGCGCCGCCGCCTACCTCGTGGGCAACCCCTGGGCACCCCTGGGGCAACCCCAGCCCAGCTACCCGCTCAGCAACAGCCCCTCCGGCGTGGCCGTCAGCAGCTACAGCGCTTACCCAAGGCTGCTGCTGCCAGGCGGGATGGCGCACCAGCAGTTGAGCTCTGCAGCAGGGGGGGCCGGGAGTTGTCCTTACCACCAGCAGTCGCCTCCCGAGGTACCCTTCATGCAGTACTGGGGGGAGCAGGACAGACCCTACGGCGCGTTGCCCACCCTGATGGAAATCTGAAGGGAAAAAAACCCTCTTCCCCCCAGACGGAAAGGGAGTCCGTGTGTTGTGATGGGCATTTTAGTCTCGCCCCCGTTGCCTCTTTCTTTTGGAGATCTGCGTACGAGACTATAATCCACAGCCTGCTACCTCTTCATTTGGGTGCTGGGGGGAGCCTCTGTGGTTGAGCATTGTTGAACAGGGGACTTCCACCCGCACCTTGAATTAACACTAGGACTGACCCCCAAGGATAGGAAAGATGTGGTGCGTGCTGTCATGCTGCAGAGTTTAAAGGTTGATCTTTTAAAGTGAGAATTTGTGTAAGCACGTTGGGTTGTGTAATGAAATGGAGTACCAGCTCCAAAAGAGGGCATCCAGCCGACTGGATTTTATTTCCGTCCTTTAACCTCCGAAGAGAGGAACTGAGAAAATGCCAGGTTTGTAAATGTTCTATGCAAACCCTGAGAGCCTCGAAGTCCTTTTAAATAAAGCAAAATCAGGTATAAATATTAGAGCTATAAAGAGGCGACCCATAAGTGGCTACCCACATACAAAGGGAAATCTGCAATTAGGACCCTTTGCAGCCAAATGATCGTAAAAGAGGCCCTTTGCACCCGGTGCCAAACTAGAAACTGCAAACCTACAGGTTCCAGAATGTTCAAAACCGTTTTGTTTTATGTTGGATCCTAAAATCTTTTATACTTGTTGCTCTTGAATAAGAATCCGAAGTTCCATAAACGAAGCTTTGATGGAAAGAACGAGAGGTTGCAACCGCTTTTCCTGTTTATGGAATTTCATAATTCAATTACAGTTAAATAAGAATTGAGTTAAGAATTGTTATTGATGGTCAATGAATCATCCCGGAAAATGATCGTGCTAAGTTTTTTTCAGAGGTGACTGAAGTAAAGTGAAAGCTGTCTTAAAAGATAAGATTTTATGGACACAAGTCTCCAGCCATTTAGTCTGGAGTAGTTCTGTTGACCTCAGTCGGACTACTATGGAGTAAGTAGTTTGAGGACGCAAGCCTCCTCAGAAGAAGAAACACCAAGGAACAGCTGGGAAATTAAAAGTTGGGTATACATTCCTTTGGCTAAAAAGAGAGTTTGCAGAAATATTTCAAATTTGTCTATTCTGAGTGGTTCCCAAGGAAAATGAATATAACTTTCCATTGTGTTTATTAGTTTGGTTTATAATATCACATTTATTGGTATCAAAGTTGCATTGGGAAATCCAGCAACCACTGAAAACATCAGATTGGTCTTTCAGTTTGTCAAACCTAACATTCTGCTTTTGGAGACTTGAAAAGTGAAGAAAACATAAGTGGTATGTTTTTTATTTTATTTTTTGTGTGTAAATGCCAATTCAGACACAATGGGTGAAAACAGACATGATGCTAACCACCCTTGGTGGTCATTTATGCATGTTTCAGGGCTGCATAGGGCACCAATACCGCCCTGCAACATGCATAAATAACCACCAAGGGTGGTTAGCATCATGTCTGTTTTCACCCAAAGTTTGAGTATTTTTAAAAGCACTATCCTAAGCAATACTTTTATATCCATGACAATTTAAAGTCAAAGTCTTTTGGAGTAAATGCTGTGAACCTTGTGTGTTTGTATTTAAAGAGAATATTTTTATTTGAGATATATATATATATATATATATTAGTTGGAAGGTATTTTATACAAAATTAACTGTTGGTATAATTATTGTTAAAGGGTGGTTTATAACAATGGAAGGGGTGGTTTGTAATTTAAATTGGAGGATGTGGTTTAATCCCCCTCCCTTTAAAAAGGTTTAAAATGCAGATTATTTTCTGATGGAAAAAGCAGGTGGGTTGGTCCGAGAAATGAAGGTTTGATACTGTTGTGTGTATAACAGCACTTTGAGTGTTATATTTGCTAATTGCCTTAATAAATATTTGTTACTTTGCATAATTTATTACTCTTGGAAAGTATTTACACTATGTTCAAGGTTCCCAATGCAGGTCACGACCCCAAGTGGGAAGTTGCAGCATCTGCAGAAGGGGTCACGAACTTGATAGATTTTTTTTTTCTCCCCCCCCCCTTCATTACATTTTGAATGTCTCTGCTCTCCAGAGTTTTAGAATTATGAGATGGAGACAAAGTAGTTCAGATGAGCTTTTTTTATTGCACCAACCACTGTGGTTGAGTGTGTGCAAGCGGCATGTAACAAGTCAGAACATGCCTACTTGCTTACTGCTTACACCCATGCATGCAGCCTGATTGGCTTCAGTGGTGTTGCATAGCCGTAGCGGAGAATTGGGGCTTGTTCTCTACAAGGGTAATTACTCTGGAGTAGCTACCTGATGTCCCTCTACCTCTTTACCCACAACCAGAGAGAATTGGGGAGTTAAATAGCTTTCCCCCTTCACTGATCCCCTGCTTGGGAACTTGCAGGGAAATGCCCACAGGGAGGGCTAGCTGGAATAGCAAGCAGCCAGCGAGCTGTGAAGGAAACAAATGCAGGAACTGCTGAGGATTTCTGAAATTTGGGGACTTGGACAGTTACCTCCCTCTGCTACACAAGTTCAAGCCTCCCTGAACAGCAGTCTCCCTGGCTACATTAACCTCCCTTGTTTTGAGATGCAAGTACCTAACCTTTATCCAAACCAGAGTGGGGAAAACTTTCCCTACTGTGGGCCACTTTGAAAATTAGTACAGGCTCCATGGCTGGAGAGGAATTGGCTGCAGGAATGATCCGGATAGGAAGGGCCAAGATTCTGGATATGCAATGGATCCATTCCCTATCCTTGGGTGCATGCCCTCATCTCTGCCCCATATCTCACTCAGGTCTAGGCTGGATTTGACCCATGGCCCAGAGGTTTCCTGCTCCTGCTTTAACCTCCGCTCCTCTTTCCTGATGTGTCGCTCAATACCAGTGCAGTTCAACTCCTGGCAATCAGGTCTTGCATTTAAAGATGAGGGTTCTATCTTTCTGACAGTAGTTGGCCAGGCCTTCTGCTACATGTAATAATTGTGTGATGCTGTAACTTTGGGAGAAAGGATTAAAACTTTAGCTTTTTCTTTAGTGTCTCAAGAATTGCCCACTTCAGTAAAGCTCTGTGCTGCTGCAATAGTTGTAGTTTAGGAGAGTTGGATGGGGACTCTGAAGCCCAGCAACCCTCTTTCTTTATCATGGTGAACGAAGCAGGATGACCATCTGTTGTTAAGAAGCAGCTGTGGGTGGGTTCACTTAGTGCTTGGGGGGGGGGGGGGGAAAATGGGGGGGAAGCCATATTGACACTGCTGGTGTGTGAAGGATCACTTCAATCTACCAAACAAGTGTGCAGCACGGCAAAAGCAGTACGGGCTTCCCCAGTCTGCTCCACCAAAGTGCTTCAGTCCTAACCTGCAGGAGTAACAAGGAAAACCCAGTCCCCATAGCTAATTCAGTCCTTGTCCTCTCTGTTAAATGGGCCTATTGGTGGAAATCTTTTCATAGAGCTGGAAGGAATCCAGAGGGTTACTGAGTCCACCTCCCTGCCACCCTTAATCAGGATCCTCAGTATTTACACCAGGGGTGGGGAGCCTCCATGCCAGGGGTCAAACACAGATCCAGTCCCTCCCTACCACCAAACACTGAAAGAGTGAGCTCGGGGGAAGGAAACGGACAAGGCCATGCACTCAAGGATAGGGGGATGGGTGCATGGATCCATTAATCTGAACCCCCCTCTTCCTTCCCCCATACTGAGCACACCCTTTAAATGCCCCCATCCCAAACCTCTGTGTGTCCTATGGAGTTTGTACTAATTTCAAAGTGACCCCTGGGAGGGAAAAGGTTCCCCATCCCTGAAAGATGACTGTTATTTTGAAAGGTCTGCAGTGATGGGACCTCTACCACCTTACCTCCCTTGGAAAGTTATGCCACTGCCTCGTTGAAGTTAGAAAATTCTTCCCTTCTCCTTTTATTTTAAACTCATTTCCTCTATCCTCTCCTCCATGTCTGACTAGAAAGAATAATTAGGCACTGTGCTTGCAGCATCCTTTTAGATATTTTAAAACTGTAATCCTGTCCCATCCCCTTAATCTCCACTTAAAAAAAAAAAAAAAAGAAGATGATGATGATGATGATGATGATAAACATTGTGGTTTCAATGCTGCAAGTGGTTGTCCATATGGGAAGTGAATGGAGGCTAATTAGTTTATTGGCTGGCACTGAACAGCCACCAGGATGCTAGCAGAGTTCTGTCACTTCTAGCTTGGTTTAGATACAAACCAGAATGAAAAACCAGGACTTGTCTGCCTTAAGCCATACTTGCTTGTATTGTGTGGGTTATTTGATGTGGGAGAGGAAATCAGGCTCTGCTTGGCTGTAGTCTCACTCTTGCCTTCATACTTCGGAGGGGTTGGGTGTTTTCCCTGTAAATACAAACTTCCTTGAATTGCTTTATCTGCATCCACTGAACCAAGATGTGCTGCTTTCCTTGCATTTCATGCATTTAAAGCCTAACACCCTTTAACAGGAAAGGCAAATCCAGGATGGAGTCGCACACAGGAGTTCAAACAAAAGCTAGCAGGAGAGCGATATTTTATAGATGGTTGTGGAGCCAACATGCCAAGAGCTGAATCTCTATTTGACTCCATCTTTGATTTTGATAGAGGTGACATCCTGGAGGGAATCAAACAGCATGAACTCAGGCATTGGGTACTTGCTGTGCAAATATTAGGTTGGCTGTCAAGCCGTTGCATTCACACAACTTAACTAGAGTCGTCTTTCTCTTCTGCAAACAACCATCAAGAGGAAGTTGGGGAGCTTAACACTTTGAAGGCTATCACTGACTGAACAAGTTGCAAACAGGGCAGCTTAACCATTCAATGCTCCGGGGCAGTGCCCCACAAAGCACCCTAGAGCGCCACTGCTACTTCCTTCCAATTTGCTGACCTGGCCACTACCATTGCTCTTCATGCATGAGCAGCTGCTGAGTCCACAGATAACTGCGTTGAGCCTCTGCACATGCACAAACTCTGTTTTCTCACTGTTGCTGCACATGTGCAAGTCCATTGCCTGTGGACTTTGTGTCGTGCATGCCTAAGGAACAGTGTCAGCAATCGCAGACGTTGCGCATGCATGGGGGACAATGGCAGTGGCCAGGACCAGGTGAGGTCAGTGATTTGGGAGCTGTTCTTGCCGGGGGCTGGGGGGGGATTCGCTGGGGAGTGAAAAAAGCCATGTGCATGAGGTAGAGTGACAGCAGTGTTACCCTCATTTTGCCTGTGTTTAGTTTAATCATAATTTATAAGCTGCCCCCTCCCGCCCAATGGCAGCTCAAGGTGGAGTACAATACAGAATAAAAACATCGTACAAAAATACAATAAAAACTATGAAAATATACCAAATATGCATGTCCTGCATGACTACTTGCATCTATAGATGGGGCTAGAGGAGGGGTTGGGGAGACGGCCCATAGATTCCTATGCAGGAATACAGCAAATTATCAACCTAGGTAATCAGTGCAAGAAGAGGAACAAGGGGAGGGTAATGGCGAGAATCAAATGGATTCTCATTTCAGCCCTAGTGACACCCCCTGCCGGCGGCCATGACCTCCGCCCTACCAGCTTGCAGCCACTTCAAATTGGACTAGCATTCAGGGTGACAAACCAGCAAGGGCTTGGAGAGTGATTCCCTCCCTGCTGTATAGCTACTTTGTGCTGTGTCAGCTGGAAAGGAAAGGCCAGGGGTCAGCCAGGTTCAACCCCCTCTTCAGTGCAGGAAATGCGCAGCTACAGCATCCCTGACAGATGGCCGTCCAGTCTCTGTTTGAAAACCTCCAGCGAAGGAGAGAGCCTACCACCTCCCCAGGCAATTTGTTCCACTGTCAAACAGCTCTTAGCAAAGTTCTTCTTAATGTTTAACTAAAATCTGCTTTCTTGTAATTTGAGCCCATTATTTCTAGCCCTTTCCTCAGGGGTGTGAACGGGTGGCCCTGGCCCAGGTAAGTTCCCCTCAGGATCAGACCCTCAAACAGCCAGGTCCACAAAGGGAGTTAGCACCCAAAGTCCATTTATTCACATTGTGTATCAGTCCTCCACCATATATACAAGTACAAGTTATTTCCAAGCCTTAGCCAGATTCTCTCATTGGTTTACCCTGCAATGTCCATACCAAGTTTCCTGTTCTTACCTGTCCCTACTGCTCACTATGTCTGGAGACAGTAGCTCCTGTCTTCCCTGCATCCCCCTTCCTCTGTGTTGGGCTGCTTTTAGTCGTGCGTGGTGAACATGCTGCATAAAATCACGCTGCGTGTAAATATCCCACGTGTGGGATTTAGACGTGACATTTCGTGCGTTAAAGCCGGTCGCACATTCTTTTAAAGCTGCAAGTTAAATACCCCAAGGTGGTGGGAAGGCAATCTGCATCGTGTGTGCATGGAGCAGCCAGCTGCAGAGAAGAATTTAAAGCCAAACACCCTTTAACAGGAAAGGCAGATCCAACTACTCCTCTCCAGCAGCAGCCTAGAGCAGCAGAGCAGCAGTCAGGGGAGGCAGCAGAGGTGGTGGTCGTGAAGCAGCGTGAGCCGGCAGCAGAGGAGGCAGAGAGGCAAGGCCTTCTTGTGCCCGGAGCAGACTGAAAAAATAGGAAAAGATCAAAAACATCAAGATGAAAATGAGAGATTTTATTGATCCTTCCCAGATCCGGCATCAAACCAATTCAAGCCAAGAGGAGAATCTGCACCTTTCATTAATTTCTTTGAGAACTCCGTTTCATCCACTGACTTTGATTCAAAGCCTCAGGCAACTCACAAACCCACAAAAGAAATGGAGACCCTACTAGGTTTCGTTTTAAATGCAGAAGTGCAGTAGGAAATTGGAATGATTGTACTGCAGACTACGCTGTGGATAATTAAAGACTGCTTGGCCCTTGCCTTTTCACTGGTATTTTTTCAGTGCTGAATGCACGTGTGGTTGTCTGTATGGTTAATATGACTGCAACAAAATTGTGACATTTGTAGAAGATCTTCAGACCATGACCTCCCTGGTCAGCTCATCTCACCACCAGTTAGCTGCCTTTGCTTTTAGTACAGTAGGCTGGATCTTGGGTATCTTCTCAATGGAACTTGTGGAATGGAGATTATGGCATGTGGACAACAGCACCATTGTTTCTTCTGGCATCGCCTGGGTGAGAATTTGGAAAGTCTGTTTTATCACTTACTTCCGGGTCTCCAATGACAAGAGTGACCTAGGCTGTCAAACTCAATGACTATGAGAGCTTCATCCATCCCGAAATGTTTGTTGCTCAGGCCCTTCTGGTGATTGCTATGGTTGTAGGTGCAATGGGATTGCCTTGTACTATATATGCTCTGAGGAATATTTATATGGGAATACATTTGATTATCTGCTTTTTCCTATTGGGAAGATTCCTTTACATATTTGCAGGGCTTTGTGTGTTAATTCTGGTCAGCTGGAATTTCTATTCTGTAGGGCACAAGGAAAGTATTGCCTTTCCTTCCTCTTTCATTCCCTCTACCCCAGAAGCACAGGATGTTGGGGCTGGCATTCCAGTTGGGATCATATCTGCCATTCTGCTGATGATGAGTGACACCTTTTCTTTCTCCTACAGATTTCCTGCCATCCCAGACACTAGAGAGAATCTTGAAAGCAGAAACTCAACTGTGTCCGTCAGCTGGAGCATAGTTAGAAAACAAGCATGGTGACAATGTTCAGGATGCTCTTTACATCTTAGTTCAATTACTGTGGTATTGTTAATTTTGCACTTGAACTAGATGAATACCAGTAAAGTGTGTGGTTGGTTACTGTTGCTGGAATTTTTTTTAATATGTAAACTGATTATCCTTATTATGTTGCCATCTTACCAAGGACTTGTCCTTGGGGTGAATGGCTGATACACTTTACTGTTTCTGACTATTGTCATTTGTTACTTTCTATACATGAAAGAAAAGGAAAAAAAAACCCAAAACCTTGATGTCGAGGCATTTAATTTGCGGCTTTAAAAGAATGTGCAACTGGCTTTAATGCGCGAAATGTCATGTCTAAATCCCACACGCGGGATAATTACATGCAGCATGATTTTATGCAGCGTGTTCACCATGCATGTCTAAAAGTGGCCTTGGTCAGAGGTTTTTTACTTCTGGGTTGGCTTGACCACTCCCCACCACTCACATGTGTGTCTCAGGTACAGTTAGCCTCTAAAAGGGCCAGTCACCAAACAAGGTTCTGCTCTGTCACAAGGGGCAAGAGAGAACAAGTCTTTGCCATCCTGTGTGTGAGAGCCCTTCAGGTAGTGGAAGACAGCTATCAAGTCTCCCCTCGGTTAAACATACCCAGATCCTTCAACTTTTTCTCATAGGACTTGGTTTTCAGACTATCTTTGTCACCCTCCTCTGAACCCATTCCAGTTTGTCAGATGTCCTCCTTAAAGTGCGGTGCCCAGAACTAGACACTACTCCAGACGAGGTCTGACCAGAGCAGAATAGAGTGGAACTATTACTTCTTGTGACTTGGAAACAATGATTCTGTTAATGTAGCCTAAAACTGCATTAGCCTTTTTTGTGGCTGCATCACCCTGCTGACTCATGTTCAGTTTGTGATCAACTACAATCCCCAGATCCTTTTCACATGTATTGCTGCCAAGCCAGGTATCCCCCATCCTGTATTTGTACATTTGATTTTTCTTACCTAAATACAGAAGTTTACATTTATCTCTATTGAACTTCATTCTGTTAGTTTCAGCTCAGTTTGAATACGGTTCTTTAACCAGCTGTAAATCTACCCAATGATATAATCATCTAGCCCACATTTTACCAGCTTGTCAACAAGATCATGGGGGACTTTTTCAAATGCTTTGCTGAAATCAAGATGTCCACGGCATCCCCATGATCCACCAAACTAGTAACTCAATAAAAAAAGGAGATAAGATAGACTTGACAAACCCATGATGTTGGCTTCTAGTAATCACTGCATTGTTTTAGATGCTTACAGATTGACTACTTTATAATCTGTTTTAGTATATCTTTCCAGGTATCGATGTCAGGCTGACCGGTCCTCACATAGTTTCCCAGATCCTCCTTTTCCCCCTTCTTGAAGATAGGGACATTTGCCCATCTCCAGTCTTCCAGCACCTCACCTGTTCTCAAAGATGATAGACAGAGGTCTAGGATGTAATTCATCTGGCCCCTGAAGACTTGAACCCATTTAGGCCGCTTTTAGATGATCACGCCATGCGCTCGTGCGGGGTTTCAAAAGCCCCGCGAGGAGAGATTACACGTGACGCCGCCAGCAATCGGGTGCCTGATACGGCGCCACACATTCTTTTCAAGCCGCGAACTGACTGGGAGCCTGATCGAGGTAGGTCATTCGCGGCTTGAAAAGAATGCACAGTGCCATATCAGGCACGCGATTGCCGGCGGTGTCACGTGTAATCGCACCTCACGGGGTTTTTGAAACCCCCGCTCAAGCGCACAGCGTGATCATCTAAAAGCGGCCCTAGAGTAGCTAGGTATTCTCTGGTCAGCTCTTTATCTATCCTGAGCTGGAATCCTTTCCCCTCATCATTCATGCTACTTTTGCCAGGTTGAACACAGTTTCCCTTTTGGGAGAAGATGGAGGCAAAATAGGCGTTGAATAGTTCGGCCTTCTCTGTCGTCTGTTAACAGTTCGCCATCTTCACTGAGCAGTGGGCCTACCACTTCCTTTTTCTTCCTCTTACTTCTAACATACCTGAAAACCCCCTTTTTGTTATTCTTAGCATCCCTCGTTAACCTCAGCTCATTCTGTGCTTTTGCCTTCCTGACACTGTCCCTACAAGTCTGGGCTACTTGCCTGTATACATCCATCATGACTTGCCCCATCATCCATTTCTTATGTGTCCTTTTTAATTCTTGGTTCATCAGAAAGCTCTTTGTGCAGCTACATGGGTTTCTTAGAATTCTTTAGGAATTGTTTGTGATTGTGCCTTCAGTATCTCATTTTTCAGAAACTCCAATCCATTTTGGACTCCTTTTTCCTTTAGTTTATCTAGCCATGGGATCCTGCCTAGCATTTCCCTGAGTTTATTAAAATCTGCTTTCCTAAAGCCCAAGGTACACGTTTGACTGTGCTCACCTTTTTCTTAAGATCATGAATTCCAACATTTTATTATCAGTTCCCCCCAAAGTTCCTACTACTTTCACCTCACCAACCAAGTCTTCCCTGTTGGTTAGGATCAAGTTTAGGATAGCTGACCCCCTCATTTCTTCTTCCACCTTCTGAAATAAATTGTCGGCAAGGCAAGAATTTATTGGACATTCCTTGCTTAGCAGTGTTTGTCTTCCAACTGATATCAGAATAGTTGAAGTCCCCTATTACTACTACTTCCTGCCTCCTTGAAAGAGCTGCAGTCTGTTTTAGGACTGCATCATCCATGTCTTCTGCTTGGTTTGACGGTCTGTAGTAGACTCTAACAATGATATTGTTTTTATTTCTTTCACCTTTTATTTTCATCCAGATATTTTCAACAGGACTGCCATGCTCACTCTCATGGATTTCTGTGCAGGTGTTTACATTTCTGACATATGATGCCACTCCCCCTCACTTTCTGTTGCATCTGTTATTTTTGAACAGGTTATATTCTTCAATTACTACATTCCAATCATGGGAGTCGTCCCACCAAGTCTCAGTAATACCTATGAAATCACATTTACCTTCCTGTATTATGAGTTCAAGTTCATCCTGTTTATTTCCCATTCCCTGTGCATTAGTGTACAGACATTGAAGACTATGAGACTTACACCCCAATGGCTCCCTTACTATTTTTCCCTGGGTCTTACTAGGCCAACCCCCATCCCAAGCTCTCCCAGTTCCCAATGTATCACACAACTCCCTCTCTTTCATACTTACCTTGGGGCTTTTGTCTCCATCCCCCGCAGGATCTAGTTTAAAGTCCTCTTGACCAGGTTTGTTAGGCTCCTGCCAAAACGCATTCTTCCCAGTCTTTGAGAGGTGCAATCTTTCTCCTGCCAAATGTCATTCATTACAGAAGTGTAGATCATGGTCCAAGAAACCAAACCTCGCTCGTCGACACCATCTGTGTAGCCAGTCATTCACCTCCAGTATTCTTCTCTCTCTCCTTTAGGCATCTACCTTCAACAGGAAGGATAGATGAAAACACCACCAGTGCCCCAAGGTCCTTTACCTTCTTTCCCAGAGCCTTGTAGTCAGATGTGATATGCTTAAGGCTGTGCCTGGTAGTATCACTTGTTCCCACGTGGATCAGCAGGTATGGATAATGATCAGTGGGTTTGATGAGTCTGAGCAGCCTTTCTATCACATCCTAGATCCTTGCACTGGGGAAACAGTTTACGTCACGAGATGACAGGTCTGGTCGGCACACAGCCTCCGTCCCTCTCAGTAGGGAGGGAGTCACCAACCACCACTACCCTTCTCTTCCTCTTTTGGGAGGTGGGGATTGGATCCCTCTGATCACAGGGGGCCGAGAGTCCTTCTTTCTGTCTGTCAGGTCTGAGTTTGGTGCAGGCATCAAGGCCCTCTCCCTTGCCCTCAGAAGCTGCCATTCCATCCAGCCTACAGTGGTGTAGGTTTGGGCTAAAAATACACTAAAACTTTGGCCTGACCCACATACACTACATTCCCATGACACTGGAACTGGGGGAAAAGGAAATTTGTGAGTGATGCATTCCCCATGTCCCTGCTGTAACCGTGCCCATTACCCCTCTCCCTGACGGTGCTGTCACCAAGAGGCCTGTGGGTGTGGAGAAACTGCTTCTCTCCCTCCACCTGTGACCAAAATGAGTCACCTTCCCTGTCCCTCTGCCCCCTCAAACCCTAACTTGGCCCCCACCTTCTCTCTATCCTGTGGAGGCAGTCAGTCCTCGCTGGGTTAAGTTCCTTCACCTTAGCTTGAGGCAGGGTCAGGATTTTGATTGGCCGCCTTGACCTAGGGGAGGAGCTAACCCTGATCTGGAACCCAGATTTGTTCCTGCCTTCACAGGAGTGAGATGCAGGGGAGCTTTTTCTGTTAGGGAAAAAGTGAGGAATTAAAAAAAATAAATTAAAAAAGTTTTAGTCTTAGGGAGGCACCCTGCCTCCAGACCCCCTAGGGGTTTTACAATGTCGGCCCGAGGAGCAGGCTCCCTCACCCCAGATCTCCCCCCTGTTCAGGGAGGGTAGCATGGGGCTGGAGGTAGAGCCCATCTGGTGCCGGGCGCTCCCCCCATGAGCAGAAGAGAGGGGAGCATGGGGAGACTTCCCCCCCCCCCAGGATCCATTCCGTCCCCTGCAAGGAGGGGGCGAGGGGATAAGAGGAGTAGCTCCTCTCACCCTGGGGGCCAGAATCCCGCCTACGGCACCTCTCCAGTACGCGCAGGTCCCTCGGCACCGCGGAGGGTTCCCACCTCAGCGAGGACCCGCTGCCATTGCACCCCACCACAGGCGCACCACCAGGTGAGTTTCCCCGTGACAGAGAGGACCAACGACAGGTAGGGGAGGTCCTTGTCAAGGTCCTGCTCCCCCTAGGGCCCCAGAGAGAGGGGGAGGGAATTGGCAGGCACTCAGGCCCCCAGGAGCGAGGCAAACTGCCTTAGTAGGCAGAGCTGCTCCAGCAGGCATAGCCGGGCCAGCCGACAGAGCCACTCCAGGAGCTTGGGCAGCTCCAGATCTTCATACCATTTTAGGCGCCACAACGCTCCCACCTTCCCCATCTGCGCAGAATCACAGGCAAGCCAGGCTCAGCCACGATTGTGCAGACCCAGGGAGCAGAGAAGGGTGTCTTCCCGCTGCTCCCCCAGTCAGGACCTCTACCCCCTCGAGGGGGGCCCCTCCAGGAGCAACCCCTGCCATGCCCACGGGGAGCAACCACAGCCCCAAGCCCCCTCCCAGAGAAAGGTCTGAGCAGAGAGAGAGGGATTCATACAAAGGGGAAGTCCCCCCAGAGGTTCTGATGTGGCTGGGCAAACAACTGGTCACTAGGGAGGTAGGGGGAGTATCCCACCTCCTGTGGGGAGATCTTGCCTCCCTCCCACAGCTTTAACCTTTCTTTAGGGGCCCAGGAGGATGGGTCAGAGTCAGGGCTACGCTCCTGCTGCAACAGATCCTCCTCACCAGAACCTCTGGCAGTAGACGCTGGTAGGGCAGACCTCCCCGCCCCCACCCTGCTGGTGGGACTGGACGAGGAGAAAGAGGAGGGGGCGGGGGCTGTGGTTGCTCCCCGTGTAGTTGCTCCCAGATCTGGGGATGGGGAGTCCACTGCCAAGGTGCCCTTGCTCAGGGCAAGTGGAATGAAAAGGAAGCAAGACACCACATAAACTTCCTGGAACTCAGAGCGATTCACCTGGTCCTGCAGCACTTCCAACAACTGTTGGACAGCCATGTCCTAGTCCTAACAAACAGCACAATTGCCAGGGGGGGGCGGGCAGATCCATACCCCTGATGAAAGAGGCAACGAAACTGATGTCCTGGGTGGAAAACAACCTGCAATCTATTCAGGCGATGCATGTCAATGGGATGTAGAACATTCAAGTCAATTGGCTCAGTCAGAGAACCCTGGATCCAGATGAATGGTCCCTACACCAGGAGGTATTCGAACAACTAGCTCAGAAATGGGGGAGACCTCAAGTCTATCTGTTCGCCTCTGCAGTCAACCGCAAAGTGGACAGGTAGTCCAAGCGGAGGGCCTGGACGCATTGTCACAGCATTGGCCACACCTCCTCCTATACGCCTTCCCCCCGCTACCACTTCTACCCAGACTGCTGAAAAAGATCAATCTTCTATCGGTGACAGTGATCCTCATTGCCCCAGAATGGCCGAGGAGGCTGTGGTTCCCTACAATCAAGGAGATGCAGACAGGCCTGGACATCAGGCTCCCCCTGAGGGACGACCTACTGATGCAGGGACCCATACAATACTAGGGCCTAGACAGGCTAAACCTCACATCCTGGAGATTTTCCGGGATCACCTGAAGACCTTTGGCTATGAGGAAAAGGTGGCACAAACCCTGCTAGCCTCCAGGCGCGCATCCACAAACAGAATATATAATTCCATGTGGCAAGCCTTCCAGGATTGGGCAACAGTGCAGCATATAATAGCCACTGAAGTGAACGTCCCAGAGGTACCAACTTTCCAGCAATCAGGCCTCGACAAAGGTCTCGGCGTGAACACGCTGCGGAGACAGGTGTCGGTCTTATCAGCAGTCCTGTTGACACAAGGATTTGAGAGACTGGGAGACCACCAGCACGTGAAGCTTTTCCTCAAGCAGTGGCTGCAATCACCCCAGTGGTCAAACACAGATTTCCATCCTGGAGACTGAATGTGGTGCTGGATGCCCTACAGGGACCCCCATTCGAGCCACTGAACCAGGTCCCTCTCCAGAGCCTTGTGTTCAAGGTGGCTTTCTTAGTGGCAATAACGTCAGCCAAAAGAGTCTCAGAGCTGGGGGCCCTATCGGCAGACCCGGAACTGTGCAAGTTTGATAAAGACATGGTCTCCCTCTGCTCCGAACTAGCATTCAGACCAAAAGTAAATACAGTCTTCCACTGCAACCAAGACATCGAGCTCCCCTCGTTCTGCCCAAACCCCAGTCACCCACGAGAGGTCCTTTGGCACAAGCTGGACGTGTGCAGAGCACTAAAGATCTACCTAGAGAGAACAAAGGACTTTAGGATAGACTCAGCACTATTCATAGACTTTAGAAAGGGGCAGAGGGGGAAGAGAGCTTCTCTAGCCACTATTGCAAGGTGGCTGAGAGGGTGCATAGCCCTAGCTTACAAGTAAAAGGGATTACAAGTCCCTCAGGGTATCACGGCTCACTCACTGAAGAGCGCAGCCACTAACGCAGCCCTTCTACAGGGCGCCTCTGTGGAAGATATTTGTAAGGCGGCCTGCTAGACCTCAGTCCATACCTTTACCCGCCATTATCACATAAATATTTGGACCTCAGCAAGGGCGGCCTTTGGATGGAGGGTGCTCCAAAGGGTTCTGTGGTAATTGCAACTTCCATGTTCATGGGGTGATTTGGCCGTAAGAGAATGTCCCACCTGTTTGGGTTTTACTGCTTGGGCACATCCAAATGAGGACTGCCTGCCACCACAGGATAGAGAGAAAGGAAAATTTGGTTTCACCTACCTGTGAAATTTGGTTTCACCTACCTGTGAAATTTTCTTTCTTCTCTCCTGGGAAGGCAGGCAGTCCAGCCCACCCTATGAAAATCACAAGTACAGATCTGGGAGCACCTCCCTGTTCTGAATGCAGATTCAACATAGGCAGTCTCTTGGGGAGAGTGACACCTCAACCGAAAACAACCCACTGGCAGACCAATTTGGTCTTGGCCCTAAATTGAAGGGAGTCTCCATTGCCCACTCTCCCCCCCCCCCCC
>QEPC01009251.1:5562978-5577524 GCA_003113815.1 Sphenodon punctatus
CTCTCCCTCGTTTCTACTGCTCACCAAACCGCCTTCGACCCTTCTCCCTTGCTGCTCCCCATACCTGGAACTCCCTCCCTACCCACATACGCCTTGCCCCCTCCCTCCGCTCCTTCAAATCCCTCCTCAAGACCCACCTTTTCCTCACCACCTTTCCCAATGCCTGCTAGTCGTTCCCCGTATACTTACTGTCTGCCCTCCTCTGCAGACTGCTGCAACCTGGCTGATGTAACCAAGCCAAGCACACGCACCTGAGACTTCGCATCCATTTGAATGTTTGTTTGTCTTCTCCCCTGTCTCTCCAACTGTCCCCCCTCCCTGTCTCCCCCTCCTTGTCTTTTAGATTGTAAGCCACAGGCAGGGACCACATCTATTGTATGTTTCTGTACAGCACCAAGCTCATGACTGGCGCTATTTAAATGTTTATAATAAAATAATAATAATAGTGATACTCCACTCACACAGAACCCAGGAGGGGAAGCAAGTGAGGAAGGGGTAGGGACCCCAGGCCCTGGGAACTCCAGAGGGGAGCGATTAGGGCAACCACACACAGGAAAGCATGGAAGGGCAACAGTAAGGAAAACAGAAACACACACCACTTGAACACAATCACTCACTGTACACAGCACTCTTCACACAGGGATGGGAGTCTAGAAAACTACAGTTTTCTCCAACTACCAATGCACAGGCCAGATCACAAGAACCAAGAAGCTCTGATAACCAGCAAAGGAGAGAGCCTAATGGCCCTCCTTTTATGTGCCTTGCTCCAGACCCAGCCCTCGTTTCAGCTGCAGGCACTCAGAGCGCCGCAGCTGCCTCTCATCAGCTAATCGCTGGCCCAGCAGACTGCAAGTAGGGGAAGCCTCTCCAGACACAGGTACTAGGGGGGTGGGGAGTGCGACCCCCTGGGCACCCCGAGCCACCCCCTTCCCCCTCCTCTGAGGTCCCTGTGTGCCCCGCCCCCTCCATACCCTGACAGCCTGCTTTCAAACTTTTAGGGTGGGTGGGGAAATGGGTGGAAGGGTTTCTTCATTGGGATTATTTTCTGTGCATTTTAAAATGGTCTCTTTAAAGTTTGGTAGGATGTGGCTTTTCTGCAAGAAGGCCACACCACAAGTTGGCTAATGGCTAGTCTACCCTGCCTGGCTGCAGCAGCTAGCTTTTACACTGTAGCAGAATTTTGCAGTGTGACTATGTCTCACAGCTCTCTTTTGCTGAAAAATGTCAAGTGAAAGATCTGGGACCTGACTGTCCAGATCTTCAACTTGAGCAAGCTGCCTGTGACAGAGGGGAAGGATTAAACACGCCGGTTCAGCACAATATGGTACAAGAGGAAGCAGTGGTTGTGCGTCAGTGTTTCAAAGACTGCATTGTTTTGTTTTCCATGCTTGCTGTTTGATGGTGAGACAGCGTGGACCAAGACTGGAGTGAAGGACTTAAAGCATCTAGCTGACAAGATGAAGAAGCATGAAAACGGCAAAAGTCATACTGACAACTGCTTAATGCTTGCAGCATTTGGTAATGCCAACATAGTACAACAACTGGATGAAGGTTACCTTCTGAGCATTTGAAAGCACAACAGGCGTGGTGTCTCTCCTCCCTCCCTCCCCCAGGACATCAAGGGCACTGCCCCTCCTGTGCCCCACCCCTTATCTCGCTCTGCGCTCGCTGTGTCCGGCTGTGCTGGACCAAAACAATTTCTGACCCTCTGTGGGTCACAGAAGTCTTGTCAGGGCGCCTCCAGCAGCAGTTGCTCTGCTGCTGCTCAATTTCAGGGTGGGGAAAACGGCACATGTGTTTTATGGCATGCATAGCCAGGCAGCCAGGCCCAGCATTGCAGGCTACCTGCAATCAGGGGACAGGGCCTGGCTGTGAGGGAAGCAGCAAGGAGTCCCATAAGGGGCAAAAATAGCTAGAACGCGCTTTGGGTGGCTGAGGGAACCGTCCAAGCGCACATAATGGGAAACTGAAGTTCCCATTACTATCCACTTAGGGGCAGGCATTTATAGAGCCCTATGGGCTCACTTTTAAAACAGCACCTGTGCGCCAATTATAGGCACCTAGGTGAGATGTGCAGCTGCACCACAAAAAGGAGGTCTGGGGAGTGGACTTGAGAGGCAGACAGCACTCCAGCAGGGACTGGCACACATAGTCAGTGAGCACGAGGACTGTCTTCGTGCATTGCTGAGCTGCAGCCATTTTGTAGGGAGACTGTGTCCTGGCTGGTTTTTCTACACCCTCGGGTTCTATACCCTCTCAGGTTCTATACCCTCTCGGGTATAGAACACGGCAACCTGACAGACCTAGCAGATCTATGCACAGATCCCCTTCCAGGCCACTGGGTACATCTCTACAGTACCACAGAGACCAGAGGAAACACTCCCCCTGTTCCTGCTGCTCCCCCAATGATGACTCTCGGTACCGGTGATACGATTATGCTGGACCTTACAGATACCGCTCCCGTTCGCGGACCAGATCCCCACCATACCCATCCAGAGCAGACTTTGAGAGTGTGGAACTGGTGTCCTGTCCCCCAAACATGAGTGCTACTGCCCCACTACATGTAGGCGAATACTTACCACTGACCCCACCTCATGCTCCTCCTACCCCTACCATCTCCAGACCTCCTCCAGAGGTAGCTTTGGTACTGGTCCAGCTTCCTCTTCCGGGCCCGGAACCACTGCAGGACTCAAGGGGTGGAATCCCCTGTTGGTCCCATCTCACAGTTCTGGCGGCACCACATGTTCCTAGGGAACAACAGCAAGCACAGGCTCACAGGTAAGCACAGCCCCTAGGGACGACCTTCCTCAGCTCCCTCCTGGGGAACCCCCCCGCCCTATCACCCTTCTGCAACTCACCTTCCACCTGACCTGGAGGTTTCACCAGGGAGATCGGCATCCCCGTCATCTTCATCCTCTTCTCCTGCCCCAGAGGAGGATGAGACTATTTCCCCTTCTCCGCCGGATACCATCTCGGACCCCAATTTTGTCCTGGCAACAGAGGACACTAAGGCCTTCCAGGCCATGCTAAAGAGATTAGTATTGGCATTGCCTAAACTCCCCACTAAGGTGGTCAGAAAGACCCAGTCGGGACCTGTGTTTGATATTCTCGGTTCCGGGGAAGTGGGACACATCATGTTCCCCATGTTTGAGCAGCTCATGGAGCCTTCTACTTCAGTGTGGCCCAAACCCTCCTCAGCTGTTCCCATTAACAAGTTGACTGACTCCCTCTATGCCATCCCCAAAGAAGGGGCTAATATCTTCTACAGGCACCCTCCCCCTAACTCTCTAGTCATCACAGCAGCATCGCTTAAGACTAGAGCAGGGGGCCTTCACACCTCCCCATCCGATAGAGAAGGGAGACGTTTGGATGTCCTAGGGAGGAAGATCTTCTCTTCTGAGACCCTATCCCTCAGGGCCTCCAACTATGCCTCCACTATGTGTGGATATCAGCACTGGCTCTGGTCTCAGTTGATCAAGACCACTGATTTGAATCAAGTAGCCGTTATTCAACAGCAAGGGATGCAAATTGCCCAGTTCCAACTTACGGCCAATATGCATATGCCCGACTGCAATATTAGGGGAATGGCCTCTGCCATAACACTCAGGAGACATGCCTGGCTCAGGTACACTGCTCTCACCCCAGAGAACAAAACTTGCATTGAGGATTTGCCATTTGATTGAAAGGGTCTCTTTGCTTCATCCACAGTTGAAACCCTCAAGAAAATTTAGGAGACTAGCCAGACACCCAGGTCCACTGGGGTCATCAGGGCTATGTGGAAAATATTTTATCCCTCTTCTGCCCCCTATTCCTATGCTCCTAAACAGCGCTTACCCTACTCGTTTCACACGGGGAGATGTTTCTCTTCGCAGTACCAGCAACCCCAAATCTCTGCCCCTCAGCCTCGGAGAAGGTTTAACAAGCAGAGAGGAAAAGGAAGGCCTTCCTCCAATTCTTCTTCTGGACAACCCCCCAAAATTGCTTTTAGCTTCCCTCAGATCAAGGGAAACGAGGAGGGCTTACCCTCCTTTCTTAACCATCTCCTACCCTTCTATGATCAATGGGCATCCCTCACCTGTGATTGCTGGGTCAGGGAAATAATTGGCTATGCCATCCAATTCCACTCCTTTCCCCCCAACTCCCCTTCCCTGCCCCAACGAGGCTCCCCCCACAAAACTCAAATACTTCTGGAAGTCAAGCAGCTTCTCTTAAAGGGAGCTATTGAAGCGGGCCCCCTCTCAGAACAAAATACTCCAGTTATTTTGTAGTCCCAAAGAAGGATGAGGGATTTAGACCCATCCTGGATCTCCAGCATCTTAACAAATACATTAAACGGTACAAATTCTGTATGACTTCCCTCCCTATTATTTTCCTGGTTATCCACTCTTGATCTCAAGGATGCGTACTTCCACGTTTCTATCACACCTTCTTACAGACGCTACTTACATTTTGTTGTAGGAGACCTCCATTTCCAGTATACGGTCCTCCCGTTCGGACTCTCCACTGCTCCGAGGGTCTTCACGAAATGCGTAGCTGTCGTCGCTGCCCACCTGAGGAGAATGGACATAAAGGTTTATCCGTATCTAGACGATTGGATCCTAGTAGCCTCCTCCAGATCCAACTTACTGGAACACATTCATTTCACCCAGGCACTGTTGCAAAAGCCTGGGATTGCTCGTGAATCTTCAGAAATCTCATCTCACCCCCACAAGATGCCTAGGAGCTCTCCTGGACATGAGCCGGTCCAGAGCTTATCTCCCTCAGGACAGATTCAGCAACATCAAATACATTATACAGAACCTACACTCTCGAGGCACCAGAATGATTCATTTCTTCCTCCACCTGCAAGGCTTCTTGGCTTCCACCACAGCAGTGACTCCCTATGCAAGGTTCCACATGAGACCTCTACACTCAGCAATGGCTAAAGCAAGTGTATTCCCCTGTCCTCCACCCTCTCAGCAGAAGGGTAACTCTACCAAACAAGGTGTATCAGAACCTCCTCTGGTGGACAGATCAGTCTCAAGTCTTACAGGGTATCCCCTTTGAGCTCCCGGTCATAGATGCCTCCATCACAACAGATGCTTCACTGACAGGCTGGGGGGCTCACATGGTGACCTTCAGAGTCCACAGCCTCTGGTCCCCAGAGGAAACACGGCTCCACATAAACTTGTTGGAACTAAGGGCCATACGCTGGGCACTAAGAGCCCTTGTAGCACATATAAGAGAAAAGAACATCCTAATTATCATGGACAACACTGCAGCCAACAAACAGCGAGGGGCACGAGCAACGTCTCTCTCTCTCTCTCTCAGCAGAGGCTATTTGGACCTGGAGTATCAAGCACAACATTCACCTTCAGGTGATACACTTGACAGGCCAGGAGAATTCTGTTGCAGATCAGCTCAGCCGTCAACTATCTGACCACCATGAGCAGGGCCCCGAGGGAAACGCGGGTCTGCGATTCGCAGATTTCCCGCGGAATTCCCCTCCCCCCGCAGAATCTCCTGCCCCGCTTACCCCAGCGCAGAATTTGTAGCCTGCGCTGGGGAGATGCGGGACAGGAGATTCCACAGGGGGAGGGGAATAAACCAACTCTCAGGGCTTCTCCTCCCCAGCCTGCAGGGCTTGCCTCCCCCCAGTTTAAAAAAATTAATTTACTTAGCCGGCAGCAGCTACTTCCATGTGCTCGTCCCCATTCAGCTCCTGGCCTCTTCCTGGCCCCTCCCAACAGGGCCTCCCAGAGCAGCGCAGCCAGATGACATCATCCAGCTGCGTCGCCCTGAAAGACCCTGTTGGGAGGAACCAGGAAGAGGCCAGGAGCTGAATGGGGAAGAGCGCATGGAAGTAGCTGCCGCCACCACCGCCACCATGGTTCCTGGGTCACTGCCGCTGCCTGCTCAAGCCATAAGGTAAGTGGGGGGGTTCCTGGGTTCGGGTTTCCCGCTGCGCGCTGGTGGGGGGCTGGAGTTCAGGCAGGAGTCCTGGAGGCAGCCTGGGCTGAGGGATGGGGGAGTCTGGGCTGTGTCGGGTGTGGGAGGGCAGAGGCGCTGTAAAGGGGAGTGTAGGCTTTTATAGGGTTGAGAGGAGAGGTGGGGGAGCTGTGAATAGGAAGGTTGGGGGGCTGTGGAGAAGGGAGGGGGGAGGAATGCCAGAGGCAGAGTAGGGCAGGGAGCCTGGTGCCATATGGAAGGGGGGCAGCACAGACCTGGGCTGAGCTCCCCCCGGAGCTGGGGAGAGGGAAAGGAGAACAGAGCTAGCCTCCTGTGGGGTTGCCTGCTGTGCTCTCTGCCATGTGTTTGTGTTGTGGGGGGGCGGGTTGTCTGCTGTGCTCTCTGCCATGCGTTTGTGTTGTGGGGGGGCGGGTTGCCTGCTGTGCTCTCTGCCATGCGTTTGTGTTGTGGGGAGGGGGGTTGCTTGCTGTGCTCTCTGCCATGCGTTTGTGTTGGGGGGGGTTGCCTGATATTTGAAATACCCATACACAGAAAAAATTATAAGCAGATTTTTTTATTCATTGGTACAAGGAAATGGATCACCAATTTTGCTAGACTTGTTTTGTAACTTTATTGGGTCGCAGAATTTTCAATTTGGGGTCGCAGAATTTTCAATTTGGGGTCGCAGAATTTTGGAAAAAAATTTGCAGAAGAATCGGGGCCCTGACCATGAGTGGTCCCTAAACGACATTGTCCTGAATGACATTTTTGGGACCTGGGATACCCCCACCATAGACCTTTTCACCACTGCAGAGAACACAAAGTTGCCCACTTTCTGCAGTCATGCGGGTCTAGCACCAGGGTCAATGTCAGACACCTTCATGATCTCCTGGAATGGGGAATTCCTCTATGCTTTCCCCACCAACACCTCTCTTGCACAAGGTGCTTCACAAGATCCGATCAGATCGTGCCCACGTCATCATCATAGCCCCTTTTTGGCAGAGGCAAGCATGGTTCCAGACTCTCAAGGAACTGGCCACCGAGATCACAGAGCTTCCTTTCAGACCAGACCTCTTGTCCTGTCAACAGGGCACCATTCTCCATCACAACCTAAAAATGCTCCATCTCTGCGCCTGGTTGATTCTCTTATGACGGAAGACTTGTCCCCAGAGATTGCGACTGTCCTCTTGAATTCTCGCTGCCCCTCGATCAGGGCATGCTGCTCAGCAAAGTGGACTCACTTCTCTCAATGGTGTACTTCCCTCAATACACCACTCACCTCTCTCAAAATGGATCATGTATTCAAATACCTCTTACATCTCCAGGGATCTGGACTCTCCCTCTCCTCCATTAAGGTACACTTAGCCGCTCTATCATCTCGCCTCGAACCAGACGGCATGGAGACTCTGTTCTCCCACCCTTTAATGAGGACTTTCTGGAAGGGTCTTGTTAATACGTTCTCCCCCCCATTACCCACCCGGCTCCCCAGTGAGATCTTAACCTGGTGCTATCAAAACTTATGGGCCCCCCATTTGAACCTATGGCTTCTTGCTCCATGGAGAACCTGTCCATTAAAACTGCCTTCTTAGTGACCATCACCTCAGCCCGAAGAGTTAGTGAGCTGGCAGCCCTCAGAGCCTCCCCACCCTACATCCGCTTTTACAGGAACAAGGTCGACCTCTGGACTGACCCTTCCATCTCAATCAAACTATATCATTACCAGTCTTTTTTCCAAGACCACATTCATCATGTATGGAACAGACCCTGCATACTCTAGATTTTAAAAGGGCCCTCTCGTTTTACATCGACGGAACTAAACAAATTAGAGCTTCTGATGCACTTTTCATCTCCTATGGGGGACAGAGAATTGGAGTTAAGATTACTTCACAGAGGCTTTCGAAGTGGATTCTCCTCTGCATCCAGAGATGCTATCATCAAGCTGGGAAGATGTCCCCTTCCCATCTGCAAGCCCACTCAACCAGAGCACTTGCCACTACCCTGGCTAACCTCCATGGTGTTCCGATCATAGACATTTGCAAGGCTGCTACATGGTCCTCCCTGCACACGTTTGCTAGGCACTACGCTTTGGACCTAGCTGCAAGATTGAATACCCTAGTGGGAAAAGCGGTGCTTCAATCACTCTTTGATTAACCTCTTCGACTCCCTCCACCTTGAGGTAGGTGTTATGAACTGCTATTCACTCTCCCTAGAGTGAGAATCGCAGAGATCCTTGAAGAAGAAATAGAGGTTTCTTACCAATAACTCTGTTCTTCGAGAGAGCTCAGCATATTCTCACAACCCGCCCTCCTTCCCCTCTATCTTGGCTGTATCTACTAATTATGTCATTTGGGATGGGGTTGGAAGGAACTGAGGTGGCGAGGGTGCCTCCCCCCTATTTTATACAGTCCCACTCTCGTGTGATCTTGAGCCCACGCGTTGGATGAGAGGGGGGGGATGGAGGGCCTCACCATATTCTAGATCTTTCCAGGTTTTCTGCCTGGAAACTGCTGACATCAAGGTCTCCGGTGCCTGCAGAGCAGGAAGTGAATCCCAAGAGTGAGAATACACGGAGTTCTCTCAAATAACAGATTTACTGGTAAGTAACCTCTATTTAAGTTTCTTTCAAGTGCTTCGGGAAAACATTCGCAACACATTTGAAGACTTTAACATTGTACAAATATTCTGTAAGTTAATGACACTTCTAATTGGTTGTCTCTGCTGGTTTGTTCTTGTTCCCAGAAAGACCAAGTTTAGGATAAAAAAAAATTAAAATTGTTTCTAAATAAAGTATTCAATAAATTAGTTGTTTTACTGTCCAGATTAATTTTGTGTGGGACAGTGGATTACAAAAAATGGATTGCTTTGCATATGTTAAATAATTTTTATTTTGTTTGTTTACACATTAGACATCACTTTAAGCTGAGGGACAAAAGGCAAGGTTGGGGGGAATGTTAATCTCTTTGTGAGAGTGCTGCTAGTGCCAAATCCCCATTTTTCCTTTTCCATTTTGTCAGAGCCTACAGAGGCAGGAAACACAGGCAGCTACTTGACAATGAATACCATGGATGCTCTTATCACGAAGCCATTCACCATGCTGAATTATGAAGAGAAACTGCAGATCAAAGAGATGAGACCTCACCGTTCAGAACTGCTGATAGAATAAGCTGCACAGAACAGAGGGAAAGGCTATACATGCAGGTTCAACACATTCTGGTACGTGAAGTTCTGGTGGCTGTGTGGCAGTGTTTCCAAGAAGTCATAGTTCTGTTTTCCTTGCCTGCTGTTTGGTGGTGACGCAGCGTGGACAAAGACTCAAGTATAAGACATTAAGCACCTGTCTGAGAAGGCAAATAAGCACGATTCTTGTAAAAGTCACCTTGACAACTGCCTAAACCTGTCACAGTTGGGAAAAACAAACATCGCCGAGAGACTCAATGAAGGCTACCGTGTGTCTATAAGGAAACGTAATGAGGACGTTGATCGCAACTGCTACATGCTGTACAGAATAATTGACTGCATAATGTTCCGTGGTGCCTTTGAACTGGCGCTGAGTGGACATGATAAAAGTGTGGGATCTGTCAATCCAGGGTTTTTTCGAGGTGCTGTGGCTTTACTTGCCACAGCTGAAAGTATACTACAGCAACATTTGAAGATTGTAACTGTCTTCAAGGTGACTTCGAAAACTGTGCAGAATGAACTTCTGGACTGCATGCTGGAAATGGCTCACGACCACATAATTAATGAAATTAAAAATGCAGATTTTGTGACTATCAAAGCTGATGACACCACTGATGTCTCAAGCATCTGCCAGTCTGTCATCATTTTCCGATACATTGATGGCAGAGGTTCAACAGTGGAACGTTTTTTTCAGCTTCACACACTTGACAGACTCCCAGGCAGAAACAATAACTGAATCCTTGCATGTAAAACTTGGTGCTGCTCTCCCAAGGGACTCTGACAAATAGAAACTCATAGTTCAGAGCCATGATGGAGAAAGATTGATACGTGGTGAGCATGGTGGAGTCCAGAAGAAGATAAGGAATTTATACCCAAACGCACACTTTGTTCACTGTTTTGCCCATCAGCTGAACCTTATTATGCAGCAAGTTGTATCCCAAATAAAACAAGTAAGGATTTTCTTTCAAAGTGTGTCTGGTATTCCTGTTTTCTTCAGTTCGTCTCCAAAAATGTCTGAAGTTCTGGATGCAGTGGTGAAGAGAAGGCTTCCCAAAGTAGCTAAAACATGCTGGACCTTCAGTGTGCAGACAGTCAAGGTAATCTATGAGCACAGGGTGGATCTGGTCGAGTGCTTTGACCAAATATGACTAGATAGTCATGATGCCAAGACTGGTATTGAGGTCAGGTCATACATGAACATGCTGGAATCTGATGGGGAGTTCCTCTACTTCTTGTCCTTGTTCCACAGAATTATGCCGTACGTGGACATATTTTACAAGGAGCTCCAAAAAAAATAAATTGACTCTGTAGGTATTCAAAGATATACTGCAGACTTCATAAGAGCCATCAATAAAGTGAGGGACTCCATTGGAACCCTGCGCTCAGAGCTGCCGGAGAACGCTCAGATGGGCGGAAGTGCACCTAACATGGACACGCTAGAGCAGATCACTGTGGAAGTGTGTGATATTATAATGTCTCATGCACGTGACAGATTTCAATTAACGAAACATCTAGAAAGTGCAACTTTGGTGCAGGGTATTTGTTTCAAAGGCAGAGTGAACGTTTTCCCATCCAAGCATTTGATGTGGCAACAGAAGCCTACCCAATGCTGGAGAGGGACCGACTGAGGAGTGAGCTTGGGAATTTTATGACAGGTCAGAATTCTGTTCCGCCAAAGATGCCTCTGCACTACTTGCTGTGTTGACAGAGGACAATTTGGACAAATCATTTTCAGAGGTGGTTAAACTGCTGAAGGTTGTGATGACAACGGCTCTCACAACTGTTGAAGCAGAACGAAGCTTCTCAGCTCTAAAAAGAATTAAAACCTTTCTGAGGAGTACCATGACAGAAGACCATCTGAATGCTCTAGCAATGCTGTCTATTGAGCAAGTCATGATCAGGGAAATTCCAGACTTCAACAACAAAACAATAGATCTGTTTGCACAGCGCAAGGAACACCAAGCAAATTTCCAGTACAGACATTGAACAGATCTGAAGATGATCTATTCTGGACTCTCAATTGCATGAAGACTAGAAGGAGGGGAGACCTGCACAACAAGAATACCTGTTTTGCATCCATCCAGCTCCAGCCTGCATGGTCTTTGTCCTGAAAGGGAGACCCATGCCACCATGGATGCTGCATCATGCAAATGGAAAAAGAAGGCATTGCCACCGACTCAACTGACAACACACAAGGCGAAGGAGACCGGAGTTGCTTCTGCTAGCTATTGCATGAAGACTAGAAGGAGGGGAGACCACAAAATAAGACAACCTCTTTTGGAGTCTTTCAGTTCCAGCCTGGCCTGCCTGGTCTCAGTTCTGTTACGGGGACACCAATGGCAACATGGAGGCTGGACCATGAAACAGGAAAAGAAGGCACTGCCACCAACAGTACTGACAACACACAAGACGGAGGAGACCAGAGTTGCTGCTGCTTGCTTTGGCAAGTGCAACGAGGAGGACAGCCTGCTGCCCCGGGCTACAAGGACAGAGCACAGAGAGGAAGGAAGACCAATGGCGCTGCAGAACCACCACCATGACTAAACCCAGCACCCAAAGGCACCATGTGATGGTGACGGCACAAAAGATGAAGGGAGTTGTTTGTGGCAGCTGCGAGTGTGAGGATGAGAGCCAGCAGAGGACATCCCACATTTAAGATAAGTGTGGTTCCTTGTTAAGTTAAAAAAAGTTGAGTTAAAAAGTTATGTCTTAAGTTAAACAGTTGTAACTTGCAGTTTTTAAAAAAAAATTAAGGTAAGTGTGGATCCTTTCATATCTTAAGTTAAAAAGTTACATTAAAAAAAAAGTTATGTCAAGTTAAACAGTTGTAAGTTAGATTAAGAGTAGGTGGTTTTTATATTTTAAACCTGCCCCTGCCCCCAACCGTGGGACACTGAGCAACGGAATGCATTAAAAGAAGATAAAAGTTAAGATGACTAAGTTTAAACAGTTGTTAGAGGTTTTTTTAATTGTTGGTGCTACTGTTGTTTAGAGGTAGTTATTATTATTTATTTATTAGCGGCACGCCTAATAAACAGAAAAGCAAGCAAACTTACAGACATCAATATGAATTATGTATCCAGGATACATTGGTTAAAACACCACAAATAAAATACATCATATTCCAAGCAAACAAAAAAATAATATCAATTTAACAAATAAAGTTCATAATATTTATTTTCCCATATTGGGTTCAGCCAGATTGCCCTTATGTTCGCATACATTGGACAGTACAATATAACATGTTTTAGATCTTCCACCATCAAAGACATACAGGGGCACAGCCGATTCTCGTATGGTAGGCTCTTATAGCGCCCTTCAACAACTGCGGAGGGAAATAGCTGGAAGCGCATCTGGGTAAACATCCTGTGGGCTGTGGGGTCACCAAGCTTATCCAAATACTCCTCAAATTTATGTTGGGATTTTAATTGTTGAAGCCACGGTGTAACCTTCCATGAAGCTACAACTGAGAGGTCATCCTGCATCTATCACTCTCATCTTAACTAAGGGTATTTTCAAACGTTACGAGATCACAGTGAACCATGGTGAATACCCACCTGTGGTCACTGTGCCTCGAACGTCTGTTTGGCGGCCGCCAGATGTTCGTCATGGTCAATCTGCATGTGGGGTCAATTTGAACCACACTTCCCGGGCTAGCCGGGGGAATGTCCTGGAAGCGTGGTCAAACAGACCCCCGGCAGGGACAAAAAAAGAGTAACGTCTGGCCGCTCGCCACGGCCCGGGATCACCGGCGGGATCCCGGGCCGTGGCGCATTCGGCCAGACGCGGCAGCTACATTGGCCCCGCCGCCCGCCCGTCTCCTCGGAGGGCGGACGGCAGGGTGCGCGGAGGGGGCGGGGCCATGCGGCTGCACGCTGCGCCGCGCGGCCCCGCCCCCTCCCGGATTCCCCGCCGGGAGCCCCCCGTGCCGGTCTGATATGGCGTGACGGGGTGACCCCGGTGGGGGACGAATGGGTTGATTTCAGTACGGGGCCAATGGGCCCCGTAACGTCTGAAATCACCCTAAGTTTCTTTGCAGGGGGACATCCTTCCCCCAAAAGCACGAAAACAACAACCCCAAATTTCCCAACTGTGACCTTAATGATGACAACCAGGGATACTGGAGTCCTCCTAGACATTCTAATTCTTCCCTCAAACAGAGAGAGAGAAGATGGGACTCTCCTTGGGTGCATAACTTAATCCAGTACCTAATAGCTGATAGCTTTGCCAAATAGGTAATAGCTATCGTGCCTGTTTCTGCACTGACAACTGCAGTTGGCACCCCCTGTGATACTCTCAGCAGGCTGCGTAAAAATTTATTTTGCGCTACCTCAAGCACCTGCAGGTTGGCTGTAGGCATAATTTCAGTACCAAAAATTAACAGAGATTGAACCTTTGCCCTAAATACACTTAATATAGTTGAAAGACTAATTCCCGTTAACCTGGCAGCCAGTTTCAAAATACCTTTGGCCGCTGCCATGGCCTTTACCACAATTAGCTTTCGGTGTCTATCCCAAGTACTATTTCTGGAGAGGGTAACTCCAAGGTATACATAAGAGTCTACTTGGGTAAACTGGTTGCCCTTTACAATCCAGTCATACCTGGGAACTTTCTTCCCTAAAACCATAATTTGCAATTTTTGGAAGTTAATAGCTAAGCCATTCTCCGCACAGTAGCCTATTAGGTTTTCTAAATGGCTAATTAGTTCCTTCCTCGTTTGAGACATTAAGACAATATCGTCTGCATACATGAGGGCAAATATTGCTCTATCTTTAATTTTTGGAGGATGACAGTGTGCAGTTGTCAATTTCTTAATGAGATCACTAAGACAAAGATTGAACAGCAGGGGGGGCCAGCACACAACCCTGTCTAATCCCTCTCCGTACATGTATAGGTTTAGATAAGCTCCCCTTATCTCCCAGCCTAACTCTTGCATAATTAGCTGTATGGACACCTATAAGTAGATTCAACAAATCTTTATTGATTCCCATCTGATCAAGCTTACGCCATAGCCTTGCTCTTGGCACGGCATCAAATGCTTTATGGAAATCGATAAAGGCTAGAAAGAGCTTACCTGCCCTTACTTTAACATATTTTGTTATAATATGGGAGATGGTGGAACAGCTGTCCATTGTCAAGCAGTTCCTACAGAAACCAAATTGTTCCTGCGGGATTAAATTTTGGATTTCTGCCCAGCTTTCCAGATGTTTAAACAGCAATTTTGTATACACTTTCCCTAGAACTGGGAGGAGACTTATGGGACGATAACAGCCCGGATCTCTAGGATCTCCTTTTTTAAATACAGGTACAAAGATAACCAAGCCAAGTACGTGCACTTGAGACCTCGCATCTTCATGAATGTTAGACCCCTTGTCTCTCACTCTGTTCCCCTTCCTAAGTCTCTCCCCCAGCTCCTGTCTCTCAGATTGTAAGCCCTAGGG
>QEPC01009251.1:5583338-5606207 GCA_003113815.1 Sphenodon punctatus
TCTGCAGCAGCCATGCCTGCTTTTATTTCAGAGAGGATGGCAAAAATCCTGTCCTCTCTTTCTGTCTCTGAGCCTCTGCCTTCTGCACGTGGCTCTTCCCCTGCTGAAAAAGTTGCAGCGGCCATTTTGGCTCAATTTTCAGCTCTCTGAGGGGGGAGGGGGGCCGTTTTTGTTTGGAACAGTTTATCAATTCTGGCAGACCCAGGTTTATTTTCCTGAGCCCCCTTTGATTTCCCCATCCTCCCGTACCTTTTGAGTTATTTTGGAGTTGGTTTTCTTCTTTTTTAGAGGCTTTTTCTCAGCGTGAGGAGAGGAGCCCAGGGAAGTGCGACTATGCTCTTTCGCACATGTGCAGTTCCTCCCAGAATCTAACTTTTTATTCTTAATCAAGGTCTTATATTTACGTCTCTCCTCTACAAACTGCAACCTAGCCAAATCCGAGTATTCTTTTATCCAAGCTACTTTTGCGTGGATTAATTTCAGTTTTGCCTCCCTACATTCTCCATCATGCCATCTATTGGTTGAGCCTCTGACTGGCCTTGCATTACGGGAAAGAATATTTATCCCTAAACTTGTTACTAATTATGTATAACATTCGTTTAGCAAAGCCATATCCTTTTCACTTGCCAAAAGCATAGTTTCATGAATCTTGCAAAATTCATGTCCCCATAGGATATCCAAGGTCTCCACCAAAAGGGAATTAGACCACCTTACCCGAACTCTAATTTTGCACTCTCTCCCCCCCACAAAAGGTGGGCGGTCACCAAGCTACTATCCTTATAGGGGTCAATATCAACACATAATACAGAGTGATCTGACTCCGGTCAGACCAACACCCTAAAGTTACTGAACCTACCCCTATACCGAACATGAGTTACAATGTAATCTACTATACTTCTCCCATTCATATTGACAAAGGTGAAATCTCCTTCCGGGTCTCCCTTCCCACTTCCATTCAGGACTGTCATCCCACTTACTGACAAGCATTGAACCATATAAGACCCAGCCTCATTCCTAACAATGTCCCTAAATTTCCTCCTCAGCATCCAGCCTTCAACCCCTGGGCTTAATTCTAAATTCATATCTGCAGGTGCGCCCATCCTGGCATTCCTGTCCCCTGCAATCACAAAGAGTGCTTGGGGGTATTGCTCTTCCAATCTCTCTAAAGTCTCCTCCATCATTCTCCACACATCAGGTTTATAGTATTGGGAATTAGTTGGTGGGATCCCGAGCTGTTTTCAGGAGGGGCGGGATATAAATCGATGAAATAAATAAATAAAATAAAGATTAAATAAAAGCACACACACACCCGGTAATTCCCAAAGGCCTATTTTAAATTCCTGTCGGCTGATGGAAAGTGGAAGGAAAGACCCTGTATACTTACTAGAAATCAGTATGGCCAGACCCCCTGAAATACGGTCCTTTACTTGATATCTAATACCTGGGAGAGAATACACCTGGAATTCTTGAGTCTCCAATAGGACTCCCCTCGGACACCATGTTTCTTGGAGAAACAACACATCATATCTTTTCAAGAAGGTATTCCATTCTGGGCCCAGACACTTAGACTTGTACCCCGATATAGTCCAAGAAGCAAATCTCAGGACATCATTAGTATCTTCGGCAATTATACTACTCATCGGGGGAGAATATTTCCCTATAACACCACCCATAGAAGGCAGTTGAGAAGATATTACTATTTGAGTATGGTTGAAGCCCACCAATCCATCTTCTGCTACACCTACCAGCCTCTTATAACATGGAGCCACCCTCCATAATTCCCTCCTGTCATGCTTGACCTTCAATCAAGCTTATTAAATGAGATGGGCAGATTGGTTTCTGAGGGGTGCCCACTAGACGGCTCCCCCATACCCAAGGTAGGGAATCCCCCATTATCCTCTACCTGACGGATAACCACGTTAACATGCTTTGGCAAGGTTGTTGTAAGATCACCCTCTGATTCCCCCCTCACTGCCGGTCCAGGCTGCACTGGATGAGTACCACCATTAATAACAGGCCCAGGAAGGCAAACAGATCCGCCCAGCTCATCCTGAGCTAGATAACAGGCAGCAGGCAGCAGTAGCACCTCTACTCTATTCTCAGGTTGATATCCCTCCTTATGCTCCGTGCTTTTAGCTCCGTGCTTTTAGCTCGATAATAAAGAGCAGGTAAGATTACTTCTAATAGTATCCAATTTCTGGATCTGGATACCCTGATCCAGAACAGAAAGGTTAGAGAAAGAGGCCAGAGTTGGAGGGTCACCAGCAGCCACTGACTTGTCTTCAAGGTAAGTTTTTATTATACCAAGGAGAAGATTTGATTCAGTCTTGTTTATATCCATCACTAACAATGGGGTGCCAGATACTTCCTGCAGCCCCTCTCCATTTAAGTTTTCAACTTCACATATTCCCCTGTTTGGCAGTATAGGGGGAACTAGCTCAAGATTAACCTCCATCTCTTCTTCCAACCCCTTATCAGACATATGTCTAAGAGAGGTATTTCTAACAGTCACCGGTTTTATCTTTAGGGCTGTACAATTTGGAGAGGATAGATAGAGTGACAAAGAGGAATCCTCGGTAGGTGGAGGCCCCATACTTTTCATGTGGGAAAAAAACTCTGTCAATAGAGATGCCTCTATGCTTCAGAGACTTCCTAGCTAAAAACATCTTTTTTTACCAAGTAAGAAGAATGGAAGAACACTTTAACACACATACTGCGTTTTCCCCGGCTCAGAAATTCCACTTTTGATATATCTAGCATATCTGGCTTCACTCACAGGAGGCAAGCCAAGTTCTGTGAAACACTACTACTCATATCATCCCATCTGGGGAAAATTCAAGAATTTAGCGGCCTAGCCTTAATCCAGATAGCACATTCATTTATGCAAAAAGAACGAAAAGCATTACTAACAAGGGATCCATCCACCATATACACTTCCTTAATGAAAAATCTTTTCCCCAAACTAGCCATCTGGTCATTCTTATGCCCAGCATCAGCACAGGGGATAGATCTTTCCGCAGGACTGGCAGGTTGCAGAAGATCTATTTTAACTAGTAATTCCTTCAATTAAGTCCTTACCCATAACAACGAGTCCCCCATATCCGATATGCTCCTGAACAAAAGTGCCACAGTTTTAGATATTAAATGGCACTGAGACTTCAGGGCATCTCCTATCACGGGGTTATATTGACCAGCTGGGGAGTTTGCATTTCTCCCTTCATCCTGACCACCACAGGAAGCAGAGCTTGAGTATATTGCATTCTGTAGCTCGCCTTCAGCAGTTGTTGCATCACTTTCCCCCAGGTCACCCAGAGGCTGAAATCCATTGAACAGTTCTAGTGACGCCAGGGGCTCATCCTCTGCAGAGTCAATTTTAGGGTGTTTATGACTCTGTAAGTCCACACAAATAGGGGAGGTAGATAGCTGATGTTGCTTTTTCTCCATAGCACTGAGGGAGCCCCAACTTCAATAAATATAAGTTTCAATGGCCATGCACGGCCAGCGCCTAAGGCCATGCACACAAGGCGTGACACCCTTAGGCGCGACACCCTTGGTCCGTGCCTACAGCATGGCCGTAGGCGCTTGGGGGTTTAAGTACCTCACAGGAGGCAACGCTGCAGCAGGTGTCCCTGGTCTCAATCAGTCCCCGTAGAAACAGCAGCTTGAAATGCCGGGAGTGCGGTCACCACTCTCTGTCTCTTATACACATCTAGATGTGTATAAGAGACAGCTCTTTGGCTTGCTCAGTACAGCATGGCCGTAGGCGCTTGGGGGTTTAAGTACCTCACAGGCGGCAACGCTGCAGCAGGTGTCCCTGGTCTCAATCAGTCCCCGTAGAAACAGCAGCTTGAAATGCCGGGAGAGCGGTCACCACTCCCCAATACACAAAAACCCCTGCTCAAGGCTTTAGCAGGTGTTCTTGATTATGGTTCTTTATCGCTAAAGTCCCCGCTAGGATAAAAAAATCCAGGCGGCAGCATCTCCGGCGTCCCTGCCACCGGCACACTCTCTGGCTTGCTCAGACCAGGTAGTTAGTTACAGTTAGATTAAGAGTAGGTGGTTTTTATATTTTAAACCCACCCCTGCCTCTAAGTGGAGGTACAGAGGGCACTGGGAGGGTGGAACCTCTTCTTGGGGGCAGGGGCGGGCCCACAGATGTGGAATGTCCTAAAGTCTTGGGGCATCCCCAATAATTCACGTGGGCTCCAGAACCCCAGCCATAGGGGCCTCAACAGCAACTGGCCCCCCACCACTGTGCCTCCAGATGCAGTATTTGGCTTTTGAATTTAGTGAGGTTCTATAGATCCACTGAAGCCTGAAGTCACACTGTGTCTGGAGGTCTCCAGAAGACCAGCCGTAGGACCTGAACAGTGAATGACCTCAACAGTGTCTCTAGACACAGTGGGACCTCACACTCTGGTGGGGTTCTTTAGGCCAACAAGTGTGAAGGTCCCACTTTATCTGAGACCTCCAAAACACCAGCGGCAGGACCTCCATGGTGACAGAGATCCACAGCAACATAATGCAATTTTCCACCCAACCCTGCACCTCCAGACGTGTTGCAACCTCCATCTACAGTGGGGTTCTGTGGATGCCTACTGCCTTCTGAAGTCCCTCTATGTCTAGAGGCTTCCAGAACCCAAACTATGGGACCTCAACAACAGCAACAGAATGCACTATCCCCACCACCAGTGCACTTCAAGACGCATTAGGACTTCAGAATTCAGTGGGGGGTCCTTGAGGCCCAATGGAGACTTATAACCTATTTTGTTTGGGGACTGGAAGCCTGCCCTAGAAAACTACTGGCAGCCAAAGAGAGCATGAAAATGAAGAGGGTTCCGGATAATGGTAAGTGATGGCATAGGGACTGGGAGGGTCTTGAACCTCTTCTTTGGGAGAGACGTCCACAAATAAGCAAAACTAAAAATGTCATTCTGTGTCCAAAATGCAAACATCTAAAGTAATTTGCTTTTTTTCTATCCAGTTTGTCTGAGATCTGGCATGATTCCACACTTCGCCTCTCTCTCCTTGTGAACAAAGGAGAAAGTAGGTAGGAGCATGGCAGAAGAGAAGGCTGCAGACAACAAGGAGACCCCTTTCCCCTGTCCCCCACTGAACCCATCTCTTCCCCTTCCTCTTCTCGTGCATCAAAAACAAACCCTTTCCCTCCTAATTCTCCTCTGTCCTGTACTTCTCTTCCCTTTCATTCTCTCCTGATTCAGCTTGTTGCAGGACAGGGAGCTAACTCAGTCCTCCCAGTTCTTCAAGCCAGAAGGAAGGCTTGTCCCAAAGCCTACATCTTCAGAAGACTACAGGTGGGCAAGGATGCCATGAAAATTGAGGATTTGAGGGTTCAGGATACATGTAGGTGATGGCAACGTGATCTATTTTTTTTAACCTGCTGTGGTTAATTTGGACCTGGTGGGAAAGAAAGAGTGGACGGGACCCCAGTTAGAGGGCTCTCTATCCTCCAGTGGCAGTGCTTCATGCAGCAACAAGGAGTTCCCAGTGTTAAACTAATGTAATGTCCATCCAATGTTAACCCTGGGAACTCCTTGCTGCTGGGTTAAGCCACACCACTGGCCTACTATTGCCCCGGCTCTGCCTACCATTGCCATGGCTCTGCCCTTAGGCCAGGTGCTGCCCAGGCTCCACCCCTAGACCAACCGGCGGCAAAGTAGGTTCAACCCATCCACTGACCCACCAGCCTCAAAACCCACCAGCCACCACTGAAGCACAATGAGAATGTTGACCACAACCAGTACATTTTTTCCAAAATAATAGATTGTATTTGGTTCTGTCATGCTTTTGAGTTGGCACTGTGTTGTCACGATGCGACTGAGGACTCTTTGAACCCAGGAGTATTTAGAGCCTTGGTTGACCTGATTGGCAGCATCAATTCCAAAATGGAAAAATATTTGAAAACTGCCAGTCTTCAGGGGCACTTCAAAAACAATCCAAAATGAACTCCTAGATTGCATGCTCACAGTGGCCAGGGATTTCATTTTCCATGAGTTGAAGAGCACTGAATATGTGGCTATTCAGGCTCATGACATGACAGATGTGTCAATTCACTGCAAGTCAGTAATGATTTATTGATAGATTGATGGAAGAGGGTCAACTGTTGAGTGTTTTTATGGTTTTACACAGATGGAAGACTCTTGTGCAGAAACCATTGCCACAGCGTTGCTTCAGCAGTTGAAGGCTGTTTTCTCACAGGACACTGACAAACAGAAACGGATTGCTCAGAGCTATGATGGTGGAAGTGTGATGCGTGGGCAGCACGGGGTGGGGGGAGGGGTCCAAAAGAAAATACAGGACATATAGACAAATGCTCATTATGTCCATTGCTATGAACATCAGCTAAATGTGATCATGCAACAAGCTGTGTTCCAGATAAAGGAAGTTAAAGTATTTTTTTGCAGATCTGAGTGGATTAACAGTCTTTTTCCCCCCGTTGTCTCCAAAAAGAAGAGAGGTTCTGGACACGATAGTGAAGAGAAGGCTCCCCAGAGCACTTGCCACACGCTGGAATTTCAACTTGCCGACAGTAAATGTGGTTTATGAACATTGAGAGGATTTTATTGAGTGCTTTAACCACATAAGAAGTGGTCATTTTGAAGCTACGCTACCACAACTTGTGAGAGCTGGGGATTTGCTTGAAAACTGGAAGAGGACAGGGAGTTCCATTACTTCCTGTTTTAGTTCCATAGAATAATGCCTCATGTTAAGGTGCCTTACGACCAGCTCCAAAAGAGAGACGTTGACTCTGTAGCTGTTTAGACATTTACTTCAGACTTTGTTAAGAACATCGATAGAGTGAGAGACTCTATTTAAGGATCTACACTCTGAATTCCCAGAGCAATCTCAGTTCCCAAGAGGTAGCACCATGGACCTCCTGAATCAAATCACAGCGGGAAGTCTGTGATATAGTTTTGCATGCAAAGGAATGATTTGCATTCACAAAGCATATAGTGAGTGCAACATTATTACAGGGGGCTCTTTTTGAAGCACACAACCAACACAAGCATTACGTGAGAGTGTGGATGCCTACCCCATGTTGCAAAAAGACAGACTGAGGATGGAGCTTTCTGTTTTGTATGGGAAACAGGAATTATATGGTATGATGGATGTCTCTGGACTACTTCATACATTACTGGACAACAACCTGCAGGATGGCATTGCTGAAACTTTGAAACTGGTGAGAATTTTTATCACAATACCAATGATAACTGTGGAACCAGAGCGGTCTCTCTGCTCTACAGAGAATAAAAACTTTTGTGAGGAACACTATGACAGCAGAAAGACTGAATGCATTGGCAATGTTAATAGAAAAAAGGTTGATTCAGCAAATACCTAACTTCAACCACAGGACAATTCTGCTGTTTGCACATCTCAAAGACCATTGGATACCTTTGTTGTACGGGGGATAGAACTGTGCAAATGTTTGTATATGGAGTGTACTGGAAACCATTGGAGGTGCTAGGCAGATGAGGCAAAGGAGCTGGGAGGAGAGAGGCTTCCTATTTGAGTAAGTTTGCTACTTGAGTTCTTGGCTAGTTTGTTCTGTGTGGGTGTCTTTGGTTGTGTTTGGGGGAGGGTACATTTGGTTGCAGTTTAATAAATCCTTGCCTTGAGTCCAAGATCTGTATTCAGTGTGGGTTTTTTTATTGATTGCATATTATTATTAAGCACTTATATAGTGCCAGAAGTGCACCTGGCTGGCACTTTACAATTGTTGTTCCTGTTCTCTTTGCTGCTTTTCTGGCTAAAACTATTTTTTTTAAAAACAGCTTGGTAGTTTTGCTTGTGCTCCTGGCCTTGCCCTCATGTGAGAGGACCTCAGGGGAGTGGGTTCTGTTCTGTTTGCTGCTTTTCGGGCAAAAAATGGGGGTCTGGCTAAATCCTGGAGTTGTCCCCTATCCTTGTGTGCATGTTCTATTCCATTTATCATGTAAGTGTGAAATTTTAATGCTGGCACTGCCCACTGCCACAGACAGACAGACACACATTCCCATTTTGTACAGAATTCTTTTACAGATAGGGAACTGAGGCTGTATAATTCCATATTAATTTTAAAATTCTAGTTGACTCTGCCTAGTGTTGACTTGTCTTCGCCTACCATTGGCTCCGTCCACCTGGCCCCTGGTCTGGCCCTGCTCACTCCTGGCCCCACCCTGCACCGCACCAGCCTTAGAACCCATTAGCCCCCACTGTTAGGAGCGACTGCACTTGAACATTCCTCTGTTCTGCTTCACAACAAAATGGCCTGCACAAGACTTTTCATAAATATCTGGATGATCAGTTTGCAGTTGCTGCATTTTCACAATGTACCAAGATACATGAATGAATGAATTTAGTTTATTGATCAGCAAATTTGCTATTATCATATACATACATAATATACAAAATTTAATAAAAACAATACCATAAAATAGCTAGTACATAAATTAAGCACAGGGGGCTTCCAAGCACCTCTTAAACAGCATAAAATCTGTTTTGTGCAACAGAGTGTCCAGCCTCTGGGCCTGTAAAATCTCGCTAAGCCTGCTAGCGTATAATTATGCCTATAAATGTTGGCGATCCAAATGACTGTACGCTCTTGTTCCACAGCAAGCAAGAACATAGCCAACAGTTTGACTTGTAGCACATCTGCAGTTGCCAAAAGTGCGACATGCGTCTTCTCGGGGTCTTGGGTGCTAGGAGAGATGAAATTGCCGATCCACTGCTCCCTTAGTGTTTCATATTGTGGGCATATAAAAAGCACATGTGGGAGCATCTCTACACTGTCAGGGCACCATCTACAAATTCTCGCCTCTCTGGGGGTTGACTTCTTCCTCTTACTTCAGCGGTGTCAAATAAATCAAAGCGCACAAGCATGGCTAATCTGCGTACTCTTGGGTCTTGTATTTGGATTAAATAGGGCTCCAAACCAAACCAAAGGTTTTAACCTTCACATACCGATGGGCAGATCTATATCTATGGAGTAGGTCTATATCCTTATGTTCAGCCCACTCTTTGACTCTTAATCCAAGCTCTCATTTTGAAAGACTCCCAGCTGGCACCCCATCCTCCCCTACCTGTAAGGCAAGAGCCACTGCTAATTTTTTAGATATCCCATCCACCCTGATGTTCCTTTTGCTCGATATAGCACATATGCGCTATACCCAAAGCCTCTCCTGACAATTGCTTCCAAAAGGAAAGGTTAAGTTGAGCAGCAATGGGCAATAAACCCAACTCCAACCTCAGCACAGGGAGAGGCGTTGCTCTGGGGGCTGCAAGGATAGCCCGACAAAAGGAATTCTGAGGGACTTCAACTCTGCCCGCCTGGGCAAGGGCAGTTATTTCCCCATCATAGGTGAGACTAGAAACCACTTTGGCTTGGAAAATGTCTAGCATTTGATTGACTGGGGCTGCTGGGGCTGCATAATAAAGTCTTAAAAGAGCTCCCACTTCCTGTTTCGCCTTACCAAGATACATACCGTACATAATGAATGCTTTCACATTCATGGAAGACTGGAAGAATACTTTGCATTGTCTGAAGGTGACCTTCCCAGTCACCTTCCCTGTCTGAAGCAATGAGGTTTCTTCATAAGTCCAACAAGATCAAGAAATTGATCCCAGTAAGCGCACATTTGTGATTTGTCCTGACAAGCATTCAAGAACTCCTGGAAATCATGTTTCAGTTCACTGATTATGGAAATGACCACATCAAACTGTGCCTGACATTGTGCAGAATTTCTTTCCTTGAATAGTGTCTTCATATGCCTAATTGCATCAAGAACATCCAAACATTTACTACTGTCTGTCGCCATCCAAAATGCGTCCCATTTCATGCACTGTATCACTTCATCTAGAATTAGCATTCCATGGAGAGACCTCACATAATGTGTTCCATTCATTTCCGACTCCACCACATTGATGCCAAAGGCTCCTGTTTCCACCAAAGCATCAGTAACTCTGCTTTCTCTGAGGTACTTGCCTATACAGTGCTGCAGAACCTTGGCTGTATGAAAACTACCTATCATAGGAATCAGGCTGTCAATCTCATATGGATGACTTAAAACGATATCAACAACAATGTGAAAAAAAAAAACCCTCATCACAGAAGAAGGGAAGTGTTGACTGTTTGAGCTGTGACAAAATACTGAGGAAATTATGCATAACAGTATATGCTGTAACCGGTTGGTAGGAATCCAACATGCATTATTGGCACACTTGCATGTAAAAGTAGTGCACGACATTCGACCCATGAAGCAAAAGGCAGTTTCTATCACATAATCTTATATCGGATAACATTTTTAAGAATATGTATTTGTCATTTCAGACAGTGTGCCGCACAACCAACCACCACTTGTGAAGATGCTAGGTAATTAGATTGAAATACCTTTGTTTTACATTTATTTCAACACCATGCTGCGTAACTTCAAAAGGTTCACCATCACCAATACATCTTTGGGAATGTTACCATTAGCTTTGCTACACCCAAAACCCTATAATTTTACGTAGATTTTATCGTTGTAAGTGCCATACTTTATGAGTTAGGTGCTGCGGAAGGATGACTGGTGGCCATTTTGGAAAATGGCATCTGCACACTTACACCAACCTGCTCATATCTACACTCACATATGTCTTCTACCTCATACAGGTGGAAACTACTGTAAATAATGAAATTCCGATGGAGGTTTATTATAGGGGTAGGACTAGAAATGGATCTCCTCTCTGAAAACTGTCTTTTTGGTGTCTGTCTCCTCCACCAGGAGGGTCAGTAAGTTACAGACTCTCTCCTGTAATCCTCCTCATATAAATTTCTACTGTGGGAAGGTAGTCCTCCAGCCACACCCGGTTTTTCTGCCCAAGGTGGTGTCTAAATTTTTATATGGGACAAGTTATATCCCCTGCCCACCTTCTTCCCACAGCTTCATGCATCGGGGGGGGGGAGAGGCTTTGGATGTCCATAGGGCCCTACTTTATTACCTTAGCTATTCAAAGGGTTTCAGGCTCATGGACTCATCATTTATACTCTTTGGTCCAGGGCACAAGGGTTCCAGGGCCTCTAAACAGTCCTTCTCTAGGTGGGTTAGGGCATGCGTTGTCAAGAGTTACGAGGCCTTTAACCTCCCACTCCCCTCAGGGATACTGGCATATTCTATTAGGTTTATGGACACCTCAGATCTATAAGGCAGCTACTTGGAGCTTCCTATCCACTTTTATTAAGTTTTATGCCTTGGATCTAGCAACTCAGTCAGATGCCAGATTTGGACATTCAGTCTTGTCTTCATTGTTTTCCTAAAATAAAGTGGATTTGAGGTTTGGCTTACTGAAACCCACCTCCTCATATTGCTTTCTAGTCTACCTATAATGGAACTGGGTGAGAAGATAAAGAAGAAAGGTAAGTTTCTTACCTGTAACAATTCTTCGAGTTGTATCCTCTCACTCAGTTCCAGAACCCCCCCGTCTTCCTCACTTACAGTGGCTAGAATGTATGAACTGACAGGGCTGGTGAGCAGGAGCTATTTATATACCCAGGGGACTTGACGTCAGGGTGAGAGTAAAACCAAAAAAAAAGTGCTTTCTATACTCTAAGTTAGGCACTAGATGGCACCAAATACCTATAATGGGATTGAGTGAGGGGATACATTTTGTAAGCCACCCTGAGTTGTTCTGTGAGCAGGAGGGGGTGGGGTAGAAAAATGGTTAAATAAATAAAAATACAACTCAAAGAAGAATCATGAAAGGTAAGAAACTTAACTTTATAAATGAAGACAAAAATACAACAGATATTTTATAAGCTACATATATTTGTTCCGGCTTTCATTTGTGCATACCTGTATCATTGATATAAAACTTTATCAGTAAAATATTCTCCTTCAGGTTTTGTGTCTCTGGGTATTTTCAAATGTGACGGTACCATGGGGTTGCCACGCTTTAACCCATGTGGCCACCTGTGGTGCCGTCCTGTCTGATCCTGCCTGCCAGATGTTACCCCGAGCAGGATCAGGGCTGTCCCTGGACCATGACAGTTTTTAGCCCGAGCTGTTACTGGGGCCCATCGCCAAGTCGCATCTCGGGCTGAGCACTACCGTGGGCTGAGCACCACTGTGGCCTGGGGAAGCCATTTCCAGATGGGGTAGAGAGGGCCGTCACGTTTGATGGTTCATTCTACCTGACCCTGGCCTGTGGTTATTCCAGGTGCATGCGGTGGCCTCATAGGCCACCGCGGCCACCCGTCAGGGCAGCGGATGGGCCGCACTCAGCACTATGGGGTGTGTGGCCTGCAGACCCACCTCCGCACACTGCCACGCCCTCTCTCCGGCCCAGGCCACCAACACTCAGCGGCCTGGCCAGATCCTGACAGGTTTGAAAATACTCTCTCTGGTTTTGTTTTTTAAATATGATCTGTTCTGGTCTGTATTACTTTAAGGAAATTAAATGCTTGGCAAGCTAATTGCAGGTCCTATAGGTGGCAAACTGGTCTGTGTCTATCCTAAATCACAGCCCTGTATGTGTCTATCCTAAATCACAGCCCTGTATGTGTCTATCCTAAATCACAGCCCTGTATGTGGCAAACTGGTCTGTGTCTATCCTAAATCACAGCCCTGTATGTTAGAAAACTGGAAATCATTAGGTTTAATTCTCCCAATAAGAATTGGAAGACAGCTGTTGTGAAGAGGCCCAGGTTTTCCATAGAATTCCGCTAGGCAGTGCTTTTTGCACACAAGTATGGCAAGGACTGCAGGCAGATTAAAGTGAACATCTCGGGAGGAGCCTAGGAGACAAGCTATAGAGTAGTTAAAGTAATATCTGTAACAGGGCGGTCAGCCTTGTTCATAAGTTCTTTCAGACTCAGGCCCGGCAAAGGGGCTGTAGGGGACTGCAGAAAGGTATGGATGTGACAGAGACGCAAGGAAGGCATATGGAGACAGAATGTATGGCTGGGTGAGTGCCCCCAGGACAGGGAAAAGAAGCAGAGGGTCCAGAATAGATCATGGATCTGGCCTGTGGATCCAACCTCTACCCTTCAGCGCACACCCTCATTTTTGCTGCCTTCCCCTGAACATGCTCCTTCACACAAGGGTAAGATTTGGATCCAGGGACCAAATAAAAACAATCGTAGGACGGTGGCAACCGCAGAGCAAGGCTATGGCTCATATTCCAATTAAGAGCCCCTCTCCCTCTAAGAACAAGGGAAGAAGCTCTCCCTAGTTGGTGGCCCTCTCGGGGCTCCCGGTCAGCCTTGCTCTCTTCCCACAAAGGTTGTATTGCCACCCTGGTTCCCAATGAGGCCCCCTGGAGTGGCAGCAGCCCCACCAGGAAGAAGGTTTTCTCCAACCCTGCCCACTCTGAAAACTTTGCAAGCCGCCTGCTAAAAAAATTTCAGAGTAGGTGGAATTCCCCCTAGTCTGAACATTTCTTAGCACTGCTCAGGCCACTTGCAGAGGGCCCCCTAGAGTTGAGGGCCCTGGCTCAACTGAGCCCCCTCGCTCCATGGTAGCTACGTCCATGGATGAAGGTTTTCCACCCCTGTTTTAAGTATCTGTATAGGATCCAGGGTAGATTTAGGGTTGGGTGGTGGCTTATTTGGCTTTTACCTCAAAGCCACTAACTTTTTGCCATGATTTTTAGGGTCATGGGCCGTGAGGAGGTATCCAGTGCAGGTTATGTCAGGTATTGAGGGCCTCCATCTTGTGACAGATTTGGCAGGAGACAAATTAGAGGTGCTTCTGATATACCATGCACCGACCTGTACAGCAGCATCCCTGCACGCTCTAGCTGAACTGGTGTTGGAGGTGGTATTGCACTCCCCAAAGAGTTTGGTCTTGGAGGACTTCAGCATCCATGCTGACACCAGTCTTGGAGGGGTGGAGCATGAGTTCATGGCAATCATTAGCCCAACACATGATGGGGGGCATACCCTGGACCTGATTTTTTGCACTGGCCTTGAGATGGGGAATCCATTGGCGGGGGAGGTGTCAGCAGAGCCCTTCTCGTGGATGGATCATTACCTCCTGTGGGCCTGTCTCCTGGCGTACGTCTGCTCCCGTAAAGGTGCAGAACCAGTTCAGATGGTTCGCTCCTGGAGACTTATAGAACCGGGGAGGTTCTGGAATTCTTTGGGGGAGTTACCCTCTGATTTTGATGACTGTTCACTCAATGACCTTGTAGCTTTTTGGAACACTTTGCTGACAGAGGCCATTGACCGGATGGCTCCTAGGCATCCACTCGCTAAACATCGCTGCCGCAGACCTCCTTGGTTTACAAAGGGTCTGCAGCAACTGAAATATGAAGGGTGGCGGTTGGAGAGACGGTGGCATCGTTCACATGCTAAAGCTGATTGATTGCAACATAGAGCGAGTTAACGAGTCTATACTGTGACTGTGCAAGCAGCAAAGGAGGAGTTCTTTGCTGCCCTCATAACATCCGCAAAGTCTCATCCAGCGTAGCTTTTCTGGGTGGTGAAGGGGCTGGTCGGTCTGACCTCGCTCCACCTGGAACTGGAGTCTTCCAATGCCCGCTGTGACATATTAGTTGATTACTTTGCAGATAGGTTCACTCGTATCCACCATGATTTCGATGCCATGTTTATGGCAATGGGAGAACCAGAGGTTGTGGAAGTCCCGCCTTGTCTGATTGTGGGATCAATTTCAGTGGGTGTTGCCCACTGATGTGGAGAAGGTTCTAGGGGCTGTCAGGGTCACCTCTTGTGAACTGGACCCGTGCCCATTCTGGCTGGTCAAGGCCAGTCAGGAGACTCCGAGATTGTTGCTGGTGGTCAATGCCTCCCTTCGGGAGGGCAGAGTGGCAAGCTGCCTCAAGGAAGTGGTGGTTCGGCCTCTGCTCAAAAAGCCATCTCTTGACATTGACTCTCTTGCCAGTTATCGGCCATCTCTAACCTCCCCTTTATAGGGAAGGTTATTGAACAGGTTGTGGCTCGGCAGCTGCAGGGGCATCTGGACTGCGTCTGTTTTCTTGATTCCTTCACAGTCCGGCTTTTGTCCAGGTTATGGCACTGAGACTGCACTTGTGGCCTTGGTCGACAAGCTCCGCCAAGAATTGGATCAGGGTCAATCAATCCAATTGATTTTGTTAGATCTGTCAGTTGCGTTTGATACCGTTGACCATGAGATGTTGTGATGTGCCTGCGGGACGGAGCTGGGGTGGGCGGGATTGTTCTTGAATGGTTCCGCTCTTTCCTGTCCGGAAGAACTCAGCAAGTGGTGCTCGGGGATTGTTCTTCATCTCCCTGGGACCTCGCATGTGGAGTCCCACAAGGTTCTATTCTGTCTCTCTCCTGTTCAATGTGTACATGCAACCACTCAGTGAGGTCATGAGACGGTATGGGGTGCGGTGTCATCAATGTGCTGATGGCACCCAACTCTACCTCTCTTTTTCAACTGACCCAGCTGCCAAGCTTACCCAGTGCTTGGCAGCTGTGGGGGACTGGATGAGGGCGAGATGACTGAAGTTGAATCCTGACAAGATGAAGGTGATGGTGGCAGGTAGGGCAGTGGGTGTAGCGGCTCCTGTCATTGATGGGATTCACCCTCCACTGGTCTCCCAGGTTCTCAGTCTGAGTGTGCTCCTCGATCTGCAACTCCGCTTAGATGTTTAGGTGGGGGCTGTGGTGAGGAGCGTGTTCCGCCAATTACATCTGGTGCGTTGGCAAGAGTGGACTATTGTAACGCACTCTACATGGGGCTACCCATCCGTAGTAACGATTTGGAGACTGCAGCTAGCGTAGAATGCGGCAGCCCATCTCCTTATGGGGTCGGGCCACCATGAGCACATTACACTGGTGCCCTGGGCTCTGCACTGGCTGCCTATAGTCTTCCGAGCCTGAATCAAGGTGTTGGTTTTGACCTATAAAGCCCTATACGGCCTGGGCCTCACCTATCTGTGGAGCTGCCTCACCCTCTGCATTCTGGACCAGTCCCTGTGGTTTGCCAGGAGCGCCCTTTCTGAGGTCCTCTGAGTTGTTTGGGGGGCAACTATAGAGAGGGTGTTCTCAGTGGCCACTCCTCAGCTGTGGAACTCCCTTCCGGCGGAGGCCCAGGTGGCCCCACATCTCCCCTCCTTCCATCAGCAGTGTAAGACATAGCTGTTCCGCCAGGCTTTCGGTGAGGGAGATGGGGGGGGGAGGTTAGTTGGGATGGGTTTGATTATTTTTACATCCCCCATTTTGGTTCATGTTTTTATATATATATAAAGTTGTTAAAATAACTAACTGTTCAGTTCACTCCTCCATCCAGCCATGAACAGTGGAAGGATTTTTTTCTGCCCTAGGTGGCCCTGGCTCCCTCCCCTTGCCTATCCCACCCCCATCCTGTTGCGGGGAGTACTGGCGGCGGGGCCGACTGCAGTTTTTGCCGCTCCCTTCAACTTGCCACCCTAGGCAGTTGCCTGTGCTGTCTCTATGGTAATGCTAGCCCTGCATCCAGCCCTTTAATATCTCAACATCCTGTACACGAGTGCTATGATAAGACTATGGACATGGGAGATTTCCTCACAACACAGGTTCCCCTCTCAGAAATCAGTGCTAATCTCTAAATTCTGAGCTCTCCCCTTTGGTTTTCAGTGCATGGGTTAAATCCAGAACCTGTGTTAGAGATAAGAAGAAGGGCAGCCCCGTTTTGTCTACTTGATTATTAAAGGAACTGGTGCTAATGCTGAAATGAAAACTGTTATCCCCTTCACTTTTATGGAAGGCACAAATGCTAGATACTCATTCTCAGCAGATGTTTGAAACTGCAGGAACTTCTGGACAAAGAAATATGCCTTCCAGGTTTGCACTTGGCATTTATAACTTCAGTTCAGTTCGAATTTATTTATATAGCAAAAGCCATTACAATTTTAAAAAAATAAATCAAAGTTCATACATAACTACAAAATGTATGTATTTACGTCTTCACAAAAACTTTACTCCTTTTACTAGCAAGAATCAAATAACAAGCTACCCAACTTATTATTACTGAAGAGTTGTTATTTAACAAAAATTGTGTATAAAACACAAATCCTCTCCTAGGCATTTCCTCCAAGAGTATGATTATCAACTTTGATCTAAAATCCTCGTAGTATCTACAATGAAAAAGAACATGAGCTACTGTTTCAAAAAACCATCCCCGCAAAGGCATAATCTATCCTCATAAGGTATTCCTGTATACCGGCCTTCCAGTTATACGAACGCGAGGCAATTTAATATAGCCTGAAGAAATATTTTCCAATGACGGGGGGTAGACAACACATAAAAAAATACTGAAGGAGAAAGTGCAACATTTAAAATAGCATAATAAAATACCATGGATGCTGGGGAGCCATTTATAACTTGAATCAGAAGCAGAGGCATTTGTAGGAGACGTGACTTTGACATGTCTGTCTCTATTAAAGCTGCTTTGGTATTTTTTAGTGCAACACAATTTCAGAGGAAGTTTTTGTTTTTAGAAGGCTGTGATTTATTTATTTATTTATTTATTGGCATATGGTGACTTTTTAATTACAGTTTTATTAGTATTTATTAATTATATAGTGCCAGCAATGTACCTGACATGGTATAATCATTATGCCATTGCGGTGGGGGCAGCAAAGAAAACCTTCTTTGCTGCCCTCATTGCGTCCGCTAAGTCCCACCCGGTGGAGCTTTTCCAGGTGGTGAGGGGGCTGGTCAGTCCAGCCACCCTCCGCCTGGATTTAGAGTAATCAAATGCCCGCTGTATTGGTTTGTGGACTTTTTTGCGGATAAAATTGCTCAAATCCACCACAGTTTTGACACAACATTTTTAGCAGTAGGTGAGTCAGAGGCAGAAGAAGCCCCATCTTGACCTGTTTTGTGGGATGAATTTCAGGATGTGTCGCCTTCTTGGGACTGTTTGAGCCACTTATTGCTAATTAGATCCATGCCCATCCTGGCTGGTTAAGACTAGCCAGGAGACACTAGGGCCGTTGCTGGCGGGATTGTCAACACCTCCCTTGGGCAGGGCAGGATGCCGGACTGTCTCAAGGAGGGTGTGGTGCGGTCCCTGCTCAAGAAACCATCACTGGACGTTGGCGTCCTGGCCAGCTATCGAATGATATCTAACCTTCCCTTTTTAGGGAAGGTTATTTAACGGGTGGTGGCTCTGCAGCTTCAGGAGCATCTGGACTAGGTCAATTTTCTCGATCCCTCGCAGTCCGGCTTTCGTCTGGGTTATGGCACGGAGACTGCGCTTGTGGCCTTGGTCAAGGACCTCTCCTGTGAGTTGGACCAGGGTCAATCGATCCTGTTAGATCTCGCGGCTGCGTTTGATACAGTTGATCACGAGTTGTTGGTGACTCAGCTGTGGGACCGGGCAGGGATTGGTGGGACTGTTCTTGAATGGTTCCGCTCTTTCCTGGCTGGGAGAACCCAACGTGTGGTCCTGGGTGATTTTTCATCTTCTCCTCGGGGTCTCACATTTGGTCCCTCAGGGTTCTATCTTGTCCTCTCTCTTGTTCAATGTGTAAATGCAGCCTTTGGGTGAAGTTGTCAGGGAGTTTGGTGTACAGTGTCATCAATACAGTTTTGTTTTTCTCCCCTACCCTGTTTATTTGTTTTAATGCTTAAGTTGTATCCCGGGGCCCTGTTTTAAAAACATTTAATGTGTTTGATTATTTTAAATTGTGTTATACTTTATTTATTTATTTTTATTTTCCAAATTTATACCCCGCCCCCTCCTGCAACGCAGCTCGGGGCGGCTTCCAACAATCAACAATAAAAACATTAAAATTCATTTTAAAATATTAAATATAAAATTACTTGTTTTATATTATTTTTTATTGTTGTTGGAAGCTGCCCCGAGCTGTTGTCAGGAGGGGCGGGGAACAAATGCTTTAAATAAATAAATAAATAAAATATGCTGATGACACCCAGCTATATCTCTCATTTTCATCAGACTCAGGACCGGCAGTCTCGGTGCTTACCTGGTGTTTGGCGGCTGTGAGGGACTGGATGAGGGCAAGCGCCTGAGGTTAAATACCAACAAGACGGAGGTGATGGCTGTGGTGAAGGATGGGGTGGTGGTGGCTCCCATCATTGATGGGTTCCGTCCTCCCCTGGTTTCTCAGGTTCGGAGTCTGGGGGTGTTCCTGGATCCACAGCTCTGCCTGGATGTCCAGGTGGTGTCTGTGGCGAAGGGGGCATTCTGCCAGTTACATCTAGTACGTCGGCTTAGGCCGTATGTCTCGGACTCTGATCTGGCCACAATCATCCATGCTTTTATTACCTCGAGACTGAACTACTGTAACGCACTCCACGTGGGGCTACTCTTGGTGCTGGTTTGGAGACTGCAGCTGGTGCAGAACATGGTAGCTTGTCTCCTAACAGGGACGGGCTGACACGAGCACATTACACCAGTGCTTCGCTCTCTGCACTAGCTGCCGATAGTCTTCCGGGCCCAATTCAAGGTGTTGGTGCTGACCATTAAAGCCCTAAACGGCCTGGGCCTGCAGGGCTGCCTCACCCTCCGGGGCCTGGATCGACCCCTGCGGTCGACCGGGAGCACCCTCCTCGCAGTCCCCCGGGTGTCAATCTTGAGGAAGGGCATTCTCTGGCTGCGTCATGGCTGTGGAACTCCCTCCCGTCAGCAGTCCGCTTGACCACTGACCTCCCCTCTTTCTGCAGACAATGTAAGACCTGGCTGTTCCGCCATGCCTCTCCCGAGGGAGATGGGGTGGAGGGTTGGGTTAGGGAGGGGTTGGGGTTTGAATTGTTTTTTATTGAGGAATTTTAATTGTATTTTTATGTAATTTATTTTAATTTGTATTTTAATATGTTGTTAGCCGCCCCTAGATGCTTTTAGCAGGAGGGGGAAGCATACACATTGTATTAATAAATAATAAATGAATAAAATCTAGGAAAGACAGGGTGGGGTGACAAGGGATAGGGGAATAAAGGGAAACAGGAATAATTCATGAAGCTGAGAAGTCACAGGTGCACGTGCTCAGCTTAGTTACAGGGCGGAAAGGAATGCTGAGCAAAAGATGTTTGTTTAGTTGCAGTTGTATCAAATTACAAAAAGATGTAAATAGAAAAATTAAAAATGTACAGAAACAGAAATGTACAGTTTTTTGGAAGTTTAACACAAAATTGATACACTGAGGCTTCCTTTTTTTGACGTTCTTGATATTTAGTGTAGAAATTAAATTCTGTCATTTTTCCAAGAATGAAATTTTTGCTAAAATTGTAAAAGTTATGTTTTCAATTTTGAAATTTCAGTTATTTTTGCAAAAAATAAACAGCTCTACTATATATATGTGAATAATATAATGTGCCAGTAGGGGGCACTCAGTAATACTTAGTGTTGATCCTAGCTCTTGTCAAGACAATTAAACTTATTTGCACACTACAAATGTATTATTATTATTAAATTGTTTTCCATTCATATTCAGCCGCACCCCCAAAGAGTCAGGGTGGCTCACAACAGTTTTTTTAAAAAAAAAGTATATTAAAACTAAATAATGCGAATCACATGTATAAAAACACCAAGAGCCAAAACCATCCACCTCTCTGCCTACACCTCCATCCCTTACCAGGGGTCCCCTCCACATCTATACCCCTTCCTCTCGCAGAGGGGCTGTGGTTATCCCTCAGGCCCGCTCCCTTTTCTGCCCCCATCATACAATTAAATAAGCCCCAAATATAAACATAACCTTATACAAGTCCCATATAATCTAATATAACATATAAGATAGTATGACATTATCTAGTCTATAATCTAATATATAAGAATGTTATGTAATGTATAATGGGAGCCACCCTGAACCTCTATGGAAAGAGTGACGTATACCTCTGAATAAATAAATAAATATCAAATATAGCAATCTTATAAATCTTCAACACCATCACTTAAACTCCGATTACACGGGGCTTTACTTACAAGTAAACAAACTTCATTTCCCGCCTCCCACTCCCTCGACACCTCTCCACTATGCTGTATTCCCCCCCCCTCACTGGGGGGGCAGGGGGTCATGGCACTCCCACCCATCCTCCCCCCAACTCTACGCTTCCATCCTTCTTCCCTTCCCTTAACACCCATCCCCCATTAAAAATATGGTTTATGTCACAGTGGTTCCAAAACTGTTTCCTGTGCCTGACTCCATTTTGAGAGTTAAATATAATTCCATGATCCCAGGCAGCAACCACAACATGATTATGGCCCCATCGGCTGATGGTGCAACCCCACTGGCTCACAGGTTTGGAACCCGTGGCTTATGGTGTACGGTGGAGCTGAAGCAAATATTTGTGTCTAATAGATATTTTGTAAATGCTTATTGACTCACACGTTGGCAGAGCTCATTAAAGTGCTTACCAAATTAGGAATAGCAAGGCAATTTAGTATTCGTTCATTATTTTGTATCTGAGTAGCTCATTCTCGACTGTCTAAGTATTTTTCTTTATTTTGTATTTCTGTAGTTTAGTCACCATTTTATAGAACTGTAGGGTTGGAAGAGGCCTCAAAGATCGGGTATTTTCAGATGTTACGTGGTCAATGTCAACCACAGTCAATTCCCTGTGGTGGTTTGGACCACGTAACATCTGTTGGGGGGAACGGACCCACCCTCCCCCGCACCCCAAAGGCCTGGGCGAACAGCCAGGTTTTACAACACCACCAGAATGTCAACAGGCTTGGGGCCAGGCGAGCTTCCTCCGGAAGGGAGTTCCAAAGGCATGGCCTGGCCACCGAAAATGCCCTCTCCAGTGTGGCCCCCCGCTTTATGCGGGGAACCTCCAGGAAGGCACCCCCGGCCGACCGAAGGAGCCGCTCTGGAGTGCGGAAGGCGAGGCGCTCCCTGAGGTACGAGGAGCCCAGACCGTGAAGGGCCTTATAGATCAACATCAAAACCTTGAACCTAGCTCGGCACGCTACTGGCAACCAGTGCAGAGTCCGGAGCACAGGTGTAATGTGCTCCCGACGACCCGTCCCCATAAGGAGACGAGCCGCCGCATTCTGCACTAGCTGCAGCCTCCGAACCAGGAACAAGGGAAGCCCCACATAGAGCGCGTTGCAGTAGTCCAGCCTCGAGGTGACGAAGGCATGGATGAGGGAGGCCAGGTCCGGGCCGGAGACAAACGGACACAGCCTCCGCACCAGATACAACTGGCGGAAGGCAGCCTTAACGACTGCCTCCACTTGCCACTCCAGGCGGAGGTCTGCGTCCAATATCATCCCCAGACTCCGACCTGCTGAGCTATAGGAGGGCAAACCCCCCCAATCAGGGGGGGCACTACCTCCCTCACTCTCCCCACCAACATCACCTCCATCTTATCGGGGTTGAGCTTCAGTCTGCTCTGCCGCATCCATTTCGCCACGGCCTCCAAACATTGGGATAGCAACGAGACAGCCGGGCCTGGGTCAGTTGAAAAAGAGAGGTACAGCTGAGTATCATCAGCATACTGGTGACACCGCACCCTGAACCCTTTCACGACCTCCCCCAAGGGCTGCATGTATACATTAAATAATAATGGAGACAGGATAGAACCCTGCGGAACGCTGCATGATAAGGCGCAGGGGGAAATGGTTCCCCTGTGTTTGCATTATGACAAAATCAGATCTACCTGAAGATCAAAGAACATACCTATTTGATTATTATGTATAATTAAAAGGCCCACCTGAACCCAAAGAAACATTACCAAGGGAAATATGATTTGCAACCACAGTTAAATGTTTATGAGTTTGTTTACAATGTTATACAAAATAAAAGAAAAATTTATTAAAAAATAAAAAAATAAGGCACAGGGGGCACGATGTCTCATCCCCCAGCACCACCTGCTGGCTTCTCCCCGAGAGGAATGAACGGAACCATTCAAGAACAGTCCCGCCCAAACCCCCCAGGTCATGCAGCCGCCTCAACAGCAGC
>QEPC01009251.1:5608202-5632638 GCA_003113815.1 Sphenodon punctatus
AGAGAGGTCAAGGAGGACAAGAATGGAGTAGAGGCACTTAGATTTAGTGACAAGTAGATCATTGGTGATCTTGGCCAGGGCAGTTTCGGTAGAGTGGAGGAGGCGGAAGCTGGATTGGAGATGGTCCAGGCAGTGGGAGTAGACGACACGTTCCAGAAGCTTTGAGGCAAAGGGAAGGAGGGAGACTGGCCGGTAACTAGAGGGGTCAGATGGGTCCAGGATGGGCTTTTTGAAGATGGGTGAGACAGTGGCATGCTTGAAAGGAGAGAGGAAGGAGCCAGTGGAAAGGGAGAGATTGATGACATGTAGAAGTGGGGGGGCGATAGTGGGAGTAATAGAGGTCAGGAGGCGGGAGAGGATCGGGTCAAGGGGGCAGGTGGAGGGGTTGGATGAAGAGAGCAGGGCGGAGATTTCCTCGAGAGAGGCAGGAGGGAAGGATGTGAGGGGAGAGGGGGGAGGGGGTGGTACGGGAGCAGGAGGAGGAGGTGGGTGGGAGGCAATGTCCCGACGGATCTTGTCAATCTTTGAGGTGAAGAATGACGCAAGCTCCTGAGCAGCAAGGGAAGAGGGCAGAGGAGGGCAGGGGGGTTTAAGAAGGGAGTCGAAAGTAGAGAAGAGGCGGCGAGGCAATACTTTAGCTGCCAGAACTGTCCCAAGCTGGGTATCCAAAACGATGGGTTACTTTTAAGAATCTAGCATCTGGAAGGGGGAGCATCTGAAAGGCTCAGAGGAAGAGGGGGAGTCAAAGAGAATAAAAAGAGGAAAATGCAAGTTGTTTAATAAAAAGGAAGGTGGGAGTTGGCATCAAGCTTCTACAAAGGAAGTGTCAGGTTTCTCTGTCTGTGAGTAGGTGCAGGATCAGATTAACCTGGTGGTGTACCAATAGTATCTGGTATCAGTCCGACTTGTCAAACATGGAGTGTATCTATATCTTGTGTTCGAAGCCTAGGATAGATTGGGAATTCTGCTAATGTAACAACCACCCCACTGCACAGCATACTCCCTGACTGCTCTAGTTAAGCTGGTCTTGGAGGTGGTGTTGAGATCGCCCACACTTAGTGTCTTGGGTGATTTCAACATACATGCTGAGACTGGCTTTTCAGAGACAGAGCAGGATTTCATGGCCACCATGACAACCATGGGGCTATTCCAGATAATATCTGGCCTGACACATGAGGCTGGGCATACATTGGATTTTATGTTTTGCACCGGCCTGGAAACAGGGGTTCTGCTTACTGGGGATATGGTTACGACACTATTGTCCTGGTCAGACCATTACCTTCTGAGGGCCCAGATCCCTGCCCTCTTTTGCCTCCATTGAGGTGTTGGACCAGTTAGGTTGGTCTGCCCTCGGATATTAATGGATCCAATAGGATTCCAGAACTCTGAGGGATTTACCTGCTGACCATGACGCCCTCGCTTTCAATGACTTGGACAATTTTTGTGGTGTGGTATGTTGACTCAGGTCATCAACACAGTGGCACCCAGGTATCCGCTTCCTCTGTGGTTGCAACACAGATGTACGGAGGACCCGAAGCTGCTAAAGCAAGAGGGCAGGTGGTTAAAGCGCATGTGGCGCTCGACTTGTGCCAAAGTTGTGAATCATTTTTTAAGGACTATGCCATTGTGGTGGTGAAGAAAGATTTCTTCACTGCCACCATAGCACCTGCAAAGTGCCGTTCAAGGTGGTGAATAGCCTATTGAATCCTGGCTGTCTCCACCTGGAGTTAGTTATTAATTGCTCACCGTGATGAGTTTGTCACCTACTTACTTTTGCAGTTGCTTGTATTTGGCTCAACTTGGTTAGTTTGGGTGCAGAGTCAGAGTTTGGGCTTTGGGAGGCTTGGTCCTGTCTGGTTTGCTTGGATCAGCTTCAATTGGTTTTGCCCACTAATGCAGAGGGCGTGCTTGCAGTGGTGCAGGCGACCAGTTGTGAATTAGATCCATGACCGTCCTGGCTGGTGAAAGGTAGCCAGGATACTTTGAAGCCGTTGCTGGCTGGGATTGGCAATGCCTCCCTTTGGGAAGGCAGGGTGCCTGATTGCCTCGAAACTGCAGTTGTCCAACCCCTGCTGAAAAAAATAATCTCTTGACACTGACTCCCCTACTGACTATTGCCCTGTCTCTAATCTTCCTTTTTTAGGGAAGGTTATTGAATGGGTGGTTGCCTCACAGCTTCAGGCACATCTTATTTATTTTATTTATTTATTTAATAGATTTATATCCCGCCCCTCCTGCCATGCAGCCCAGGGCGGCTTACAACAATAAAATACAATAAAAACAATTTAAAACACTCAGTACAAAAAAAAATTAAAATATTTAAAACAGGGCTAACAATATATAAGTAAGAGTTATAAGTTAGGTGGGGGAGATAAAACCCCTCACCCCACCCTCCCACCCTCCCCAAAGGCCTGGGTAAACAGCCAGGTTTTACAACATCGCCGGAATGTCAACAGGCTTGGGGCCAGGCGAGCTTCCTCCGGAAGGGAGTTCCAAAGGCGTGACCCGACCACCGAGAATGCCCTCTCCATTGTGGCCCCCCGCTTAACACGGGGGACCTCCAAGAAGGCACCCCCGGCAGACCGCAGAAGCCACCCTGGGGCACGGTGGGCGAGGCGGTCCCTGAGGTATGAGGGGCCCAGACCGTATAGGGTTTTATAGATCAACACCAACACCTTGAACCTGGTTCGGCACGCTATCGACAGCCAGTGCAGAGCTCGGAGCACAAGTGTAATATGCTCCGACAGCCCGTCCCCGTAAGGACGATTGGATGCTTGGACACATGTTAGTTAGGATTTTGCCCTGGGTATGGCACTGAGAATACACTTGTGGCTTTGCTTGACAACCTTCATTTGGCAATTGTACTCTGATTTTTGTTGGATCTTCCAGACCTTTCATACAGTTGATCATCTGTGGTTGTTGGCACAGCTGCGTGACCTAGCCAGGATTCATGGGACTGCTCTTGAGTAGTTCCACTCATTCGTGGCTGGAGGACCTAAAGGATGGTGATGGGCAGTGGCTTGCTGTCCCCTTGGGAGGTCCATTGTGTATCTTGTCCCCACTCCTGTTTAATGTGTATTTGAAGCCCCTGGATGAAGTTGTATGAGGATTTAGAGTGAAGTGCCATGAGTAAGCTGATGACATCCAACTCCTTCTTTTTCATCTGACCTAGGTTCTGCATTCCTGGTGATTATCCATTGCCTGGCTGCTGTTGGGGACTGGATGCAACAAGCCAATTGAAGATGAATCCGGGCAAGACCGAAGTGAGGGTGGTTGGCTGGCCATGTGACTTGGGGGACATAGGGACGCCTGTTGTTGATGGGGTCCAGCTTCCTTTGGTCATTCAGGTTTGCAGCTGTGGGGTGCTCTTGGATCCATTGCTGTGCATGGATTGCCAGCCTGTGGCAGTGACCAGGAGTACTTTTCACCAATTACATCTGGTGAAAAGGCTGCAACCTTTTTTATCAGATTATGGTCCGACCATTATGGTCCATGCCTTCATAACCTCAAGGCTAGATTACTGCAATGCGTTCTACATGGGGATGTCCTTGATGACTATTCAGAAGCTGCAGTTGGTGCAGAACGCAGTGGCCTGTCTTCTGTTGAGGGTCGGTCGCCGGGAGCACGTTACACCGGTGCTCCAGAGTCTGCACTGGCTGTCGATAACTTTCTGGGCACAATTCAGTGTGCTGGTTTTGGTCTGTAAAGCTCTAAATGGCTTGAGTGCCAGGTATCTTGAAAGACCTCCTCCTCCCTCATGCCCTGACTCAGCCTCTGAAGTCAGTCAAGGGCCCCTCTTGCAGATACCATCTACCTGTGAAGTTTTTACAACTAGGGCATGCAGAGAGACATTCTCGGTGGCTGCCCATGATTATGGAATTTCCTCCCCTTGGAGGTCTGTGTAAGCCCAAAGCTGCTCATCTTCCAGAAATGATGCAAGACCTTTCTATTTAGCCAGGCATTTGGCAGGCAGGAATCGGATTGGGTGGTGGGGTTAGGGTAGGGGGCTAAGGGGCCTTTTAAAATGTTTTTATTGATTGTAAGATGCCCTGAGCCTAGGAGGTTAAGGGGTCTTTTAAAATGTTTTTATGGATTGCAAGCTGTCCTGAGCCTTTATGGGAATTATTATTATTATTTATTATTATATTTTATTTTTCTCCCACCCCTCTCGCCCAAAGGAAACTCAGGGTGGCTTACAGCAGATTAAAAATACAACAATAATACAAATATAAATCAGATTAAAATATAATACAACAATAATATAAAATCAAACAACAGCTCATAAAATCACAGTGATTAATACAAAAACCCTACCTAACCCCTAGCCCATCCCACCCACCCCCTCCCAAAAGTCTGATGGAAGAGCCAGGTCTTACAGCTATGCTGGAAGGCAAGGAGATTCGGGCTCAGGCAGATCTCCACTAGGAAGGCATTCAGCTGCTGAGAACGCCCGCCTGTCTGTTTGAACCTGGTGAAAGCACAGGACCTCCAGGAGGGCAGTCCTGGGCGACTGCAGGGGCTGTCCATGGAGTGAGGTGATGCTTCAGGTAAGCAGGGCCCAGGCCGTTAAGTGCCTTAAAGGTTAAAACCAGCACCTTGAATCAGGCCCAGAAGAAAATAGGCAGTCAGTGCAATGCTTGGAGCACTGGTGTAATCTGCTTCCAGGGACCCGTCCCCGTAAGGAGACAGGCTGCAGCATTCTGCAAATCTGCACCAGTTGCAGCTTCCAAACCATCACCAGGGGCATTATTAGCAACCATTTATATAGCACCAGCAATGTACCTGGCACTTAATAAAGTAATGGAATAGACATGGTCCCCGCCCTAGGGCTTACAATCAGAGAGACCGGGGTGGGGAGAGACGAAGGAGCGCATTGCAATAGTCTAGAGTCGAGGTGACGAATGCATGCATGGTGATGGCGAGGTCTGAGACATGGGCGGAGCCTCCTTACCAGATGTAATTGGCAAAAGGTGCCCTTGGCCACAGCCAGCACCTGGGAGTCCAAGCGCAGCTGTGAATCTAGGCACACCCCCAGGCTCCACACAGATAGAACCAATGGAGGGTGAACACCCCCAATAACAGGAGTATCCCCCTCCCTCATATCACCACCCCCACCTGCCAGCATCACCTCTGTCTTATTGGGGTTGAACTTCAATTGCTTCGACCTCATCCAATCACTCACAGCAGCCAGACACCGGGATGGCAAGGAGACAGCAGGGCCTGGGTCAGATAAAAAAGATAAGTACAGCTTGGTGTCGTCTGCATATTGGTGACAACACATGCCCCAGCTGCGCATGACCTCCTCACTCGGCTTCATATACATGTTAAACAGGAGAGGGGGGAAAAATAGAGCCCTGCGGGACCCCACATGAGAGAGCCCCAGGGGATGAAGTACAGTCCCCTAGGACCACCTACTGTGATCTACCAGCGAGGTAGGAACAGAAACATTGTAAGACAGTTCCATCCACCCTGGCCAGGTCCCACAGGCAGGTCACGAACATCTCATGGTTAACGGTGTCAAAAGCCGCTGATAGATCCAGTAGAACTAGCAGAGTCATACAGCTCCAATCCAGCTCTCGTAGGAGGTCATTGACCAAGGCTACCAATGTCATCTCCGTGCCGTAACCCAGACGAAAACCCGATTGTGCAGGATCAAGAAAACCGGTATGGTCCAGGTGTACCTGCAGCTTCTGGGTCACCACCCACTCAATAACCTTCCCTAAAAAGGGAAGGTTAGAGACAGGTTGGTAACTCACCGGGGCATCCACATCAAGAGATGGTTTCTTGAGAAGGGGTCAGACCACAGCCTCCTTGAGGTAGTCTGGCACTCTACCCTCCCAGAGGGAGGTATTAATTACCCTGGCCAGCAACGGACCCACTGTCTGCCTGGAGGCCTTGACCAGCCAGGACAGACCTGGATCTGATTCACACGTCATGGTCCGAACAGACCCCAGCACATCGGCTGCCTCGGCAGGTGTCACTGATTGAAATTCATCCCACAAAACATGGTCAGACAGGGCATTCCTAACCTCTGACACTACATGTAAAGTGGCGGCAGTGAAGTCGTACTCAATGCGAGCGATTTTGTCAGCAAAGTATGTTAAAAACATGTCACAGTGGGCCTTGGACAAATCCGGTTCCAAGTGGAGACAGGGTGGACTGACCAACCCTCTCTCCACCTGGCAGCCCCATGTAGGGCTCCACTGGACATGACTGAGAGGATGCTATGAGGGTAGCAAAGAAGCGTTTCTTTGCTTCCCGTACAGCTCTGGCATAGGTCTTTAAAAATGCTGTCGCAATTGGTCATCTTGGAAGTGAGTCCGGTGCCACCGTCACTCCAACCATTTCCCTTTACGCTTCAGTTGCCACAGGTCCTCCGTGAACCACGGGGCCCTGTAGTGACAAAACACCAGGAGTGGACACCTGGGAGCCACCTGATCAATGGCCTCAGCCAGCCAGATGTTCCAGAAGGCCACGAGGTCATTGATGGACCGACTTTCTAGGTCAGCAGGTATCTCCCCCAAAGCATTCCGGAACCTCTCTGGGTCCATAAGTTTTGGGGGGCAGACCATCCTAACGGGTCCCACACCCCTACGGTCAGGCAAGCGTGCTAGGATGGAAGCTCGCAGGAGGTAATGATCCAACCACTGCAAGGGAGAACTCCCCACTCTCCCAATCATCAGACCTCCTGTCTCAATGGTGGCATATAAATTTAAATAAATAAATAGGTCAGACACAGAGTCAGGTCTCAGTCTCTACGGGCAAGGAACCTAGAATCAAAGGTCTAGGATGAGGTACAGGGCTTCAAGGTAAAAACACAAGGATCCAGGCATGAGAGTGGGCAGACCCAGAAGAACAGAGGGCTTAGCAGTAAGGCAGTCCACAGAAAATATGATACATTACTGCACCCAGCTTCCTGCTCCTACCAGCCAGCCTTATATACTGGCAGGCGGCTAATCAGGAAGGTGTGTGGGGGTGGGGTATAATGGTTGGAGCTGGAGACCAGGTCCTGATTGAACCACAGAAGCAGGGTGAGCTAATGGGTTATTTCTTTAGAGTAACCTGTGTGGAGAGGAGGCTGGATAAGTATTTGCTCAGGATGGCTTGTATATAGTTCATGATCCTTGAGGTCTCTTGCAGCCACTTAGGACTCTTCCACTCCTAAAATGATGTCATTGGATTCCCATCCTTTGAGTGTAGTTTAGGGAACCATAATTTGGAGTTGAGTCTGTGGCATGGTTTTTTACCCCAAGAAGCTAGTCAGCAGCTAAGTCTTTCAGGCTTTACCTGGTAGGGAAGACTGGGGTCACTTGAACAAATGTCAAAATTAGAATTGGTTGAAGTTTTTAGATGTTCCTTCCCCACAAAAACCCCGTCCCCACACCTAGCATTCTTATCAACTTGAAAAACTTTGTGGAAAATTCCCCAGGTCTTTACAAATTTTTAAAACCCAGGCATCTGTGCTTTAGGTAGGCAGTAATCTGGTTCAGAGCAGGGGGCTGGAACAGATCAGCAGTTCTCAACCTTTTTGTGGGCGAGACCCTCAAAAACATTTTTCAAAAAATCCATGATCTACCGTAAAAAAAATCCAGGGCCGGGAATGGCCAGGCAGCAGCAGCAGGGAAGAAGGAAGAATCTGACATCTGTGGCAGTGGGAAGCTGGCATGAGGCAGCAGGAATCAGCAGAAGGTGGAAGCCAGAGACACAGGAAAGCTGTGGGAAGCCATAACCCTCCTCTCTCTATCCCACCCCGCCGTGGCACAGGCATCCAGAACAAGCGGCAGGAGGGGACACAGCAGGGAAATGCAGTGCAGCTACCCCAGGGTTCATGGCCTCCCGGATGCTACCCCAGGACCCACCCAAGACTCTCCTTCCACCCCCTCCTCCCACTGGTGATGAACCACTGTAGTGACTAAATCAAGCGTAAGGAAATGAGACCTCCAGCTAGTTTTTATTTGGCCCCTTTCCAGTTCCTGGATCTGGCCCCAGGATCCAGTTCCTATCCCCAAGCACTGAGTGAATTCACAGTAAGGGAGCAGAGATGAGGGCATGCACACAAGGATAGGGGACTGATCCATGGCACAGCTCCATGCGCTGGATGCCCCTTTCCCTGAGCGCACACCCTAAGTGTCCCAACGCCCAACTGCTATGCAGCCATGGAGTTTGTACTAATTTTCAAAGTGGCCCCTGGGAGAGAAGAGGTTTCCACCCCTGGACTAAATATATGACTCCCAAGGTCCCTTTTATTTGTATCAGAATTGTAGTTTTTGTTTTGTTTCTTGGTAACCAGAAACCCACCTCTCACCCCCATATTTCATGGGAATGAAATCTTGGGAAAAACCCCAACAGGTTTTGGAAATTCTGTGGGTGTAAGTGTTGAGAAATGAAAAATATTCTCACTCTGCAGCAAAGAAGGTTAATTAATTTTAAAAAATGTCAAGGTGCCACAGATTCAGAATCTGTTGAGAGGGAATGAGAGATTTATTTATTTTTTAACCTCTGCTCCGTTTGCTGTGTTTCTAGAACAGTGGCTCCTGGCAGAACCTGAGGGGGCCCTTGGCAAGTGTTCAACGTACCACCGGGAAATTTTCAGAGTGGGCGGGAATGGAGTGCTGGCTCCACTCCCTCCCCTGCCCACTCTGAAAATTTCCTAGTGGTGGGAAACCCCCGCCCCCCCAGGCCCAGGCTCAGGCTCAACTGAGTCCCTTTGCTCCATGGTAGCCACGTCCCTGGCTGAATACTTTAATTACAACAACAAAAACCAATGTCAAGCAGCTAGCAAGGAGCCAAGGAACTGTTCACGGAAGGCAGGAAGGACCCATCAACAAGTGACAAATTGTTTCCATGGTAATATCCATGACCTATCATCCACAGAATGCGTCGTTACTGCTTACATGGCATGGAAGTTAAGGCATGTGCCTTAACCTACAATTTCCATGCTTTTCAGTGCTTGATGGAATTTGTATGCACCTTTACTTTTATAACCTGAAAGGGTTTTTATATATTGGATTTCCATTGTTTTTAGGCATACAATGCAATGCTGTAAATTCCTTTTGCTGCCACACTGTAATGCCAAGCAGCATTAGACAAACATCAGACAAGACGTTAACTTCATTTTTAATTTGTTTAAATTAATATTAATAAATCTCATAATTCAATTTCATAGTTAATTCTTAATAAGCAATTAGTACATAGAATTCATAATGCATATTTAATGTATGTGTTGGGGGTGTGTATGTGTATTAAACAAAGAATATAGAAGTACTCGAAGGGGTGGCCAGAGGAGGAAGTTGATATAAAAGGAAACAAATCCAAATAACCCAACTCCCCAAATGCAGCCCATAATTCTTTTATTCTCAAAGACCCAAGGAGCGTCTATATACTTACCACAGTACATTTCCACAAACAGTGTTTCCCATCATTGCGCTTTAGAGAAAAATCTTTACTAGTGGAAGTAAAGTAAAAGGGATTCAAAATTGCCTTTTTCACACTTACCTGCGTCATTTGTGCGTAACAAAAAAAACCAGTATTGTTTATTCTAGTGGGAACATAGGGTGCATTATTAATTTGTTTTTAGTTCTATATTTTTTCCAAATTACCCCTTACCTTGAAATAGCTTAACAGATATTTTGAAATATCTCAACACATATTTTAATGGAAGAGATGGTGTCAGCTAGGCCTATTACAGTGATTACCTATTACTAATAGCTTGACCTATCACGTCAAGCTAATTGGAAAGGCAGTAGCACCTTAAGAACAGAGATCAGTAAACGAGAGCATTATTTTAATTACAATTGTTCATTTACTCTGTGCTCTCCTCCCCACGCAAATATTGCCCTGTCTCATCAGCGTAGTAGTGTGGAGATGTTGAAATATGAATGTGGGCTTCGTACAAACTCAGCCCAGCAAAGGGAAAAGAAATACAAAGATGTTACCAGTTGCTGGTCGGGAAAAGGAAGGGAGCTTGCAGAGGATGAAGTGAAGGTGTGGCTGCCTCCCTCCTACTACTTCCAGCTTGCTAGGGGGGTGATTTCCTGTCCCAGGCAGCTCTGCCTTTCCCTTGAACCTTGGCCCGTTAACATTTAAACAGGCTGCTGACAAGCATACATGCATACATGTTTGCATGGGGTAACTGAGTCCTGTGGCCACAATTAGTAAGCAGTTTAAATCTCTGCCTGGGTGATTGCTGAGCTCTTGAGGCCTCTCTTAAATGCCCAGCACTCCTTCCATTCCCCAGTGCATGCCAGGACAGTGGACTCTTCTCCCTCCTCAGCAGTTTGCTTACTGCCTGCATTCAATGGCAAATGGAGAGCACCAAAAAGCAGCTCAACCAGAGCTCTGCCAAGAAATCATTGTAAACAACGAGAAGGTAAAAAGTAAGAGCTCTGGACGATTTAAATCCATCCCACAAGACTTGAGAACTGCCAGGACTCAAGAGGCGTGGTGAAGGGATTTGAAGGGGTTGCTTTCTTAGCCCAGCCAGCACCACCTTTGCCTTGAGTTATGGGGCCCCTAACATTTCAACAGGTTGCCGACTGCATCTGTGCATGAGTGCTTGCACAGAGTAGCTGAGCCCCATTTCGGTTCAAAATTCTGTTCTTGTTTTACCTCTCCACCTACCCCACCCTCACTCAATCTCAGTCTCCCCCAGTGCACTGTTTGGATTATAGTCCCCTACCTTTTTTGATGCCCCCCCCCCCTTAGCTACTGGCTTTAGAAAGCTACAGGGGGGCATGATTTCATTGAGAACCCCCCTGCCTTTTTTCTTATCATTTGAGCACTCCCCCTGCACCTACTATCCAGCCCACACCCAACCTGATCTCAGAGGCCACCCTGAACTTCCTACCCTGCCCCCAACGGACCTGATCTCAATCTCCCCACCTCCAGCTGACCTGATGTCAATGTACCTTCCCCCTGCAGGGAAGTGACCAGGGAGAAACAAACCTCTCCCAGGTGGCTGGATTTTTCCCGCTGCCTGAAGTGGCTGTAAGCAGCACTTCTTGACCACACCGTGTATGCGGTGTATAACTGCTCCTGAACGTTCCATCCATAGGGTAAAGTGGGGCTTCAAACATCAAATAACTTCAAAACCAATGCAGGGAATCAAACAAAATAATGCAAAGGCACCCTTCACACACATGCTTCAGTTTTCTTAATTGTTTTCAAGTCTTCCCATATAACTGTTAAGTCACTACCCTCTTCAGCTGAGATTGTCGCTAACAGCAGAATGTATCTCAGCCGTTTCCCATCTGAATTGGTTGAAATTTGGACATATTCAACCTCTCACCCAAGCAATCCTACATACAAACTTTCATAACGATTGCATCAGTTATCTCAATTTCATAACAAACAGAATGTTTGTGGTTTACAATGGACAGTGTGCCACACCTCAATTAACTATAACTCCCGTGCCTGTATAATTAATAACTGGCATTGCATGCACAAATGTTTACAAATCCACTAGAGCAGCTACAATTTATCTGTTTATCTCACCTTTTAATTTTAAACACAAAAAAAACCCAAGCCCTGAGCATGTCTGTGAGAAGCATTTCCCTTCAAGCCGCTGGATTTCCCCTCTCTTTGGGGTTCTCTGACCACACTACACTGCACAACCAGTTTCCCGGCAGTGGTGGTATGCTGTGTCTCACCATGAACAGCCTGTGGTGATGATAGAGGGGGAGCTCATACTTTTTCTCTCCTTTTTGCCTGGCTTCCTGTTTTTTCACACCACTGCTCTCTGAAACAACTTGCAAGCAACTGTGGCGGTGGAGGGGGCTAGTGCCCTGAAGGAGCTTCCTGTGGCTGGACTTGCAAGTGTTTGGAGACTTTAAACAAGAGACAGGGAACCTTTTCCCTCCTGCAGGCCACTCTGAAAGTTAGTAAAGACTGGATGGAAGTTGGGGGCAGGGGTGTTTAAGGGGTTTGGCTGAGGGTGGGGGAAAGAAGGGGAATGTCCCTGGATCTATTTCAGGGGTGAGAAAACTTCCCAACCCAATAGTTGCGCACCAAAATGTCAATTTAGCCAAGAGCCACAAGACACATGTGCCTGCCTCTTCGAAGCATCTCCCAGGCTGAGCCACTCGGGCTTCCCGATTGGCTGATGGAGCTAGCGCTCTGCAGTCCTGGCTGCTAGAGACTGTGAAGAGGAGCAGCTGTGAAGTTATTCAGCTGCTGAGACCTGAGTGCACTGAACTGAGACAAGGAACTAATGAGACAACACAGGGGCCTGGGACTGGCCCTGGCCAAGAGTGGCACTTGAACTGTCCAAGAGCCCTTCTGAATCACATTCTGCCCAACCCTGATCTAACTACGCCATGGTACCTTGAGTACATGCCCTCGTCTCTGCTTCCTACCCCTGAATAACCTCTTCCAGTGCTGGCGAGTAGGGACTGGATCCATGGGCCAGATCCAGGAACTGGAAAGTAAATAAAAATATATGGGCCAGATTTGACCCATAGCCCAGAGATTTCCTATTTCTGCTCTAAGCCAGGGCTGCCTTTAGGGCAGGCAGTGCAGATAGACACATCTCCAGAGACGACTGCTTCTGTGTGGACGTGTTTGTCAGGAAACAGAAAATGCCATGTGGGTCTCTGGTGCCCACAACTGGCTCATATGTAGATTTTGCTTCTTGTGTTGTTGATATTTCCAGTCAGCTCTGTTGCTTGCTGAATTACTCACACCACTCTCTCTCTCACCCCACCCGACAGAGGTTTCCCATCCAAATACCAAGCAACCCATCAGTAGCAGTTTCAGACCTTGTGATTTGTGTGTGGGGAGGCTAAAAAGGAGCATGTGGGGGGTGCAGTATTCCTACATGCATCCCCTAGGTTTGGTGAGATTGAAAGGGGGAGGGGTAACTTTATGGTCTAACATTTGTGGGGAATGCATTCCGGATCCCCTTGATACACGTTAGTGCCACTCTCATGATCCTGGAACTGCAGGAGAGGAGGGCTTCAAGGAGGATCCCCGTGTGCACCATTTGCTTGCATGGGGATGAACCCACCTGTCTTGCCACCTATGTTCCCAGAGAGCACAGCAGGTACATGGGGCTTAGTGGGCTTACCATGCTTCTATTCCTGTTTCTTTTCCAGCTCCTGGTGGAAGGAGTGCTCCAGGAGCAACTTGAGGCTCCCTCCTAGGACTTCTGGGCCAAGGGGAGGCTTGAGCCAATCGTGGGAAGAGTGTGGCAAGCATCTGCTGCTGTGGGGGGTGGGCACCTGAAGTAGTAGAGTCATGTGCCACGCTTCCGGCTCCCAACAGAGAAAGAAAATTAATTTAATGAGAGTTGGAGCTATTGCTTTCCCCCACATCCCTAAATGTGTGTGGGGGATGCATCCCCTACTATACTTGTATCTGGGGTTGGGGAACTGGCAGACTTAGTTTTCGCTCTCTTGACCCCCAGAACTATAACTAGTGCTAAACCTGATGAGCTTGTGAGATCTGCTACGCTCACAAGCAGAGGTGGTATTGCTACAGGCTGCTTGTAGAACCAACACTGAGTGGACAACAAATGATTTGTTCAGAGAAATGCTGCTAGGATTTATGGGCCACAAGGCATTTGGTGGTGATCTGTGAAGAGCTGGCTGGTCACATGATTCTGGCTGCTCTTCCCTTATTCTCGGATGCCAAATAGCATTTTAAAGGAAGGTATCACTATATTAATCATCCCCCCCCCCATTGTTATTTCTCCATAGTTGCCACACAGATGCTAATTTAATTCCTAGCCATCCCTCACCCAGTTTTCAACTATGTTAAAGGATGCTATAAGCAAAATGGTGCCCAGGCCAGTTCTCTCTGGTCACCTGAACAGGAAGAATGGGCTTAAAGATGAGATTTAGGCTAAACATTAGGAATGTTTTTCTAATTACCAGAACAACTAGGCAGTAGAATAATTTTCCAAGGGAGGTCGGAAAGGCCTCATCACTGGAGGCCTTTTAAAAATAGGCTAGACAGGCATCTCTCAAGGATGCTATAGGTACCTTGGATCCTGCTGAGTGGCAGGAGACTGAACTAGATAATTCTTGGGATTCCTTCTAGATCTTTGATTCTACTAATCAGGGAGATGGTTGGTGTGGTTAGAAATTGGTCCTCCCCCCCCCCTTCTTCCTGAATCATCAAAGTTCCCATGACTGGAGGTGGGGCTAATGGGGTATTTTGATACCTGGGTATCGTAATTCGATTTTGGGTGCTTGGTTGGTGGCATGGTACTATGCAGGCTCACCGTCTAACTAATTACCATATTTTGGTCAGGAAGGAATTTTCCCGTGGAGCAGATTGGCACTTGATTCTGAGGGGTTTGTTTCTTTTGCCTTCCCCTGCAGTGTGTTTCATCCATTTGAGTCATCTGGATCTTCCTTTTTATAAGATTGTTCCCTGTTATTTCAGACTCCTGGTGCTGGTCTCTACTTGTGGCAGATTTGTGTTATCAGTTCTGTTTCTTGCTGGATAGATTTTTCTGTGCAGGTAGTCTGAGTGTGATGGAATCCTGCATTGGTGCAGGGGGGCTGGGCCAGATGAACCCATGAGGTCACTTCCAACTCGATGATGGCATGGGAGAGGATGAGCCCATGAGATGGTTCCTATTAAGGCAGCGATTCCCAACCTTTTTGCCCAGGTGACCTATTTTGCAATTTAAATATAATCCCATGATTCCAAACAGCAACATAGGGTACTTTCAGACATGACGCTAACCACCCTTTAACCACCCTTGGTGGTTATTTATGCATGTTGCAGGGCTGTATTGGTGCCCTATGCAGCCCTGTAACATGCATAAATAACCACCAAGGGTGGTTAGCGTCATGTCTGAAAGTACCCATAGACATACAGGGTACATCCAAATCAGTCAGAATCGTAACTCCACTTGGAGTTTATACTTTGGAAACCTTGGCATGAACATCTTTGTTTTTTTGTTTATTTTATTCGATTTTTATGTCGCCTCCCTTCCTGCCTTTGCAACTTGGGGCGGCTTACAACATTTTAAAATAGAGCAGCATAAAAATATTTAAAACAACCAATAGTAAAGCTAAAACCAAAAAGAATAAAAATATCCCTCCCATACCCCCCATAACAAGAATTCACTAGGTGGCCTCGAGCAAATGACTCTCAGCCTCAGTTCCCCAGCTGTAAAATAGGGATAACAATCCCCTATCTCAAAGAGTTGCTGTGAGTGTGAACATATGATGGCAATCTGTGGACTCTCTGTTAGATATCTGTCCAGAGCAAACCTACATGGTTGCATCCGTGCGAGGGCTTAAGTCATAACTGACACAATTTTCTAAAATGTTGCGATGTCTCCACTCAACTCAGCATAACAACCATGCTAAACTATAAAAGATGGATAACCTACAAGTCAAGAACATATTGAGTGCCAGACTGCATCAACCCTGTGGTCCCTCTAACCCAGAAGCGTACACACATCATTCAGAGGAAGGTATAAGAAACCGCACAATGGACAATTGCAGAATATGTTTTGACTAGTATAGGTATTAATAATTTCTACAGCACTTTCAATGTTCACAGTGTTTTGCAATCTTTAACTAGTTCACAATCACAGCAACTCTGTGAGGTAGGGCATTGTTATCCCTATTTTACAGATGGAGAACTGAGGCCGAGAGTCACTTGCCCAAGACCACCTAGTGAATTCTTGTCTGAGGGCTCTTTTAGACGAGCGGCGCGCCGTTTCGCGTCGGCGGCGCGCATATTTTGAAACCTCCGCCTGGTCTAATTAGACGAGACGGAAGTGGCTTAATATGTGCATATTACGGCAGAGGCGCATTTTTTAAGTGTGCAAATTAAATACCTCGATTATGAGGTATTTAATTCGCGCACTTTAAAAATGTGCCTCCGCCGTAATATGCGCATATTAGACTAATTAGACCAGGCAGAGGTTTCAAAATATGTGCCGCCGACGCGAAACGGAGCGCCGTTTGTCTAAAAGCGGCCTCAGATAGGATTTGAATCCTGATTTCCAGGTCCAAGGTTCAACCCCCTGTCCATTAGGCTACAATGGAATAAAAGATTCCTTGATCAGTGAGTGATAGAATGATGCAAACATGTTCAGTTTTATTTGGTTCTATTTCTATGCCGCTCTTCCTGCAGAGGCTCAGGGTGGCTTACAATAATAAAATAAGAAATAAAAAAGCCATTAGTTCAAACCTTAAAACCCCACCCAATCTCCCCTACACCTCCCACCCTATCCCATCCCACCCTATCCCTGCCTGCGAAATGTCTGACCAAAGAAAAAGGTCTTGCATTGTTTCCAGAAGATGATCGGGCTCGGGCTTAGGCAGACCTCTAAGGGCAGGGAGTTCCATAATTGTGGGGCAGCTACCAAGAATGCCTCCCTGCATGCCCTAGTCATAAAAACATCATGGGGAGATGGCACCTGCAAGAGGGCGTCCTCTAGTTGTAGCTGAAAAAGAAAAAGGTTCAGAAGCAAGAATGTTTTGAACCATAGAGCTTGATGCCCATGTCTGAACGTGATTGTAGCTGGTTTGGTTCAAGATGCAGTGTGGGTGGGGCTATGTATAACTAATCATAGAATAAAAGGGTTGGAAGGGACTTGAAGGGTCATTGTAACAGGGTGGCTTCTCTGAGTTTGTGGGAGCCCTGTTACTGGTGCTGCTAACAGCTAGACAGCCAAGCAGTCAACCCTAGGGCATACCCAGCTGAGGCACCAAATTTTTTGAGTCTTAAGTCCTGGGGCATGTCCAGCAGGACTGTAGAAACCAGTTTGAACTCTACGTTCTGTGACATGCTCAGTTGAGCTAGATGGAACTGAGCATGCTCGGGTTCTATAACGGACCTGAGCTCACAGTGGTGGCCGTAGAAGGAGCTTACTGCTTTAGCACCCGTCTCTCTGCGACTGGAATTTCTCTAGTGAAACACCACCCCACCCCCCTCGGACACATGCCTGTAGGACTTGGGAGGAGGAACAGGGAACTGAACGGACAAGGTGGGATCTGTCTAGTGTAGGCCACCAGGATTACCAAAGAACCCTGACAGTCTCAGACCTTGAGAGGCTGAACCCCAAATAAGGAAGGACTGTGCTTGACTCTGATGGATCTGAGGACACTAAAGGTTATAAAACCTCTATACTAAGTGCACTGTTGGAGGCGTAGGCCTTGGCTATAAGGGGAGGTTGGAGGCCAAGGGTAGGACCCCAAAGGGGACCCCTATGAAGTGCACCCCACCTTTGTGGGATAGCGCCAGAGTGAGCTGGAAGGGCGTGAGAGTGAGGTTTGCTAATTCTCCAAACTGACACCCAGTGCCCCGTGTGGTTCTGTGGACCCTGCTGCTACAGTCATTTAGTCCAAGTCCTGCTCTAAGGCAGGATATTTTCTGCCTACAGCATCATGGATAGATGCTGGTCCAGCTGAGTTTTGAAAACATCCAAGGAGGGAGATTCCACAAAGTCTTGGGCAATTTATTCCATTGCCCAACAGTTCTTATAGTCAGTGGCATAGCTAGGTTTAATAGAGTCCTGAGGCAAGTCAAATTACTGGGCTCCATACCAGCTGGGATGGTGGGGAAAGGGGGGAGGCCAGAGTAGGAGGAAGCCTGGGGTTTACCACCCCAGCCTTCCCCTACCTTGGCCTTTCCCTCTTCCCCAACTCCCCACACAGAAAAAACTATCCAACAAGAAACGGAGCCTATAAAGAAATAACTGCTATAGACCGGAACCTGGAGACGCAGGGGCCACTGGAATAAAGGGGGAAAGAGAGACATTAGAGGAGACTGGGACACCATGGGTGGGAGAAGAAGGGACTGGGGTAGGGGAAAGGTGAGGTGCTGGACATGGCATGGCAGCTGCTGGCTTACTGGAAAGGCACAGGTAGCCCTGGCAGAGAAAGCAGGGCATTTTGATGTCCCGGTGGGACTGGCTCTACCAGGCTCCCCCTAAAAGCCTGGGCCCTGGGACAGTGTCCCCACTTGTTCCACCTGTAGCTATGCTTCTGTTTACAGTTAGGTATTTTCCCCCCTAATATCTAATTGAAATCTACATGGCTGCAATTTAAGCACCTTCCTTCTTGTTCTATCATCTACGATGACGGAGAATAAATGTTCTCCATCTGTTTTGTGCCATCTGTTTAGATATTTGAAAACTATCATGTCACTCCATAGTTCCCCCCCCTCTAAATTAAGACTCTCCAATTCTGTCAGCCTTTCCTCATACAACTTCTCTTACAGCCCCTTTATCATTTTAGTTGCTCTTCGTTCTGACTCTTCAGTTTATCTAGAATGCGGCTGCTCTTTAAAGCATGCTGCTGTGCTTGCTGTAGTAGCTCATCATACAAAAGAGAGCCATCTCATTAAAATCATCCCCTATATTGTACTGACTCCTCTTGGCAGGTGTATGCAAACTTTTGAGCTAAACAGAGCTCTTCTACCAGACTACCTGAATGAAAAAAAGCTTTGTGTAGCTTGGAAGCTGTACTCCGTGGATGGCGCTACATGTTATATTAATCACAGGAGAAACCAACCCCATGGTACTCTGCACTATATGCACTCTGCACAACATACTCCAGCGGTTCCATATTAATGGAAGATCTCCACTACAAGACATTCCTCCCTACTGGCGAAACTGACGTAGCAGTCATCCCAGCTTGTGGAACTGACAAGTACAAATCCCCTTCCTGAAACCAGCCTGCTGGCACACCTAGCAAACAAAGGGTTCATTCCGTGGGGTGTTTTCAGCTGCCCTGCAGGTTTATAAAGTAGTTCCCTGGTTTGGTTTTTGGCAAACAAGCTTCCACAAACTCACATTTCCTCTATGGCTAGCTCTTGGGTTTGTGTGACCAAAGTCAGGTGGCTGGAACAGTGGCCATGTTTGTTGAGGGCAGCCAGGGGGTGGGTGGCTTTTGTGGTAAGTCTGTTCCAAGCCAGCTCCTTAGGGAGGAAGCCCCTGTGCGGTATGGCCGGGGTAGGAGAGTTCTTGCAGGATCAGGGCCTGGCTGGGTGAGTTCTTGCAGAACTGGGTTAAGCAGGAGCAATACCTCAAAGTCTGGAGCAAGCAGAGGTCAAACCAGAAAAATCAATCAGATAGCGCTGTGTTTGTTTGTTTATTGGTAGCCCATGGCTATGACAATGTAATCAATGAACAATTAACAGCAACAAAATACAAAGTACAAAATGCAATAAACAATATCAAAAACAATCCTAATAATAAATAATAATAATAATGCCACCAACTATATAACTTATGTTAACAAACAATCGTTTGAGGAGCAATCCACATATGAACAGGATAATACCAAGCTGGCGGGCAAACACTGCCGACCAACCAATACTAAGACCTCACAGCGATAACAATAGCTTAGTTGAGGTAAGCTGAGAACATAGAAGAGGGGGACTCGCTCCCAGTATACAAGAGCATAACCCCTGACCATGCTCTTCCCAGGGCTTAAGCTGGCGACTCTTGACCCCTACGAGTTGATAATCGATTAGGAAGCAAATGGTTATGAACCGGATCTAAAGACCCAAAGCTTACCTCAGCCTGGAGTAAGAACAGCTTGGGTATAGGCAAGACCGCCAATAACTAGATATTACCCTAGGATAGCGCTGTGGAGAAGAGTGAAGTAAGCCAAGGTCTAGGATAAAACAGAAGTCAAGTTGAGAGATCCATCAGAAGGGCAATGGGGGATGGAGGGGGGGGAGAGAGAGAGAGAGTGGATGCACAGGTAGGGGGTTAGGTAGTAAGGGGCTGGGATTGCCAATAGAATGAGCCAAAGTGAATGATGTGACCAGCTAGAGGCACTGAGTTGGTCTGTGATGCCCAGGGCTTTTAAAGCCAGCTAGGTGTCCCCAGAACCAATGGGAGAACAACTTAGTTTCTTCTGGTACCTCATCTGGGTCCATGTGCTAGTGATTGGTAATAAGGCTCAGCTGGCATGGTTAGAGCTTGTGGAATCAGTGTGGGGAGGAGCCTTAATGGATACAATGAGATACAGACAGTGATGCAGGGGGCAAAAGCCTGTCACTCAACCTGGTAGCCAAGGGTTTGAGGCTGGGCCCTAACAGTGGGTATTTTTACACACATTTCTCCTGGATGTTTCCTGTTACATCCTGAACTTTCTGTGTGTCACTGGCCGCTTTTAGACGAGCGGCGCGCGATTTCGCATCGTGATTGCGCATAATTAGAAACGGCCGCATGTATTAATTACACGAGACGGAAGCGGGGTATTATGTGCATATTATGGCGGTTGCGCATTTTTTAAGTCCGCAAATTAAACCTAGATCATGAGGTATTTAATTAGCGGACTTTAAAAATGCACAACCGCCATAATATGCGCATAATACCCAGCTTCCGTCTCGTGTAATTAATACATGCGGCCGTTTCTAATTATGCGCAATCACGATGCGCAATCACGTGCCGCTCGTCTAAAAGCGGCCTAAGTCACTCACCCAGATCTTAAACATCCGGATCTTTGAACTTCTGCGTGAAACTTCTCCCAGAACTTTTGTGTGTAAAATGTTCCCCAGGTAAACTGCTTTGCTCTAGGCAGCTGTGGTCACTTGGTTTCCATGGCAGCCTGTCACGTCTACAGCTGTGGCTACTTTAAGGCTGCCTCAGGGCAGTGTTTGTGTGAAGAATGCACCCAGGAACTGCCTCAGGGCAGTGTGTGTGTGAAAAACGAATCTGGAACTTACTTGTGGACTTGTAAACCTAGAAGATTGAAAAATCTGGAACTTTAGCATGTGTGTAAAAATGCCCAGTGTTGTGAGTAGTCACATCCACTGACAGAAATAGAGAATAGATCAATAGAGGAGTTATTTTTGTCTATTGCATAGCCTTCAGTTCTCATTGACTTAAAAAGACATCCCCTTTAGTAGGATCTTGAGCTTGGCAGCAGCAAGGCACAATGGAAGGTAAACAGAGCAGTTGAGTCATAAAGAGAACAAGCTAGTTCTGGCAAGGGTTTGCCCCAGCAGGTGGCTGAGAGGAAGCAGAGAGAGATGGAGAGAGAGCAAGAGAGCAGCTTCTTGCAGGGTTTTTTTGGTTGCTTTAGGAAAAGGGGAACATTTGCATCAGTTACTGGGTCTTGTAAAATAATGATCTGTGGCAACAGAAGACAAGAGGGTAAAGAGAAGAGTGAAGCCAGCTGTGGAGATTATACCAAAGATATGGGAAAGGATCCAACCAGCAGAAGAAATGAAAACTGAAAGGCCTCTTCAGGCAGGAGAGCATCACAGCTGAACATCCCAGTGATGTTTCTCTGCAGGTCTCTGAAAGGTTACAAAAGTGGAGGTTTGGTGAAGTAACATAGGGCTATCCCCACAGAGCCCCTATGGACAATATACCACTATGAGTTACAGCCCTGCATACTGGACTGGACCCAATCAGACACAAGTGGTCCAGTTGGGCTTGGTTCAGGAGCCCTTCTGGCCCAAGTCCCGCACCCAGACTGGGGCAGGCTCCCTGAAGAGGCCCCCGCCCCCACTGAGAGCTGTGATGTTGCGATGTTCAGCGAGGTTGGCGTCATGTGAGGTGAAAGATGGGAAATGCTTTTCCCTGCCCCCACCTCCACAAAGCACTGTGATGTCATAGTGCTCTGGGTGGGTGGACATATAGGGAACAGGGCAGAGGAAAGGGTTAACTGCCACCCCTTTCTTTTCATATATGTGTGTTTGTGTGTATGCGCGCGCACACACACACTCTGCTATGATGTTCTGTGGGGGCGGGTACCTTTAGTTATGTTCAGACCCAGACAAGGAGGAGCCCAGCTGCATCAGGACCAGCTTTCGGTCAGTCCTGGTGCAGCTGGACTTGGACTGGGTCAGGCCAGATTTTTGAGCTTGTGCAGGGCTCTACTTTGAGTGTGTTCAGAGAAGCATGCCTGCTCTAGGGTTCTTGAGCCAGACTAGCTCCTCCTTCCTCTTCTGTTCCCATAACAAGTGAGAAGCAGACGTTAAATAAGGTCTTCGCCATTGAGATCATCTCTTGCTCCAATCCTATCACATGTTTTTTCCTGCTTCCTAAGTTGCATCAGGGGGCAGGAAAAACAAACAGAGTACAGAGGGCTGTGAGGCTTAGACAAACAAGGAACTGCTGAAGGATGCTGGAAAATTGGTGTGCGGGGAGTAAAATAAACACAGAAATTTCCTCCAGAGTAGGACTCTCCCTGGCCTGTTTAACCCTACTTCTTTGCTGAGATAATTACGCCCTACTTTGGCATCACTTTCTTTAACTCCTTAGTTTGTGTGAACACAAATGAGGGTAAGGTGAAGGCTTGAAAGTTATTGGGTGCAATCCAACTCCATACAAGTCCATGGGAGTTTAGCCATTGACTTCAGTGGAAGCTGGATTGTGCCCATTATCTTGGAAAAACATGGTTGTGTGAATAAGCCCTTTCTCAGTCTTTTTCTGACAACTGATGTCACATGTGAAAAGAGGAAGACAGCTGGACATGCAAATATTTGCTAAGCAAGGAAGGGGCTGACTGGCTTCATCGCGTTAGTACTAAGGAACTAAAGGGTCTTAACCAGAATGCTGGCACATCTTGGGTCCTGAATTACAGAAACAACTTCCTGGTTGGCTTGAGGGACTCAGTAAAATGACAAAGCAGGAGACCCAGAACCCTGGTTGCTCTAGTACTGTGATGTAGTGTCCTAAGTGTGGCACTTGGCTCTCCTCCTGTGTGCGATACAGCTGGCTTCCTGGAGCCCCATGGGATTCTTTGCTTTTCAAGATGTCCAACTTTCTCATTCTTCTTCTTCTTGGTCTCTGTCCTTGTGGCTCCCATTGCAGTAAAATACCAGAAAATTGAGTGTCCTAGCCCTTGGTGTCTGGTCAGGTTCAATAAAACCCTGGATTTGTATCTGGTCACCGTCTCCTCCTGCGTTTAATTCCCCAGTAAGAGTCTGGCACACTTCTTTCAGTTCAATGTGCTTGTATTATGATAAGATCCAGAGATAGTGTGGGTTGCCATGTTAGTTCCAAATGACAGCGAGGGAGACAAAGTGGTTCGAATGATATCTTTTATTGGACCAACTGCTGTTGGTGAGAATGAGCAGGTTTTCGGGTCACACAGGGGCCTTTCTCAGGCTTCTAGCGTAGCCAGTAGAAACATATAAGCTGAGCAAATGTAGGGCAGGTATGTATATATGAGGGAGCAGAGAAGAATGCCTGCTCCAAGTTTCTTGATCCAGAAGAGCTCCTCCCTCCACTTCTGTTCCCAAAACAAGTGAGAAGCAGAGGTTAATTAAGGCCTAGATTATAAATCCATAGATTTATAAAGTGGCAGCATTTATTTATTTTTCAATTTAATAACCCGCCCCTCCTGCCATCAGGCAGCCTGGGGCGGCTTACAATATAAAAACACAAATAAAATTCAACATAAAACTACAAAAAGGAGGGCAACATTTAGCACCAACATCACCACCCCACCCCCATCTCCACCCTTTCACCCCTCTCCCCTACCAAACGCCAGGTCTTACAACTTTTCTGAAAAGAGGGGAAGTCTGGGGCCAACCACACCCCCACTGGAAGGGAGTTCCACAGTCGTGGTGTGGCCACCGAGAATGCCCTCTCCTGCGTGCCCCCCCCGGAAAACTCAGGGGCAGTGGCGGCTGGCCCCCCAGGGCGTTTGGGGCGCTGAACCCCCAAGCGCCGAGGGCCCACCAGTGCTGCCGTTTGTAAAAAACACAACAACAAAAACCAACGCACCGCTGCGGCGCCGCCGCTGCTTCTCACAGCACCGCAGCAGCCTCTGCCTTTGCTTCAGAGGCTGCTGCGGTGCTGTCAGTTCACTTACTTTTGGGATCCACTCCTGAGGAGTGGGTCCCAGAAGGCTCAAAAAAGCTAAGCCCAACCACGTTTTCCAATTGAAAACGTGATTTGTGCGGCTGAGCGCTCAGCTCGGCTGAGCTCCTCCGTCCACACAGCACGTATAGAACGTGCTGTGGAGGGAGGAACTAGGGGCTTCCATTGCGCTCAATGGGTGCAAGGAAAGCTCTCACCGGGGCGCTTGTTGAAAGCGCCCTGGCGAGATGCCTTGGGTCGGGCGCCTGAGACAGGGAGCAGCGCGCATGCACGCGTGTCCCTGCCTCACATGCTGCCTGAAAGAAAGAGATGGCTGCTGGCGGCGTGCTGTTGGAGAGCACAGCTCTCCAACTGCCCACCGCCAGATCAGGCCAGGCCAGGCCAGGCCAGCCGCTTTCTTGCCGCTCCCCCCCCCAATCTGCTGCTCAGAGTGGCGGGGGGGCAGGGGAGCGGCAAGGCAGGGACTGTCAGGGAATGTTGTGTGTTTTTTCTTTTTTTTTCTTTTATTTTAAATTGCCCGTGAGTCCTGCCTCCGTGGAGGAGAGCAGGACACGTGGGCAATTTAAAATAAAAAACCCTAAGTCCCCCCTGCCTGCAATGCAGCCTGGATGAAGACCGCCGGAGCCAGCTCTGAGGTAAGAATCCTTATCATATCCTCCCCCCAGGCTGTTTCCC
>QEPC01009251.1:5657096-5683926 GCA_003113815.1 Sphenodon punctatus
GAGTGATTTGGGGAGCCAGAGCACTGAAATGAGGGCCAGTACCCCCACCAGTGGCAGTCTCCCCCCTGCCAGTCCCCCATAACCTCCCACTCACCCCTGCCAGGCTGCTGAGGATCTGAGTCTGGGGACTCAGCTCTGCTAGGCCCCAAATCTGGTGCACTCTGCCCGCCCCAAGCCACGCCCCCTTGGTCCATTTCCGGCGCTCCGGCGGCTTTGCCGCTGGCACAGGGCCACAAAGACTATATTTTCCCAGGCCACTTTGATTTCCCAATCTGCCCCTGACATCCCCTGTATCTGAGGGCAATACATCTTGAAATTCATCCCACAAAACAGGACAAAACTACTGCCTCTGGCTCAACTACTGCTAAAAATGTTGCGTCAAAACTGTGGTGAATTTAAGCAATTTTATCTGCAAAAAAGTCCACAAACAAATCACACTGGGATTTGATTACTCTAAATCCAGGCAGAGGGAGGTTGGACTGACCAGCCCCCTCACCACCTGGAAAAGCTCCACCGGGCAGGACTAAGCAGGCACAATGAGTGTAGCAAAGAAAACTTTCTTTGCTGCCTGCACCGCCATGGCATAGGTACTCAACCAGACTCTATTCCACAATCGGTCAACTTCAGCACGTGAGTGATGCCACTATCTTTCTAATCGCCACCCTTCCCGCTTCATCCGCCGCAGCTCCTCCCTATACTCTGAAGGTCATTGAGTGAGCGGCCATCAAGATCAGAGGAAACATCCCCTAGAGCAGTCTGGAACCTTCCAAGTTCCATAAGCCATCAGGGGCGAACCATTCTAACCGGTTCTGCACCCTCCCGGGGGCCGACATGCAATAGGATACCGACCCGGAGGAGATAATGATCCGTTCATGACAAGGACACTGATGACATCTCCCCCACTAACAGATCCCCCGTCTCAAGGCCTGTGCAAAATATCATGTCCAGGGTATGTCTTCCAACATGTGTGGGGCCCACCATTCTCTGAGACAGGCGCATGGTTGCCATGGCGGCCATGAACTCACGCTCTACCCCTTCAAGATTGGCATCGGCATGGATGTTGAAGTCCCCCAGGACTATCGCCCTGGGGGACCGCAAGACTACCTCTGACACCAGCTCAGTCAGTGCGGACAGGGAAACTGCTGTACAGGTGGGTTCCCAGTATATCAGCAGTATCCCTACTCTGTCTCCGGCCAAATCCAACATCAGATGAAGGCCCTCTATACCCATGATGGTTTGAAGAGGAAATCTTCTCACAGAGAATGTATCCTTAAAAATAATGGCTACACACACACACACACACACACACACACACCGGCCCTCCAGCCGAGGCTGATGCTGTACGGAGTACCCAGCCGGAACAAGGTCAGCTAGTATAGGCCCCAACTCAGTGTCCATCCAGGTCTCCATAATACATGTGAGGTCGGCCGCCTGGTCCAGGATCATCTCCCAGACCATAGTTGACTTATTGACTACCGACCTCGCATTTACCAGCAGCAAACCAAGGCCAGGGGCCCTCTGATTCCCGATCACCTCACCATCTGGCTGGGGGCCATTAAGCGGGACAGGAATATAACATCTGTCCCGCCTCACAGATCTAATTCGCTTCCCAGAAGGACCATAATTCCCCCAGCCCACAACGACGCCTATAGCTTCAGACTCCCCCGCCCCCGGTCCACCCCCCAACCCCTCCACCTGCCAATCCCCTGAGGGAGACCCCCACCCACTAATACACCCCCTAACCTCCTCTTGCATAGGAAGGTAGCCCCCCTCTCCAGGGGGCTGCGCCCCTTCCTCACACCGAGCCCCTCCCCCCAACCCAGTCCCTTCATCCCTCACCCACACAGTGCAAACAAGCCATCTCCCACCTCACCCTAGAACAACTATACCCCTTACCCGCTGTTAGTACCCTCCCGCCCCAGTCCCGCTAAGGGCCACGTCTAAGGGCCCTTTGACAGTGGCCCTTAGGCGTGTGACCTGTGGCTCCGCCAAGCAGCAGGCCTCTTATATCCCTCCCCTGGCCCAAAAGGCCTGGGAAAGCCCTAGCCCCACCCCCCTCTCCTCCCACAGGGGAGGAGGGGCAGAGTGTCACCTGGGGCCTGGGTCTAAGGCTGGGCAGCTGGAACTCCCTGAGGAGCGGCGAGCCCAAGAAAGGGCTCCCAGACCCTGCAGTGGCAAGCAGAGCAGGCAGGCAGACAGCAGAGCGGTAGATGGTCTCATTGGCTCCGCCAAGCAGCAGGCCTCTTATCTCCCTCCCCTGGCCCAAAAGTCCTGGGAAAGCTCTGGCCCCACCCCTTCTCCTCACACAGGGGAGATGGGTCAGACTGTCGCCTGGGCCTAAAGATGGGGAGCTGGAACTCCCAGAGGAGGGGAGTGCCCAGGAAAGGGCTCCCAGCCCCTGCAGTGGCAAGCACAGCAGGCAGGCAGACAGCAGAGCGGTTGATGCTGCCAGATTCCTGAGTCCATTTCTATCGGGCTTTTGCTCTGGGTATGACATGGAGATTGCGCTTGTGGCCTTAGCCAATGACCTGCACCTGAAGATTGACAAGGGAAATTCTGCCCTGTTGATCTTGTTAGATCTTTCAGTGGCCTTTGATACCATTGATCACGAGGTGATGTTGACACAACTGGGGACCTGGCGAGGGTGTGGGGATCCGGTCTTGAGTGGTTCCACTCCTTCCTTTTAGGAAGGTCCCAGAGAGTGATGATGGGTGATTGCTCATCATCCTCTTGGGACCTACCCTGTGGGGTCCCTTAGGTTTCCATATGGGCCCTTTTCACACAGACACTCTAACACTGATAAAATGGGTGTTACATTTTATTATACACGTTGCAGGGCACCCATAGAACACACCTGCAGCATGTATAATAAAATGTAACACCCATTTTATCAGTGTTAGAGTGTCTGTGTGAAAAGGGCCTCTGTCTCCCCTCCTGTCCAATGTGTATAAGAGGCCGCTGGGTGAGATCATTCAGAGGTTTGGGGGGGGCGGGGCGAGAGTGCCATTAGTACGCTGATGACACCCAGCTCTCCCTCTCTTTTTTATCTGACCCAGGCTCTGCAGTCTCAGTGCTTACCCAATGCCTGGCTGCTGTTGAGGATTGGATGAGGGTGAGCTGATTGAGGCTGAATCCAAACAAGACTGAGGTGATGATGGTTAGCTGACCTTGTGATCTGGGTGGGATTGGGACTCCTGTTATTGACTGAGTCTGGCCCCCCTCTGATCAGTCAGGTTCACAGCCTTGGGATGCTTTTGGACCCCTTGCTGTGCCTGGATTGTCGGGTTACAGTGGTGGTCAGGAGCACTTTTCACCAAATCTATCCGGTGAGGAGGCTGTGGCCTTTTCTTTCTGGTTTGGATCTGGCCAACATCATCCATGCTTTCATCACCTCGAGGCTAGATTACTGCAGTGTGCTCTATGTGGGGCTGCCCTTCATGACTGTTCAGAAGCTGCAGCTGGTGCAGAATGTGGTGGCTTACCTCCTTTCAGGGATGAGTTGCCAGGAGCACATTACACCAGTCTCTAAAGTCTCTATTGGCTCCCTATAGCTTTCTGGGCACAATTCAAGGTGCTGATTTTGACCTTTAAAGCCCTAAACAATCTGGGCCCCACATATCTGAAAGTCTGCTTGTCCTTCCATGTCCCATGATAGCCCCTGCGATCGGCTGGGAGTGTCTCCCTATGAGTTCTGCTCATATGACAAAGGCTTGCATGAGAACATTCTCGGTTGCTGCCTCAGTACTTTGGAACTCACATCCCCTGGAGGTTCATTTGAGCCCGAGCGTTTTCCAGAGGTAGTGTAAGACCTTTTTATTTGAAAAAGCATTCAACAGGTAGGCAGGGATAGAGAATTGGGGTGAGGTGGTGGGTTGTTTGGGGTAGGGGTGTGAGAGGAGGGAGTGGTATTGGGTAGGTTTTGTGGGGGTTTTAGGGTTTTTTTGTAATATGTTTAAATGTTTTTATGTATTGTAAGCCGCCCTGAGCCTCTGGGAAGGGTGGTATAACAATTCAAATAAACAAACAAATTCCTTGGACCGAGGAAGAGACCAAGGCCTTCATTGCGCTAGCAGGGGGAGCAGAAGTTCTCCAGCACTGCTTTAAAAGCCCCAAAGCTCTTTCCACAACAGAACGGGTGGTGCTGAGCTGCCAGTTAAAGTACCTCTGCATACACTGTCTGCCTTCATGAGCCAGGACTTCAGGGGGAAGGCAAGGTCCCTGAGAATAACAGACCTCATGAGCACCACTTCAATGCATGTTTCTGCGGAGGGTTAAAAGTCTCCAGTTTACATGAACCAAAGTAGAGGGACTGATGGATGATGCGATCATTGTGGTTCTTCCTGGACCACCTGGCCAGAACATCCATGAACCTGGCATGGTGGGCCACTATGGCCTGGAGAACCACAGAGAAAAATCTCTTCCCGTTCAAGTAGTCGTCCTTGCTACTCTGGGGTGGGAAGATGATGGTGATATGGCTCCCATTGCTTGCCTCTATACAGTGCGGGAACTCCTCCACCCAAAAGCCCTCCATTACATCCACAGGGTCAGCCAGCTGTATCAGCCTGTCCAGCACCACTTCCACAATCGTTATGCAAGCCTAGCCTGGTGCCCACCGTGGAGGCTCCAGCACCAAATTGCTGGGTAACAGCAGCAGGAGCCTCGAGTGGGGAGCTTCTAGATGGCAATGGAAATGTGCTTCTCCATGGAGATGAGCAACTGCATCATCGTGCTCAGTTTCTCCAGTTTTTATTTATTTATCCATCCAAATTTCTACCCCACCCTTCCTCTAAGGCTCAGGGCGGCTCACATAATAAAAATGCACATCATAAAAATACAGCCAAACTTTAAAAACCTCATTAATAAAACCACCCTCCACCCCTAAACCCTCCCAACTCAGTCTCTAACCTCACCTGCCAAAAGCTTTGCCAAAGAGAAAAGTTTGACACTGCCTCTGGAAAATGCCCAGGCTCGGGCTGTGACAGCTCTCCGAGGGGGAAGGGAGTTCCATAACATAGGGGTAGTAATCAAGAACGCCTCTCTGTGGGCCCTTGTTGTATGAACAAAACCTGCAAGAGAGCACTCCTGGCTGACCGTAGATGTCACAAATTCGCAATGGAGCACGGAAAGAAAGATGGTTTCTCAGATGTGTGGGGCCCAGGCCATTTAGGGCTTTAAAGGTCAGAACCAGCACCTTGAATTGTGCCTGGAAAGCTATAGGAAGCCAGTGCAGATTATAGAGCACAGATGTAATGTGCTCACGGTGGCCCATCCCCAAAAGGAGCTGGGTGTCCGCATCCTGCAGTAGCTGCAGCTTTCAGACATTCACCAAGGGCAGCCCCACGTAGAGCACATTGCAGTAGTCTCGCCTCAAGGTGATGAAGGTATGGATGATTGGAATCAGAAAGAAAAGGCTGCAGACTCCTCACCAGATGGAGTTGATGAAACACACTCCTGGCCACCCCACAACCTGATGTTCCAGGAGCAGTGAAGGGTCCGGAAGCACTTGAAGAGTGCAAACCTGGGTAACCAGAGGAAGCTGTATCCCTTCAACAACAGGGGTCCCAATCCCTTCCATGTTACAAGATCAGCCAATCATCATTACTTTAGTCTTCTTTGGATTCAGTTTCAATTGGCTCACCCACATCCAGTCCCCAACAGTAGCCAGGCATTGAGTAAGCAATGAGACTGCAGGATCTGGGTCAGATGAAAAAGAGAGATGAGCTGGATGTCATCAACATACGTATGACACCTCACACCATCTCTCCAAATGATCTTGCCCAGTGGCCTCAGATATACAACAAATCAAATAGTTTATGATTAGCTTAGCCGATGGCTATCGCTGAAAGCAAACATTCCACAATTAATATGCTTAAATAATACACTCGTACCAAATCAAAACAAGGCTTCGGATGAGTCATAGGCAAATCAGTTATAAAAAAGAATAAATTTCAACAAGAGGGGAGACAAGACGGAACCCTGTGGGACATCACAGGGGAGGTTCTATGGGGACGATGAGCAATCTCCCCTCACCACCCCGCTGGGACATCCGCAACAGGAATGAACAGAACTACTCAAGAGCAGTCCCACACACCCCTGCCATGTCCTGCAGTTGTGTCAACAACTCCTTACAATCAACTGCAGCAAAGGCTGCTGAAAGATCTAACAAGATCAACAGGGCACAATTCCCCTTGTTGATCTTCAGCTGGAAATCATCGACCAAGACCACAAAAGCAGTCTCCGTGCTACATGCAGTTGTGGCCCGAGGATCTCAGCTATCTGCAGGTCGAGGCAATGGGGCATCCTGAAGTTTGTGACCCACTCAGTGTCTCCTGTCTCTTTGACCCAGACTAGCCCCTTGGTGGGCATAGCCCTGAGTATGGTGTCGGTGATTGAAGCGGCATCTCCCAACAGGTACCTCTGTGTGTGCATCAGTTGCCCTCACACGGCTTCAGTCCTCCCCAGTGTGTTGTGGCCCCTTTGTTGCCAGAGGTAGGCAAGTGCACAGCGCCAAATCAGGAGCTACTTTTGCAGTGTGGTGGGCCCAACTATCCCAGCCAAAAACAGAGCAAGAGCCTTTCTGTGCTTTGACAGCACATTGCACTGACAGTAGTAGGCTTGGATCTATTGAACCGCTCACAGGTTCTGTTCAGCAGTGGAAAGGAAGTCCGGGAGGACAATAAGAAACACAAGGAAGTATTTAGCATGCATCTCCTTGTCTGCAGTTTTGGCATCCATGAACTCTGCAGACCATGCCCCAATGTTTTGAACAGCTATAAGAGCTGGGTAGCTGCCTAGCTAGGACTGGATGCGCTCTGCACGCGAGCAGCTATTGGCCACTATTGGTCATGTGTCCTTACAGGACTGGCTGCATGCCGCATGTGTGTGACCTGCTATTGGCTGTCATTGGTTACAGGCTGGCTATTGGTTGAAAAAAAGTTTTTTGTAAAGCTTATGCTGGGTGGGTGTGTTTTGCTGCACTAGCACTGCCAATCCAGGTGGCTATTAAACTGCATAGACATTTCTGGCACAAGCACGTCAGTGCACAGGACAACTCATCTAAAAACGTTACAGATGTTAGCACCACAGAAGCATGAAATTTTTTAATTGGAGTGGGGAAAAACCACTGAATGTTAAGAAATGGGCAGGTGAATGGATCTGCAAGGCAGTGATGGTCACTGTGCTAAGAATGTATGTGGGAGCAGAGCTGCTGATTGGTTATTATTAAGCATTTGTATAGCACCAGCAATGTACCTGGCTGTCAGCAGTCGGGTTCGCCTCCCCGCACCCCGATGCACTCCGCGGCAAGGAAGCCCCGTCCCGCTGGGGCCGCAGCCCCAGCTACAGCCAAGCATCGCGCCGTCGCCGCCGTCGCCTGTGGCTCCACCCCCTTTGCAAGCCGCACCTCGGCAGGGGCCTGTGGAGCACGCAATGAGACCACGCCCCCCCTCCTCGTCGATCTGAGCGCCTGCAGGCGCGTGCAGGGGGCGGGGCTAGACCTTTATAAGCTGGCAGTTTGCTGAGCTCTGTGCCGGTGAACAGAGCTTGTGTGTCTGTGGAGACTGGCCCCTTGCCTGAAAGCTAAGTACTTGCCTTTGCGTGTGTTGCTATTGCCTTGCCTTTCGTGTTTCCGTTTGTATCCCCCTCTCCCTGTACTGTGTCTTCCTGTATACCCCCTTGTTGATTGTGTATAGCCCTGAGCAATTGTGTGTTGATAGGACCCTCACCCCTTTTGTCCCTGGTAAGCAAGAACGGGTGCGAGGGCCTGCGGGCCAGGGTGCTTCTGCCCCTCTCCCCTCCTGGGTCAATTTCCCTATCCCTTTCCCCCTCAGTGTGAGAGTCCCGGTTCCATTTCCCTCCTTCCCAGGGTTCCTTAACCTTGCTCCCTTCACCTCCACCCCACCAGTGCTCCCCCTTGTGGCTTTTGAATGTGATGCATGCGTGAGCCTTTTCCCTTTGAATTGCTCTGTGCCCTATGATGATAGGGGCCGAAGCTCTTGGTGCGAAAGCATACTGAGCAGCCCACATACTATCCTGATGGGCAACTGGGAGCCTCGAGTGTCGAAACAGAGCTATTTGAGCCCCCTCGGAGCGTGTGGGCACCCTTACCCTTGTGCTTCCTTCCCTTCCTACCCCCTCCCACTGACACTGGCACTTTACAATTGTAAGAAAGAGACACAGTCCCTGCCCCAGCGGGCTTACAATCTAAGGGAGACAAAGAGGGAGACAAAAGAGGGGGGAAACAGAGGAAAAGACAAGGATACATACATGAACTCACGAGGCCTCAGGTGCATGTTCTTGGCTTAGTTACAAAGGTGTCATTATTCTCATTTAATGTTACACAAGATACAATGATTCAGGATAAGTCAGCAAGGGGGTGAGGGGAATGAGGAGCCAGAGAAAGCTTGACAGAAGAGGTGGATTTTGAGGAGGGGTTTGAAGATTTGGAGGGAGGAAGCCAAGTGAATGTGTTCAGGGAGGGAATTTCAGGCATGGGGGACTGCCAGGGAAAAGGAGCGGATGTGTTTTGAGGAGTAGGGCCAGCCCCAGGGTTTGTGAGGCCATGTGCGAAGTCTTAGTGCGGGGCCTAATTTGCATAATTTTGCCCGACCTGATTATGCAAATGTATACATTTACATAAAGCTTACTCCCTCTGGACAGGAAGGATTTCCCTTTCTCCACCCCTCCGAGCAACCATGGAGAAGCATAGCCTCCTAATGCTTCCCCCACTCCCCAGCCGAGTGTCTACCACCACTCCCCAGGATTGGTTCCACTGCAGGGGCAGGCAGTGAGGCAGGCACAGAGAGACTGACTGCATCCACTGCATCCACGTCAGACACATCCTCTGAGGCAGCCTATAGAGTAGCAGATGTGCACAATGAGGTTCTATGTATGTATGATGGGAGTGCAGACTGCACAACCCTGCTGCAGTTCCAAGTTCAGCAGAATGGAAGAATGGGAGCCTTGGGTGAGATGAGAGTGGATGCGAACAAGATCATTGTGCGCTGCCAGAAGGAAGAAAGTCACTAACGGCAGCTGGACTTTTCCTGCCATTTTTTTCTCATCACATCACTGCCCTGATGACAACAAGAGGATACCCACAGGGCCATCAGGAGTACCTCGATTGGATGGCAGAGTTGAAACTCTTCAAGAACACAAGTGACTCAGGGTACAGACAATATGAACTGATTGAAGGAGAGCTTGTTGCCCTATATGAGGTTTGGACACTCTGAGAAATGCAGAGTGTCCTCTTGAGCAGGGATGTTTTCCACCTCCACTGTATGGTAATGCAGAAGATGCTAGAGAGAGAGGGTACAAGAGAGGCATGATTGACAGGGGTTTTATGTGAACGGAGTGGGATTTCCAACATCACAGCGGGCAAGATACCAATAAAACTGTGTGCTGCTACCTGCCAGTATATCACTGTGAGCTGTGGGAGTGAGAAACCGGATGGTATATGTTCATATACCGATTGGTTTCGATTACAAATTTTACTTTCACTTTTGTTTTTACTATAGGCACTTGATAAAGTATGTGATTTGCTCAATAAACTCAGCATTATGTGCATAGTAAAAGGTTATTTCCATCTGCCAAGTACTAGCAGGTATAAACCCAGGTATGAACCTCCGTGGGTTGGTGGGGACAGCAGGCGCTGGACTGTCTACCAGAGTCATAATAGCCTGGAAGAAAGAAACAGCTGGTGCAGCAGCTTCTTCCCATGGTTCGGCGCGGCTGTGAGTCATGACGGGGTAGGATAATCAGAAGGAGGGGTTTGGTGGACGGAGTGCGGTGGGCAAAGAATGCCTGCTTGTGTATTAGGCTTGTCCTGCTAATCCTGTGAGTGGGGGCTGCCCGAACACACAAGAAATACACTCAGGCCGGGGCTGCCCATTTATTAGGCTCTACACGCTAACCATGTGAGTGGGAGTGCACAGACTGAACCTGGACTCCGCAGGGTTATCCTCTCACTTGCTAACACCCTGAGCGTCTGTACATGTTCACCTTTAGGATGCACTTCCTTCTTGGGTATGTTGCAGCTTGAGTGTCCGAGCCTCAAACAGAGCTGAAAGTGTAACACCCACTATTCAGCAACTGGTCAGATCTGCAGTTTCTGACCTGCTCTGGCAAGGACTGGATATCAAATGGTATCTGCTTATTATTCAGCGGATTAACCAGTTAAGTGTTTACCGATTTAGCACATCACCACATAATAATGCAATGTGCTCTTTACCATATTGCCATTTGCCCCTAATTCCTTTCCTGTTTACTCCCTTCTCCACCCATCTGGTCCTGGTTTCAGACTTGTAATGGTAACATTTGGTAATGTGGCAATACAGTAAACCGGTTAACCATTGAAGTGCTATCCAGTTATTTAGTTTGTCGGTTAATTGTTGTGGTAATCGGTTAACGTCCAGACAACCGCCAAACTATCCAGAATGGTGTATAATATTAACTGAAGATAATAAATTTACTGTTTGGTTCAGCTCTAGTCTCAAGCACATGCTGTGAGGGCCATTTTCTCATGCCTGCTCACAGGATGGGCAGAGCAGAGCTCTTGTGGGGAGGCCAATTCATCTGTTATGACAGAAGGTGATAATATCACACATGCTATTAGTCACCCATGTACAAACACTCAGTATGAAACTCTCCAGGAACAGAGCTGTCTGTTCCTTCTCCATTTATTAAATCATCTCATGTTTATGGTGTTTCTAAATCTCACACTGTCAAAAGCTGGCACAGCATGATGAGATGAATTACTCCTTATAACTGCACTGGTTCTTGTGCCCTTCCTCTGAAGCATGTCGTCATACAGATTACTGTGCTTCATTGACCACTGGTTTCATTGCTATGGACCAGCCAGAGAGACTCTCTCTCTGCTGGCCTTACTTATAGGGAACTCAGAATTCATTGCTTGGTCATGTGAGGATTTGACCTCACTATAATTAACTGTAGTTTTAAAGCAAGGAATGCACATATGACTTTTTAAACATCCCAATTTAATCTGGCATGTTTCTCATTTGCCCTGGAGCAATGCTACCCTTAGGGATGTGGGGAAGGAGGCTTCAATTTTATGCCAAGCCTGATCAGGATTATTTATTGATTTAAAAGTTATATCCTGCCCTTTTTCCTGAAGGCTTGTAGCAGATAACACACACACACACACACACACACACACACACACACGTATATTATAAAATGACATATACATTTAAAAAAAACATATAAAATCCAAACCCTCCCAAATCATATCCCTGTGGATCAAACAACTGGCCAAATAAAAAGATCTTACATTGCCTCTGGAAAACGCTCAAGTTTAGGCTCCAACAAGCTCCAGGGGGAGGGAGTTTCATAGGTGTGGGGCAGCCACCAAGCTTCCCTCTCTGCACACCCTGACCATGCGGCCTTGATGCGCTGACAGAATGTGCAAGAGGGTGCTCCGAATGTAAAGATCACAATCGGACACACAGGAGGAGACTGTCTTTAAGATATTAAGATGGGAGGGGTGCACGGGATACATTTTTATTCAGTGGCTTTTATATAGGAAAGCCTGAATTAAGAACTTGTCCCAGGTGCCAAGATTTTCTGTGGGAGCCATTGTCCTTGAGCAACCATGCCACTTGGAACGTGGGGTAAGTTCCAACTCTGTGGAGCAGGTACAAACTGAGGTTGCTACCCTGTAATGATAATACTGTGTGAAAATGCCAGATGTAGGTTGCTACCCCAGAATCACCATAGTGGTATAAATTCCCTATGTTGTGTCACTTGAACGTGAATGAATTAGACTGGGTGGTTTGATCTTCTCTGTAAGGAATCTGTGACAGGAACCACATCTCCCTCTTTCTCTGCAGCCGTGCCAAGCAAGTGGCTTGACCCTGCACAAGCACATAAGTGAATACTAATTAATCAGAAATGAAGCCAAATGACACGATTCACATCGTTCATTTTCAGATTTGGAATCACTTCACACTGATCAAGGGTTTTAATGGGTCAGCAACTGCATTTCAGACTTGACTTCCAGGGAAAAACTCAAATACCTCAAAACCCCAATAATAAGGAACAAGAACCAAAAAAAGGAACTGGAACCTGTGCACACCCCTTCCTTAGCCTCCTGCCTCATCTGTCTGTCCTCTCTGTTGAGGGACAGGCGCATCCGGAGCCCAGCAAAAATCCCCAACTCGAAGACTACACCGTCTCTGATCCAGCTGGGACCATTTAAGTAGCTCATCCCTTGTACTCAAGCATGGCTCTGCCAGCTAAGAAGAAAGGGGAAGGTCACAATCAGTTTTTTGTTGATATTCATGAGAATGTGTCACCCTGCTTCCCACTAGATGGTATGTCAGTGCAGCTCACCTCTATGCCTTAAGCTAGAGGTTCCCAACCCAAACTGTGGGTCAGGACCCCAAAGTGGACTCATGCCATCTGCAGATGGGATCAAGATCCTATTAATATTTTATTTTCTTGCACTCTTTGTTGTCGTCTGGAATCATGGAATTATATTGAAGTCTCACAATGGGGTAATGTAGGTGAATCTTGGGGAACAGCTGCTTTAAGCCCAATACTGCTTTAACGGTGTTAACAAATGAGACAATAGCCCCGTAGAATTCATGCACATTTAGCATGTATAGCCTAATAAACAAGCAGCCCCCTGCATGCATTTTTTGTACGTTCAGGCAGCTCCCACTCACAGGTTTAACGTAGCAAGCATAATACGCAGGCAGGCATTCTTCCCAGTCGCACTCCATCCATCAACCCCCCACCCTCCGTATCCCACACCCTAGGATAACACTCAGTTAAGAAGAAGCTGCACCAGCTGTTTCTTCTGGGCTATAACTCTGGGAGGTGTTCCAGCACCTGCTATCCCTGCCCACCCCTGGAAGTTTATACCTGCTAGCGCCAGGCAGCTGGAAATAACCTTTTGCTATGCACATAAAGCTGAGTTTATTGAGTACATTGCACACTTTATTGAGTGCCTTTAGCGAAAAGTAAAAACTGAAAGTAAAACCAATTAGTCTTTGCATGTTGTCAACCCAGTTTCTCGCATCCATGGCTCACAGTGATGTACTGGCAGGTAGCAGCACACAGTTCTATTGGGGTCTCATCAACTGTGGTGTTGGAAATTCCTCTCAGTTTCCATAAGCAGCCAAACATGCGCCTCTTGTACCCCATCTCTAGCATTTTCTGCATTACCATACATTTGGGGCAGAAAACATCCCTAACCCGTGAGGGCACTCTGCACTTCTACGCCTGTCCAAACCTTGTATAGGGCAACAAGCTCTCCTTCAGTTGGGTCACGTTCTCTATATCCCGAGTCACTTGTTTCCCTGAAGGAATTCATCTCACCCATCCAACTGAGGCACTCCCGCTGGCCCCGTGGGCATCCTCCTGCTGTCATCAGGGCAGTGAGGAGAAAAAATGGCAGGGAAGGTCCAACTGCCATTAGCTGCCTTACTTCTGGTAGTGCACAAACATCTGGAAAACTCACCGTTTTGATCACATCCCACTCTCTCATCTTATCCGGCTCTCCCACTCTTCCATTCTACTGAATTTGGAACTGCAGTAAGTTTGCGCTGTGTCTGCACTCCATCATGCATGCATAGAACCCCATTGTACGCATATGGAACTGTGAGCGCTTAGGCTGCCTCAGAGGATGCAGTTCTCTCACTATACATTGGTCCTCATCCAAATTTCAGCAAAGGCCAGGGTATCCATCATTCCCAACCTCTCTGGGCCCTGTACGTCAGGTGGTCACTGCACCCACAGACAAAAGCCAAAACTATTTGGCATTCCTGGGCAAACAACCTGCAGCAATAGCTTTCTATGATGTTATGACCCCCTCATGCGCCTTGCAAGCAAAAACTGTTACTTTCAAAAGAAAATATGAGTAGCTTTTAATCAACGGGCAGCTCTTCTCCTACATAATTCCGAGCACAGTGACCATCACTATTGTAGCAGGGGGTCTTCCAGGGCCACGCAGGATGCTGGGGTATCTTTGGGGGAATTAGCAAAACCCTGCTGCCACACCTAGTCAGCTGTCAGCTGGGCTGTATCCCCCTAAGACGGGGTTTACACTATGTGGGGTACCCATGTAGGGGTCCCACCCTTGGCCTCCAACCTCCCTTTATAACCAAGGCCTACACCTCCAATAGCGTACTAGCATACGAGTTTTATACACTTTAGGGTCCTCAGACCAGTCCCTTAGTTGTGGGGTTCAGCCTCGCAAGGTGTGAGACCCTCAGAGTTCTTTGATAGTCCTGGTGGCCTAAAATAGGCAGATCCCACCTGAGCTGTTCCATCTCCTGTTCCACCAAACAGGTTCTGCAGATGAGGGTCCAGGGTGGGGGTCTCATTGGAGAAGCTCCAGCAATGAGGCGGGCGCTGAAGCAGTAAGCTCCTTCTCCTACAGCCACACACTAGCAGGCTGAGCTCAGGCCCTTTATAGACCTTGAGCATGCTCAGTTCCAACTGGCCTTACTAAGCATGTCTGTGGACTTAGAGCTCAGAAGGCTTTCTGGGGTTCTACTGAGCATGTTCCAAGACTTAGACTCCAGAGAGCTTTCGAGCCTCAACTGGGCATGCTCCAAGTGTTTTGTTTTTTTTTAAGCACAACAGGCATTTTTATTTTTATTTATTTTTTTTGTGTGTGTGGCATAGCAGAGCTTGGATTTTTTTATTTTTTTTTCCCCATAATAAACTCTTTTATTTATATTCAGTGGCATTGCACATAGTATTTTCGTCAACTTTACAATAACAGTTTGTTCTATTACCCATACAAGGTGGTACCCGAGCTTGCCAGTTCAAATGTATCGGTCAAACAACAGCGTCCAGTCACTCTTTGGTAGTTCATTTCCTTCAATGGCTCCTAATATATTAAGCCACTTTGCCTCATAGTTATTTTTTTTCTTTTCCCTTGCTTTTTCATTTTTCTCCTCTTCTTCTAGCTTCTTGTCCTGCAGGTTTACCATCATCTTGTCCATTGTAAATAAGTACCATATTCGACAGATCCATTCTTGAAAAGGTAAGGGGCCCTCTGTCTTCCAATGTCTTGCTATTATATTTACTCCAGCCAAGCACAGAGTTCTCAATGCCTCCTGATGTGGTTTTAGTGATTTATTATCAGGGTAGAGACCTAGAATACCAATTTCTGGTCTGAAAGGTACCACCCCCTTGTTTACTTTGTTCATAATTTTCCATATTTTACTCCAGAAGGCCTTTACATAAACACATTCCCATAGACAATGCAGTAGATCCGCCTGTAAGCCACAGCCCTTCCAGCATACACCCCTCCCATATCTGTCCCCCCCATACCTGAGCTGTACCGGGGTCAGGTAAAACCTAGTGGTGACCTTCAGTTGTGTGTCTCTGACTTCCAGAGCAGACGCACAGGTGCTCATATGCCCCCATATAATTTCTTTATCCTTTTCTGTGAACTGCTTATTGAGGTCTTTTTCCCATCTTGATAAATATGGGTGCTTGGGGGGGTATATTATAGATTTCAGGTCTTGATAAATCTTAGAGAGTTTGCCCTTGCTTCCCGTTAGGCTAAATAAGGTCTTTTCTATTTCCGTAGGTTCCCTAGCAAAGGCTTCTTTTAAACATGGTTGCCTGAATACACTTCTCAGCTGCAGGTATTGAAATGTGTTCACTTTTGTCTGCGTTATTTTCTCTATTTCTTCTAATGTTTTAAATTTACCTTTGTTGAATAATTGTGTTGCCCTTTTAACTTCCTTCTTTTCTAACTGTTTAAGTAGGTCATGGGCTATCTGTGATTCCCTCATCGCTACTCGTCTTATTGGTGAGTATGGTGTTGCTGTACCCTTTATACCTAATTTCCTCATCACTCCTTTCCATGTTATGAGTAGTGGCTTCGCAAATGGGTGCTCTCTGACTCCCTCTCCAGTCAATTTGCCCTCATCTACCAACAATTCTGCCAGGGAAGTTGGTTGAATTATTTCCCTTTCTATCTCACACCATTCCGGTTGTTGTGGGCAATGGTACCAATACTGTATCGCTCTCAGGATTGCAGCCTTATAATAAAGTTTTATATCTGGTGTGTCTAATCCTCCTTTCTCCTTAGCAGTGAACATTGTGTCTTTTTTGATTCTTGGTTTCTTTCCCCTCCAGATTAGTTCCTTAACCATTTCATCTACTTGCTTAAAAAAAGATTTGGGTAATTTTATGGGGAGGGCCAGGAATTTGTATAAGAACTTGGGCAGTCCAATCATCTTAAATAAGTTTATTCTCCCAAGCCAGGAACACTCCACCTTTTTCCAATTTTCAAATTCCCTTTTAACCTGTTCCAGTATTACAGGGAAGTTGGCCTTATAGAGGTCCTTGCACTTTTGTGTTATTGTTACCCCCAGGTATTTAATCCCATTAGGCTTTTCCGGGAATGGACTGACTTCCTTAATTTCCTTCAGTCCTTCCTCTGATTGAGCAAATATAAGTGCTTGTGACTTTTCATTATTAATTTTATACCCCGACACCCTTCCAAAACTATCAATAGTTTGCATAAGATGTGGCAACGTTTCCACGGGTTCACTAATGTACAAAATTAAATCATCTGCAAATAGGGATAGCTTATACTCTTTCTGGCCTACCACCATTCCCTTAATATTTTTATTTTGACGAATTGCCACCGCCAACCCTTCAATAGCCATATCAAATAGTAGGGGCGACAGTGGGCACCCTTGTCTTGTGCCCCTCTGAATCTCAAAGGTTTTTGTTATTTTCCCATTGATTTTAAGCTGAGATCTGGGATGGGCGTAGATTGCTATTACCCATTTTAAAAAGTTGCCCCCTATTCCCACCTTTTTTAGCATTTCAAAGAGAAATTTATGTTGTACATAATCAAACGCTTTTTCTGCATCAGCGGAGATAATCATGGAGCTTGAGGTAGTATTCCTTATTTCCTGGGAGTGAACCAAATTTATTACTTTTCTAATATTGTCAGATCCCTGTCTGCGGGGAATAAATCCAGCTTGATCAGAATGTATGAACTCCCCTGCTATGGCTGCCAATCTAATGGCCAGAATTTTTGCAAATATTTTAAAGTCATTATTCAGGAGGGAAATTGGCCTATAGCTACCGCATTCATTCGCTGGCCTTCCTGGTTTGAGCACTAGTGTAATCTGTGCATCATAAAAAGTAGGTGGCATTTTCCCTGTCTGTAAAATTTCATTGTATACTGCCGCCAGGTGTGGGGCTACCTCCTTGCAAAAAGTTTTGTAAAATTCTGCTGGGAACCCATCTGGCCCACAGGCTTTATTGGCTTTCATACTTTTAATTGCATCTGAAACCTCTTCTATTGAGATTAAGGAATTAAGGAAGCTAAGCTGCGCTCTATTTAACCTGGGCATTTCTAATTCACTAATAAATTGTTTTATTTCCTCAGGGTCCGGCTCAACCGACTTATATAGGTTCCTATAGAACTCCAAGAAGGTCTCCTGTATTGCTTCTTGACTGTGTACTTCCGAGCCATCCTTTGTCATAATACTAGTAATGATGTTTTTCTGTTGCTGTGCTTTTACCAATTGTGCCAGCGCTTTCCCTGCTTTGTTGCTATTATTAAAATAATAAAATTTCACCCATTTCAATTGTTTTGTGGTTTTTTCTAGTTCTAGCGTGTTTATTCTTTCCTTTATTTTCTGCAGTTTCCCTGCTACTACTTTTGAGGGGGTATGTTTATTTATAGCTTCCCATCTTTTAAGTTCTGCATATATCTCTGCCCTTGCTTCTCTTTTTTTCCTTTGTATGTGCGCTCTCAGAGCTATTACTTTGCCTCTCAGAGTGGCTTTAGCTGCCTCCCAGAACATGGAGTCTTGTGGTACTGATCCCTTATTTAGGTCTATGTATTCTTTAATTTCTTCCCCAATTTTTATTCTGGCTTCAGGATTCTTAAGCAGAGACCTATCAAAACCCCACTGCGGTTTATCCCACTGAGCCTTGCTATTCAACCTCACTTTGATCCCTATTGCGTTATGATCAGTAAATACTAAGGGTATTATATATGCTGCCAGACACTTCCCTACGTCATTTTTATACATGAGTACATGGTCAATTTTGGAGTATGAGTTATGTACTTGAGAATAATAGGTGTACTCTCTACTTTTTTTATTTTTATGCCTCCATATGTCTAATATGCCTTGTGAATCCAATATCTCTCTTATATACCTTTGCTTATTATTCATAGGAATGGTCTTTGAAAGATCTAGGCTTGTTAGGGGAGTATTCAGGTCTCCCATGATGATTAGTGTCCCCTTGGTGTTCTGAATTATAAGTGGTATATATTTCTTGTAGTAGCTTAATTGGTCTTTGTTGGGACCATACATATTTACAATAGTGAGCCATATGCTTTGTATTTGTCCTGTTATTAGCAAAAATCTACCCTCTGTGTCTTTTATACTGTTCTCCAGTTTGAATTCACATCTTTTATTCATGCCTATTATAACACCAGCTTTTTTCTTGTTGGCACAGGAGGCTTCCAATAGTCCCATGCTTTTGTTCGCAAATCTGTGCACCTCTTTTTCTAGTAAATGAGTTTCCTGCAGACAGAATACATCTATCTTATTCTCCTTTAGCAGTTCCCTCACTCTTTTCCTTTTGACTGGTGAGTTAAGGCCCCTCACATTGAGGGATAACATGTTTAGGCTAGCCATAATCTTTGACTCCCTCTTTATGCTTTTGTCTCCATTTACTCTTTACTGCTGCTTGATCACCACAAACTCTAGTGAACTTTGGTACACATGCCTTACTTATAATCCCCCTACTAACCTTCCTCATCCCAACATAAAGGCCCTTACGCCCCTCCCTCCCCCACCTACTCCCCATCTCCCTCCCCCCTCCTAATCTGTTCCCCTTACTCTCCCCTCTCCCCCCCTTCCCCCCCCTTGCACATCCACAGAGCATTGTGCTTCTTCTTCTCCCAAGAGAGAACAAAAAGAACTTACAACTTTAACGCGAGAACTTTACCCCCTCCAAACCTTTCACAGTTAGAGTCTCAATTGAGACTCATTTTACATTTTTGACCCCAGTTTTTCGGTTTCATAGTCTTTCATCTTTCCTCCCCTTCTTATAGACAAGTCAGTCATGTCCAGTAGGAGGTAAGTGTAGAAAGGCCTCTAGATCTTCTGTATCCATAAATGATTTATGTTTCCCGTTCACGTTCAAGACCATTCTTGCTGGGAACTTCAAAACCGGCTTCCATCCTCTTTCATTTAGTTCAGGAAAGTATTTTCCCCACTTTCTTCTTTTAGCCATAGTTTCCATAGCATAATCAGGGAAGATCTTTATGGTCTCCTCCCTGAATTTCATTTCCTTTTTCATCCTGGCTTTTTTCAGTAGCTCCTCCTTCACACTATAACTCATGAACTTGGCTATGATGGTTCTGGGTCTTGGAAAGTTTTTATTGGGCTGTCTCCCTGTTCTATGGGCCCTGATGATTTCTGGATTTTGCAGTTGCTGATTGTCTGGGAATTGTTCCTTTAGGAAGTCCCACAGCAGCTTTTTTACATCCTGAGTTTCAGCCCCTTCAGGGAAGCCCACAAATCTTAAGTTGTCCCTTCGTGACCTATTCTCTAGGTCCTCAGTTTTTAGCATCAAGATCTGCACCTTCTCCTGGAGGTTTGTGGCCTGCTCCACAGTATTCACTGCCTGGTCTTCCAAGGAGGAGACTCTCTCCTCTACTGTGTCAATTCTATGCCCCAGCCTTTCCAGCTTTTTATTTCCAGCTTCCACTGAGTCTCTCAATTTGTTCATATCCCTTTTGAAATCCCTTTTCATTTCAAGGAGGAGCGCCTTTATTGTTTTCCCCTCTGCTTCCTCCTCAGGCTCAGTCTCATCTGGGGTTTCCTCCCCCTCTGTTACAGCACCCGCCGCCATCTTTTCCCTCTCTTTTGATGAGGCCTCCCCTCTAGCCCTTTCACCAGGCCTCAGGCTCTGTCTGCAGTATCTCTCCAGCGGGGTTTCTTTTACTGTCTTTTTTTTCTCCCCCTTGCTTCCCCCTGCCATTTCTCTTACTTTTCTGGAGGTTTGTTTTCTTTAACAGTTCTTTTGAGGCCTCTTTCAGTCACAGTTTGGAGGAGCACTCGCTTTGCCCTGCTGCTCTCACTCGCACATGCTCAGTCCATGCTCCAAGTTTGATGCCTGGCTATATTGCTGCTAGGCAGCCCAGTAATAGGGCTCATACCGGCTCAGAGGAGCCACCCTATTACAACTATCTTGCAGATTCCCCCACATTTCTTAACACGCAGTGGTTTCTCCCCACCCTAATGAATCCTTCTTCTGCAACATTGAAGAACTTAAGGTAGATATCAAAACAAATAGGTAGATAGGTGCATGTCTAAGTAAAATAGAACACTTACGGACACTATTACAGTGGCTGCACATTATACATTGTTGAAGAAAGCAGGTCCTTAAGATCAAATTGTTCTACCTCTGGAGCATGCACCAGTAAACGCCGCTCATTGTCAGAATGTGTCTGTGAAGCAGATAAGCACCATGCATGTACACATTAGAGAACTAGTGTACGACACAGAAAACATCTCTCTAAGCATATGATCCTCAGCCTCTAAATAATTCAACACTGAAAAACTCGCTGGCATTCTGCTGTTCACTGGGAAAACTGAAGTGTCTATTTCTATAGTATTTTGAAGGTTTGGTTGAGAATTGTTGTTCATTAAATGTTGCTTATTTTTGTACATCATAGGAGTTACGTACTTTTTATCATATGTTGTTGTGCAGGCCCCACACATCTGACAGACCACCTTTCCTACCATGCTTCACCACGAGCCCTGCAGTCGGCCAGGAGCACTCTCTTGTGGGTACCACCTGCCAAGCTTGTTCATACAACAAGGGCCTTCAGGGATAGGGTTTGGGATGGATGGTTTTAGGGATGAGGGTGGGGTTTTTAAAGGGGAATTTTAACGTATTTTGTGTTTTCAATATTGTAAGCTACTCTTGAGCCTTAGGGGAAAGGTAGAAATTAAAATAAATAAATATGGGCTATGATCCACAAGACACAAAGACACCCCCCAACTCCATTCTGTGACTACTCCAGAATAAGGCTGCTTGCTCATGTTACACAATTTCACATTAGTTTCTACGTATTTTACACGAGACTTTGTAATATGAGCATGCACCTTTTCTTATTTGTTATGAAAACTTTGGTAATTTTCATTATGGATGATGGTAGGGAAATCCAGCTCTGACACTAACGTGAGGGTCTTCTAACATGAGATTGGAATGTGTGCATGGGGTGAATTTTTTTGACGTGAAGTTAACATACACAAAAATTACAATGTGTAGAGGCTAGCTGTAACAGAGTGGCTGTTGCCAGCTCTGTTCCAAGACAGCTGGCCCTTTAAATCTCTGCACAGCGCCTAGGTCATTAAACCCAGGTGAGAAGGGCTGAGGCTAAAAGTTAAGAGCCCTGGTGAACGGGCTGCAGATGGAGAGAGGGTGTGCACAGGACAGTGAGTAGGAGGTCCTGGGAGAAGGCACACATGGAAGATCAGAGAGTGGTGCAGTGAGAGAGGTCAAGTCAGCAGCGGCATCATCCTACAGTGGGAACAGAGTGAAAACAGGCTGGGAGCTCCAAGATCGCCTGGTAAAGGTACTCCTGGACCCAGGAGGGGGTTGAAATGGGCCCAGGACATTCTTGTCACACTAGCGTTGTAACGTGTGCAGGAATCCGTTAAATTTAATAATAAATCCCTTATGGTCATGTGACCTGGCGCAGAGGAAAAAAACCCCGGAAGGATGATAACGTTGGCCTGCAGCCAAGCAGGAATCTTGCATTACTGCTAATCTAACATGAGAATCAGCACGCGCGCAAGCAGCCTAAGTGGTTTGTGGATTGCGGCCATGGTGGGTAACTATGATCAGGGTGTCATTAAAAGTTGGTGGGAAGGCCAGCTATCCTAATTCATACAAATGCTTATAATAATAATAATAATAATAATAATTAATAACAACAACCACCACCTACTAATTTTATTTATTTAAACTTCTTGCTACTCCGCCCCTCCTGCCGTAGGCAGCTTGGGGCGGTTTACAATCAACACTAAAAATAACAAAAATAACTAAAAACAAGACCTAAAAAAGAGGATAATAAAATAACCCACCCCCACCCACTCCCCCCACACCATCACCCCTCTCCCCTGTCAAATGCCTGGCAGAACAGCCAGGTCTTACAACTTCTTTGAAAGGAGGGGAGATCCGGGGCCAACCGGGCCTCAACCGGGAGGGAGTTCCACAGCCGCGGTGCAGCCACAGAGAGTGCCCTCTCCTGTGTGGCCCCTCAGCAGACTCGGGGGACCTCGAGCCGGGCACCCTCGGACGACCGCAGGGGTCGATCCAGAACCCGGGGGGTGAGGCGGTCCCGCAAATAGGTAAGTCCTAGGCCGTTTAGGGCTTTACAGGCCAAGATCAACACCTTGAATCAAGCCCAGAAAACTACCGGCAGCCAGTGCAGAGAACGGAGCACTGGCGTAATATGCTCCCGGCGACCCGTACCCACCAGGAGACAGGCTGGCACATTCTTCAGCAGCTGTAATTTCTGATCGGTCAGCATGGGTAGCTGTCAGTGGGAGGGGGGAAAAGGGGGCCTGACAGGATCGTCTGGGCTCACTCGTTCCACTCGCTCTAGTGTTCCACCCCCAACGTGAAGGGGAAAAAAGCCTGTCAGGATAGTATTGTGGCCCTATATGTCTCCAAGACACGGGGCACTTATCATCATAGGGCGTGGAGCATGAAACTAGACCCGGGCCAGGGGAGCCCGCTAACAGTCTGTGCCCAACACACACCCCGGGAAAGATCAGGGATCGGGGTGTCGGTGAGGGGAACAGTGAGGAGGGAGGTACAGGGCCCAGGACCAAGGCGAAGGGAGAAACAAGGACATGCACTCTAGGAAGCAGGAAGGGAGCCCGGGGGCGGGGGGAAGGGACAGGACTCGCACGCTCCACTCACTCCTCCAGTCGCTCACAGATTCACAGGATGCACATCAGGGGAGACACAGAAAGGAACCCAGCCGCCAACACCCAACCAAACCACCTATGTTACACAAGCACCCACCCACACTCAGTTCCACAAAGATTCAAAAACACTTAGCTTCAGCAGTGACCAGTCTCAACTCATACCTTAGGGACCGCCTTGCCCTCTGTGCCCCAGAGCAGCTCCTGCGGTCTGCCGGGGGTGCCCTCCTGGAGGTCCCCCGTGTTAAGCGGGGGGCCACAATGGAGAGGGCATTCTCGGTGGTGGGGCCGCGGCTGTGAAACTCCCTTCCGGAGGAAGCTCGCCTGGCCCCTAGCCTGTTAACATTCCGGCGAAATTGCAAGACCTGGTTGTTCGCCCAGGCCTTTGGGAGGGAGGGTGGGTAGGGTGGGGTGCTTTAGTTCCCCCACCTATTTTTGGTTTTTATACTGTATCTTAGCCCTGTTATATTTTATAATATTTGTGATAATTTTAAATTGATTTTATTGTATTTTAATGTTTGGAAGCTGCCCCGAGCTGCGTGGCAGGAGGGGCGGGGTAAAAATTTATAAAATAAATAAATAAAACTCCAATTACTGGCACCAGGGGAGCCTCCCGCTGGTTTAAGAAGTGCAAGACATGCCCCCCGGCGTGCCAGGAGCCGAGCAACGCACCGGCTTGGGACGTGGTCGGTTGTCCGGGCAACTAGTGACATGACGGGCGCCTGCCGTGGTAGGGGGGAGGCCTGAGTCGGATGCGGCGCCAGCGGGGGCTTTGGGCACTCCAACAGTCCCTGCAACCTCCGCCTGCCCACCAACTCTAACAGTAAACACCCACCCACCCCGAGCCCCACGGGGGAGGGCCCAGGAAGGTCGGGGCTTGCCCGGGTGACGAAGGTGGAAAAAGCGGACCAAACGGGGGGCTGAGACTAGAGAAGCAGGTTCCCAGGAGTGATCTTCCAGGCCATAGTGCAACCAGTCTATAAGATAGTGAAGTCGGCCGCGGATATGCTTGGAGTCCAATATAGCACGGACCTCATAAGAAAGTTCCGCATTGGGAGAGGCTAGGAACCCCATGGAGGGGCTAGATGGAGGGACACCGCTAAAAGGTTCGAGCAACGAAATATGAAAAGTTGGATGGATTTGAAGACGGGGTGGCAGCTGCAAGGTGTAGGTAACGTCGTTTACCTTCCAAAGCACCAGGAACGGACCGATGAATCGATCATCTACCTTTCGAGATGGGCGTGTCGAGGGGTAATGCCATCAGTCCAGCCATACAAGATCTCCGGGATTGATGGGCAGCGCAGTTCGGCATCATTTATCGGCATATTGTTTATACTTTTGGCGAGCTTGAAGTAAGGTCCGTTTGGCCAATGCTTGTGCTTCACAGATGTGGAGGGCTAGGGCCCCTGCCGCTGGGACTTGTAGTAGTGGGTAGTAGTCATGTCCACGGTGCCCACTGGTGGGTGAAACCCATAGGTAACATCAAACGGGGATGTTCCAAGCGAGGCATTATTATAGGTGAACTCTGCTAGGGTCAGCCAAGCGTACCAGTCATCTTGGAGATAGGTCATGTAAATGCGTAAGTATTGTTCAGTTTTCTGGTTCACACGTTCCACCTGTGCGTTGGCCTGTGGGTGGTATGCAGTGGCGGGTTTTAGAGTTACTTGTAGCACCTTGCACAAGGCCTTCCAAAAACGAGACACAAACTGGGTCCCCTGATTGCTGACAATCTCTTGGGGCCAGCCATGCAGGCAGACGATGTGCCGAATAAAAAGACGAACGGTACGCTGAGCCGTAGGAAGTCCTTTACAGGCCACAAAATGCCCTAGTTTGGTGAGGTGGTTAATAACGACAAAAATAGTTGTGTACCCCCGAGAAGGGGGTAGTTCCACAATAAAGTCCATTCCTATGCACTGCCAAGGCCCCTGGGGTAGGGGCGTTAGTTGCAAAAGGCCCAATGGTGCCAGCCGGGGTACCTTGGTTCGGGCACAAGGAAGACATTGTTGGGTAGTCTTGTCTTGTGCCAGGTGGGGTCACCAAAAGGTTCTCTGGATGAGTTCCCACGTGCGGTCAACCCCAGGGTGGCCTGCGAGGGGGGAGTCATGGTGGGACCACAAGATGAGCCTTTGGCAGGAAGGTGGTACCACAATTCGGCCTTCCTTGAAGAATAACCCATCCTTCGCTACATAGGAGGGATTGTCGGTCGCGGCTAGCTCTGTTGTGGTGACTTGTTGAAGTTGGTCTCGTGACAGGTAGGTGCCAGCAAACACTTTGGGGTCAAGAATGGGTCCTTGAGGTGGCCGGGCCTTGTTACGGTTCTCTCAGTAGTGGGACAAGGCATCCGCCAGGACATTTAGTTTACCTGGGCGATATTGGATAATAAAAGAAAATCTGGCAAAGAACAAGGTCCAGCAGGCATGTTGTGCATTCGTGATTTGCGTACTCTGGAGAAAGATGAGGCTCTTGTGATCTGTATCACCGTAATTATGTGCTGGGCTCCCTCCAGGTAATGCCGCCAGGTTTCAAATGCGGCCTTGATTGCCAAAAGTTCTCGATCATAGATTGCATAATTCCGTTCCGCACTGGACAGCTGCCGAGAGTAGTAGGCACAGGGGTGCATGGATTCATCTGTATCTGCAGCCTGGAGTAAGATGGCCCCGATGGCATCTCTAGAGGCAACAGCCTCTACAAAAAAGGGTAAGTTGGCGTCAGGGTGTCGTAAAATGGGGGCCGTCTGGAAGGTCTCGTTGAGGTACACGAAACTGTGGGCTTGTTCGGTTCCCCAGTGATATTCCTGATTCTTTTTCAGGAGGGTTGCGAGGGGCTTGGTGACCTCTGCATAATTGGGGATGTACTGACGATAATAGTTCGCACTCCCCAAAAATCGTTAGAGGGGCTTGATCGCCGTTGAGGCCAGCCATTGCTGGATGGTCTCCACCTTTCGCCTGTCCATCGCGATCCCCTCGGGGCTGACCACAAACCAGGTGCGGCTCCTCCTGCAGGGCGTTATGGGCGTTGCCACCCAAAGCCCTGCAGGGGGACCGCTGCGGCAGTTTAAAAAAAAAACAAAAAAACCTGCGCTGCCATTTATGACAGCTACAGCAGCCTCTGAGCTGCTGCCGAGGCTGCTGTAGCTGTCACATTGAACCTGTTCTCCCTTCGGGGACCCACCCACTCCACTGGGAGAGGGAGTGGGTCCCCGAAAGGACAAAAAGGTTCAACAGCTGAGCCGCCCAAAGCGTTTTCCTATTGGAAAATGCGATTGGGGCGGCTGAGCTCCTCTGTCCACAGCACGTATGGGACATACTGTGGAGGGAGGGGCTGAGCCTTCCATTGCGCTCAATGGGCACAATGGAAGATCTCGCCAGGGCGGTCGGGCTGACAGCCCTGGTGAGATAGCTTGGTGGGGACTGGGTAGGGAGCAGCGCGCGTGTGCGCGCTCCTCCCTGCTCAAAGCCCACGTGCCTTTCTTAGTTCCCTGCGCTGCCGCTTCCCTGCGCTGCTGGGGGGGGGAGTGGCAAGGCTTCAGCATGCTCTTCAAGCCTTGAAGTCTTAGAGCATGCTGCAGCCTTGCCGCCCACCCCCCAGCAGCGCAGGGGGAAGCGGCAGCGTGGGGAACTAAGGGGTGTTTGTTTGTTTTTTTAAAAAATTGCCCGCGCGTCCTCCTGGCTCACTGGGGACACGTGGGCAATTTAAAAGGAAAAAAACCCTCCCCTCTCGCCTAGCCGATGGATCCGGAGCGGCAGGTGAGCGCCGGCCCTGGAGACAGCGGACTTGGTGAGTAAAGAGATTGCCCTGCCCCCACCCTCCCCCCACAGCCCCCTACAAACCCACCCCTTCCCCCCCGCAGCCACCCTCCCCCC
>QEPC01009251.1:5686562-5724798 GCA_003113815.1 Sphenodon punctatus
ACCAGAAACAAGGGAAGCCCCACATACAGCGCATTGCAGTAGTCTAGCCTTGAGATGATGAAGGCATGAATGAGGGTGGCCAGGTCGGGCCTGGAAATGTATGGACACAGCTTCCGTAGCAGATACAGCTGGCAGAAGGGGAGAGGGTAGCGGTTCTTAACTGCATTCAGGCCCTGATAATCTATGCACGGTCGGAGTCCTCCATATTTCTTGGGGACAAAGAAGATGGGGGTTCCGGCGGGGGATGTAGAGGGCCTGATGAAGCCATTCCGGAGACTTTCTTCCAAGTATCCCCGGAGGGCTTCAAGTTCAGGGGCTGTGAGGGCGTATATCCATCCGAAGGGTGGCTCTGTGCCCAGGAGGAGGTCGATGGGGCAGTCATAGGTTCGACGTGGAGGGAGTTCAGCTGCTTGCATCAGGCTAAACACATCCGCATAGTTTTTATGCTGTGGGGGCAGGCCGATCTTGTGAACCGGCACCGTTCCGCATAAGGCCGCCCGATTCTCTGGGGTGGGAATTAGACAGGTCCATCTACAATAGGGCGAAGAAAAATAAAGGGTCTTCGGGCTCCAGGTAATCTCCGGGTCATGCCGGTGCAGCCATGGCAACCCCAGGACCACAGGAAAAATGGGGGTACACACTATGTCAAATGTGATCCATTCTTGGTGGGCTCCAATGGTGCACCAGAGCTGTGCTGTTTGGGAAGTGATGGGGCCTGAAACGAGTGGGGAACCATCAATCGCATGTACCACCTCGGAGCGAGCCTTCATTTCTGCAGGAATGGCACAGGTGTGAACAAAGGATTGGTCCATAAAGTTCCCCAATGCCCCGGAGTCGATCCGGGCCCAGACCACCCGGGAGTGGTGGGGGTTTGTGGAGATGGTGATGGGTACACGAAGATAGGGATTGGTGGGTAGTTGCCTTGAGGGGTATGGTCTTATGGCCGGGATGCTCCCTGCGCATCCCGGCCTCTGGTGTTTCCCCACCCTTGGCACTGGGAGATGAGTCCTTGCCAGGTGTCCGGAAGGGTGGTATATGATAGCTGGTCCTTGAGCTCCTCACTCAGCCCTTTCCGGAACATCACAATTAGAACGTTGTTGGGCCACTGGAGGTCCAGGGCCAACTGTTGAAATCGTGTTACGTACTCCAAAAGGTCGCCCTTGCCCTGTTTTAGAGACATAATAGCTGTTTGGGCATCCCTCCGACGATGTGGGCAATCAAACAGCATCGTGAACTCTTGGACAAAGTCTGTATAATTAGAAAGGAGGGGGCTTTTTCCCTTTAGCAAGGTGTTGGCCCAATCGAGTGCCACACCCCGAAGGTTCCCGATGATGTATGCGACCTTTAATTTGTCCGTGGCATACGTATTAGGTTACATAGTGAAGGTAAGTTCACACAGAGACGGGAACCCCTGGAAGGCGTGTTGGTCCCCCAGGAATTTTTCTACTCCTGAGGTCCCAATGGCCCGCTAGGTGGGGTTGGCTCCCCTGGGCTAGCTACAGGGGTGGCAGCCCCGGCTTCCTCCCCACCCTGGGATTGCCCTTCTACTCTAGCCAACTCAGCATGCTTGGCATGGAGGTCTTTTACCTCCACGGCAATAGATTGCACGGCCCGCACCAGGTTCCCAATCTCGGTAACTATATCCATCATGATGGGATCCCCTATAGAGAAAGGGCGATAGGGTTGTGATGCCGGTAATTCTGTCAGTGGGAGGGGGGGAAAGGGGGCCTGATAGGATCATCTGGGCTCACTCGTTCCACTCACTCTAGTGTTCCGCCTCCAACGTGAAGGGGAAAAAAGCCCGTCAGGATAGTATTGTGGCCATATATGTCTCCAAGACACAGGGCACTTATCATCATAGGGCTCAGAGCACAAAACTAGACCCGGGCCAGGGGAGCCCGCTAACAGTCTGCGCCCAACACACACCCCGGGAAAGGTCAGGGATCAGGGAGTCGGTGAGGGGAACAGTGAGGAGGGAGGTACAGGGCCCAGGACCAAGGCGAAGGGAGAAACAAGGACATGCACTCTAGGAAGCAGGAAGGGAGCCCGGGGGCGGGGGGAAGGGACAGGACTCGCACGCTCCACTCACTCCTCCAGTCGCTCACAGATTCAGAGGATGCACACCAGGGGAGACACAGAAAGGAACCCAGCCGCCAACACCCAACCAAACCACCTATGTTACACAAGCACCCACCCACACTCAGTTCCACAAAGATGCAAAAACACTTAGCTTCAGCAGTGGCCAGTCTCAACTCCAATTACCAGCGCCGGGGGAGCCTCCCACACTGGTTTAAGAAGTGCAAGACATGCCCCCCCCGGCACGTCAGGAGCTGAGCGACGCACTGGCTCGGGATGTGGCTCCGCCCCTGGGGGTGTCCCCCGGGGCTGCACCACCGGGCTTGCACCTGGGCTGATTGTCCGGGCAACTGGTGACGCGGCGGGCACCCGCCGCGGTTGCGGGGAGGCCCGAGTCGGGTGCGGCACCAGCAGGGGTTTTGGGCACCCCAACAGTCCCTGCATCCTCTGCCCGCCCGCCAACCCTAACAGTAGCCCCACGTACAGTGCGTTACAGTAATCCCTCCTAGAGGTGATGAAAGCATGGATGATGGTAGCCAGGTCAGAGTCCGAAACATACGGCCGAAGCCATCGCACCAGATGTAATTGGCGAAAGGCACCCCTTGCCACAGCCTCCACCTGGACATCCAGGCGGAGCTGCACATTGAGGAGTACCCCCAGACTCTGAACCTGGGAGACTAATGGAGGGCAGACCCCATCAATGACGGGGGCCGCCACCTCCATCATCTTACCTATCAACATCACCTCCGTCTTGTCAGGATTTAGTCTCAGTCAATTAGCCCTCATCCAGTCCCCCGTGGCCGTCAGACACCAAGTAAGCACTGAGACTGCTGGGCCTGGATCAGCTGAAAATGAGAGGGAAAGCTGGGTGTCATCAGCATATTGATGACACCGCACGCCGAACCAAATAATCACCGAGGACCACTTGCTGAGTTTGTCCGGCCAGGAAGGAGCGGAACCATTCCAAGACAGTCTCGCCCACCCCTGCACAGTCCTGCAGGCGCGTCACCAACATCTCATGATCAACGATATCAAAGGCAGCTGACAGATCTAACAGGATCAGCAGGGTTGAACGACCCTGATCTCATTCCTGGCAAAGATAATCAACCAAAGCCACAAGTACAGCCTCAGTGCCGTACCCCAGATGAAATCCAGACTGAGAGGGATCAAGAAAACTGACACGAACAAGGTGCCCCTGCAGCTGCCGGGCCACTACCCATTCAATAACCTTCCCTAAAAAGGGAAGGTTAGAGACAGGCTGATAGCTGGTGAGGGAGTCAACATCAAGCAATGGTTTCTTGAGCAGAGGCCGTACAACCACCTCCTTGAGACAGCCCGGCACTCTGCCCTCTCGAAGGGAGGCGTTGACCACCACAGCCAGCAACAGCCCCATTATCTTCCAGCAGGTCTTAACCAGCCAGGACAGACATGGATTCAGTTCACAAGAGGTGGCCCTAACAGCCCGCAGGACATCCACTGCATCAGCGGATGTCACTGACTGAAATTGATCCCATAAAATGGGACAAGGCGGGGCTGCCATAACCTCCAGTTTTCCTAGTGTATTAAGTGCGGCATCAAAATCCTGGTGAATACGAGTGATTTTATCCACATAATAATCCACAAACATGTCACAGCGTGCTGTAGATTACTCCACTCCCAGGTGGATGGAGGCCAGACTGACCAGCCCCCTCACCACCCAGAAAAGCTCCACTGGATGGGATTTTGCAGATGCTATGAGGACAGCAAAAAACTCCTTTTTTGCTCCCCGCATAGCCATGGCATAGGCTCGCAAATTGGCTCTATGACACAATCTGTCGGTTTCAGCACGCGAACGGCATCACCGTTGCGCCGCCCATCTCGCTTCAGCACTCCCAGTTGCTCAGAAAACCAAGGCTGCAATTCTGTAACTGCTTACTTCAACGTGCCTGGCACTGAACCGTTGTGATAAGAGGATAAGAGACAGGTTCCCCTGCCCCAAAGAGCTTATAATCTAGAATGGACAACAGAAGGGATGGCAAAGGGGAAAGGCATATTATTTTATTTAATTAATTATTTATACATTCACATGTTTATGCTGCCTTTCCTGCAAAAGTTCAGGGCAGCTCAGAATCATAAAATAATAATAAAAAACCAATAAAATTACCCCCCCCCCAATAATATCCCACCCAATCCACCCCTACACCTCCCACCCATTCCACCCTATCCCAACCTACCAAAAACCTGACAACCCACCCACCAAACCCCCCATCCCCTACCCAACCCCAGCCCATCCTCCCCCCTAAATTAACCCCCCACCCCTAAATTCAATCCCCACTGCCAAAAGCCCAACAGAACAAAATGGTATTACATTGCCTCTGGAAGGCCACCAGGATTGCATACAGGCAGACCTCCTGGGGGCGGGAGTTCCATAGCAAAGGTGTGATGGCCAAGAACACCCATCTTCATAGTTGAGAGCCGTTGAAAAACTGGAGTCTCCAGGAAGGCGCCCCCAGCCGATCACAGAGGCCACAACGGGACACAAGAAGCCAGGCGATCCCTCAGATAGATGGGGCCTAGGCCATTTAGGGCTGTAAAGGTCATCATCAGCACCTTGACTTGGGCCCAGAAGACTATCAGCAGCCAGTGCAGCGAACAGAAAACCGGTGTTACATGCTCATGGCAAAGCGTCCCCGTAAGGAGATGGGCCACCACATTCTGCATCAGCTGCAGCCTCCAAATCGTCACCAAGGACAGCCCCACATAGAGCGAATTGCAGTAGTCTAGCCTTGAGGTGATGAAAGCATGGACAATAGTGGCCAGGTTCAAGTCCATAAAAAATGGCTGCAGCCTCCGCACCAGATGGAGTTGGTGAAAAGTGCTCCTGGCCATGGCTGCAACCTGGCAATCCAGGCATAGCAAAGGATCCAGAAGCACTCCGAGGCTACGAAGCCGATCAACCAGAGGGGGCCGGACCCCATCAATAACAGGAGTGTCAATCCCCTCCAGGGTCCAAGACCGGCCAACCATCATGATCTCAGTCTTGTCAGGATTCAGCTTCAGTCAACTCGCCTTCATCCAGTCCCAACAGTAACCAGGCAACAGGTAAGCACCAAGACTGCCGGACTTGGGTCGGATGAAAAGGAGAGGTAGAGCTGGGTGTCATCCGCATACTAGATGGCATATAGGGTGAGACAGGGATACATTCATGAAGTTGGGAAGTTAAAAGTGCACGCACTTGACTTAGTTATAGGGGAGGCAGGGAATCCTAAGGCTAGACAGTCATAAACGAAGAATCCTTGGGGGAAAGGAGAAAGGGAAAGCCTGATGGAAGCTTTTTAGAAATGATTTGAAGGGAGGGAGCAGCATGTACGTGTTCAAAGAGAGGGGGTTCCAGCCATAGGTTTGCACCCTAGGTAGGGCTAAAAAAGTCACATTCATATCATTGCATAAATCATTTGCATATTCATTCCCATGGGTCTTAGCATTGCAGTCTGGCATTTATGCTGGTGGGCTAGTTTATTACTAATTCCAAATATCCAGATTCATCTTTGTCACCACTGCAAAATTTGTATCTTCAGTTCTTCATTTTCTTTGCTTCATGGCTTTGGCCACTTCAGTATTTGGTATTTGGGTGGTGTTGTTCGGCAGGTTTTTTGAATTTCTGAACGTGGATGTGATTGGAATACCTAAATACCAAAGGGTACACAAAAAATATCAGAACAAAAGATTCAAAACCGAAAATGAAGCTGGAAGCGAATGCCACTTCATATTCACTTAGCAAAACTAGATTTGAATATACCAAATTCAGATCTCCATTTCAGCTCTAAGAAGGTTCTGGTTCTCTTCCCCTTTGGTAGCTCTTGCTTGTTGTGCCAAAGATTGAAAGCAGTGTTGACTTGACCAATTGCTGCCCTTTCCTCTAGCTCCCATCCATGTTCCACTACTGTTGTGTTGAGAGGCTCAGCACAGCTGAGAGTGGGTGGCTTTGTTTTACCCCTGCCTTTCTCTTTCTTCTTCCTGGTTTCGACTGGAGTTCCAACTCCACCCCCAATGCTACCCATTCTGCTTGCCTGAACCGAGGTGCTACCAGGCGGACAGGAAGAGGGTGGCAGCTGCAGTAGCCAGGGGGGATGGTTGGGGGGTTAGCTTGATAACAGGAAGCCGTGGTGGGCACTGAGGGAGGAGGCAGAGGTGCTCCGCAGAAAGGAGAGCAACCTGTGCTAGAGCCACTCCAGAAGCAATTGTGTTTAACCCAAGCCCATACCCATAGTGGTGGTGGCGGCAGCAGCAGCGCTAAGCAAGGAGCAGTGTTTGTTCTGGGGGTGGGGTGGGACGAGGGCGACTGATGATTCTATAAGTGGGGTTTCCTTTATTTAATGTAGCCACAAACACACGCCTCTTCCTTCCCCCTCCAGCACCAAGGTACAGTATTGTTATTAAATCAAGCCAAGCAGCCCAACGTGTGTGTGCAGCACTGCCGGGCACAGACATTGTAGAGATGTACAGCCTCAATAGCACACAGACCCCAGTGAGTGATCTAGTCACCCTCCCCTGCCAGTACGCCTTGCCATTCCCATGAACCCCAAAACATAATGCACCCACTCCAACCCCAAATGAAGCCCCCTGCACCAGCTCCCCAGCAATTCCCCACCTCAAATGAAGCCCTCCATGCCAGCTTCCCACCCCTAACCTCCCATGCCAGCTGGCCGGCAACACCTAAACCCAAGTGAACCCCACCCTCACGCCAACTCCCCAGCACCCCCTGACCACTGACTAACCTCCAGGGAGCTAACCAGGATGTGCGGTGGGAAAGGGTCAGATGGGGAAGTGTAGTGGGAGACACTTCAACTGCGCATGCATAACGTCAAGATTGCGTTCTACCCATTAGATAACATGGAGACATACAAACCCTTATAAAATAAAAAATACACCACAACTTTGCAAACTGTAAATGTTCATGCACGCATGAATTTTCTAAAACCTCTAACGCTGAGACCCCCAAGCTGCTAATTACTTTAAAAGTCAGCTTTCTCAGCCATTCAAAACTTTGAAACATCACTCTGAGATGTTATTTACACTCCATGGCTAGCATGAGAAATTCAAAATCTTATAACTTTAAAACTACTGGACAGATTTTGAAAAATAAAAAAGGGATGCAGTGGAAAGAACCCTTGAATTTCCTAACACCACTCCACCTCACAATCTTTTTCTTAAAGTACGCTTTGAAGCAAACAAAAAACAAGCTGAAAAAGGAAGTCAATTTTTAGTCCAATTTTCAAATGGCTGCAACGTTTTTATTTTTCATCCAATATGCTTGAACTTTGGGCAGATTGTACTACTCACCAAAGTAACCCCCTTTGCCAGATTTCGGACAGATAGGATAAATGGTGCCAATTTTATAAGCACCAGGATGTTCATGTGTTAAAACAGAGGATCCAAGTTGCCCTTAACTATAGAGCTGATTCTGCGGCTCTGTAACAGCACCAGCAATGTACCTGTCATTGAAAATCATTAATCAGAAACAGGTCCCTGCCCCAAGGGGCTTACAATCTATAATGGACAAGGTGTAAGGGTGACAAGGGAGAGGGGAACATACATAGTGGAGAGACAAGGATACATTTATGAAGTTGCAGGCACATGTGCTCAGCTTAGTTCCATGGGAGAGGGGCACCCTGATTGACAAGCTAGTTTGTGTCAGTGAGAAACTAGGGAAAGCCTGACAGAAGAGGTAGGTTTTTAGCAGGGAAGGGAGCAGAGAAAAATGTTGAGAGGGAGTTCCAGGCACAGGGGACAATATGGGAGAAGGGGCAAAGACAGTTTAGGGAGCAAGAAGTGAATTAGGGAAGTGTCGGAGAAGGAGTGAAGCTCTTGAGTGGGAACATAATGGGAAACGAGGGCAGAAAGAGCAAGGCCATGAGGAGTTTTCCAGGTAAAGAGAAGGAGCTTGCGTTGGATGTGAAGTGGGAGCCGATGGAAAGAGCAGAGGAGGGGCTGAACATGATCAAAGCAGCAGGAGAGGTGGACAAATCTGGCAGTAAAGTGCTGAATGGCAGTGAGAGGGGCAAGGTGAAAAACCGGTCTGTGAACTTGTGGAGCCTCCGGGTGACTAAAGACTGACCCTGGATCAAGAGAATGAGGAGTAATTGTGTCCTGTAAATAACAAGCTCACCCTGGTATTTGAGTCAAACTCAGGGAGTGTTGGAGGCTGGGTTTTAATGGGAATCCTAGGAAATGAACCCCTGACTCAAGGGGTGAGCAAGTTGGCTATGCACCCCTTTATAGATACGGAAACTGAAGCCCAGGGGAGAGTATTCAGCCAGCCTGAGTTACTCAGCAACTCCTCCACTGAACTGAGACTATAACACAGGTCTCTGCACTCCCAGTCCTGCACTTTTGCTTTCCAGTGTCAGGGCCGTCCGCTTATGTTCTGGACCAAGGCTGGCTGGGCTCTGCTCCTCTATGTGCAGCCAGCCCCACTCGCAGCACAGCACAGCACAGCACAGCACCACTCCTTATCTCTGCTGCTCTGGTTTCCTAGCCCAACTGGAAGAAAGACAAAGTTACAGGGACTGTGCTGTTTCTGCAAATCATTACCTGCAATATTTGTCACATGTCTCCAGTTCTAAATTTGGTGTAGAGGGTGGGTTGGAGTCTGGGGGTGGGGAGATAAGTAGAGTTGTTTTTTCCTGTTACAGGTTATGAGGAAACAAAATAGGAAATGCCATCTCAGGTTGTTGCCACCTCTGCACTGACTGAGCCCTTAGCTAAGAGCACATCCTGCTTGCTTTTTAAAGCTGCACCTGTGATGCCTCTTCCCTTTCAGTGGTGGGACAGAGTGGAAATATAAACCTTGGTGATAGTGCAGAAGTCTCCTTTAGTGGGAGGATAGAGGTCATGTTTAGAGGCAGCTTTAGGGCATCCTAGTTAAAAAGCAGCAACTTATTTGTAATGTCATTTAAAGCAGATGCATCAAAGGAAAAAATATCATTTGTATAGCACCAGCAATGTGACTGGCACTGTTCAGTCATGATAAGAGAGAGGTCCCTGCCCCAAAGGGCTTACAATCAAGAGTAGACAAGGGGGAATGACAAAGGAGCAGGGGGACACATAGTGAGACAGAGGGATACATTCATGAAGCTGAGAAGTTACAGGTACACTACACACATTTGACTTAATTGCAGATAGACAGTATAAGGAGAAGTATAAACAAGGAATCTTTGGAGGTGAGGAGAAAGGGAAAGCCTGACAGGAGAGGTAGGTGTTTAGGAGGGATTTGATGGTTGGGAGGGAGGGAGGCGTATGTGCTCAGGGAGCGAGTTCCAGTTTAGGCATAGGGGTGGCTTGGGGGAGAAGGGGTGGAGATGGTTTACAGTTTATATCTTTGTGTGCTATAGCTGTGTAGGAGATTACTAGCAACGGCCCAGCAGAAGGAAAATGAAATGAAATTACAGTTTCCTAGCTGTTTAACAGGATATGTGCGGGTGTATAAAAAAGGGGTGTCATTGATCTCTTTTGAGGTGAAAAACAGTGCACTTTCTCACACGCTTAGCTAAAGGCATAGCTTTGATTGCTTTGTCTGACACATAGCGTCAAAATTTTCACCTGGTTAAAAGAATGGTCACAAGTGAGTGAGAATGAAGGCTGTGCTAAATCAGCCTGTTTGTGAACATGGTGACAGTCAAATGCATATTTACATAATCTAACAGTAACCTGCCAAATCTTCCAGTAAAGGCTGTTTCTAAAATACTGATATTACTGTTTGTGAAACTCCAGCTCTACGTAAGCTGGCACCAACACACAGATAGTCCATTGCCTCCAGAGAACTTTGAGTTCAAGGCAAATGCATTTTGTGGATTATCCATCACTGGAATCTTTAAATCAAACCTAAGTATTATTCCAAAAACCAGCCTGCAGTGCAACCAAAAATACGGGCTTCCTTTATTGGGTCTGCGTTATGCAGGAGATCTCGCTAGAACAGAGGTAGGGAACCTTTTCCTTCTCGTGGGCCAGTTTGTTAATTAGTACAAGCTCTGTGGGCTGGATAGGAGTTAGAGACAGGGGTGCTTGGGGGTGCATGCTGAGGATGGGAGAAGGAGGGGAAGGATCCAGATCATGGATTTATCCCAGTAGTGGGGAAGCTCCTGCCCAAGCCCACAGATTGTTTCTGTCCCATGGTCGCCCAACCTCCAGCCTTCCTGGTGGTCAGCAATCTTTCTTAGAAAGATTTGCTTGTCCGTATGGGCATAGCTATAATAGGTGCAGATCAATCAGGACTCATGATCCTAGGGTCCAAGCTGAGCTTTGGCACAGGCGGGCTAGCCAACATTGTGTACTCTGGCCGCTTCCTCCTCCTGCAACCTCTACGCTCACTCCTCTGCCCACCCTCTGCCTGTTGCAGCAGCAAAAAGGAACCCGCTGCTCTCAATAAGGAACCAATCCAGGAGGGTGGTGGGAGAGGACATCCCATCTTATGCACCAGGCGCCATTCCCCTCAGCAAAAAAAAAAGTCACTATACTCTGAGCCAATCTAGCCCAACCCACAAGGACATGCCTAATTTTTCAGCACACAAACAGTTCTGTCAATCACAGTGGGATTACTGATATGCCAAATTTTAAGTATGGCAGCATGCACCTAAGTGGTTCACTGGATGAGGTTAGTGCTCTCAGACTTGTGAAGTATCAAGTCTGTGCTAAATGAGATTACTCAGGTGCTTCAGGGCTTTGCTAAACCAGAGCTATGATGCTTGACACAGGCACTACCTAGCTTTCTGCAAAAACAAAAGAAAACTGGAATTTTGCTAGCCCCTTCGCCATGCCTCTTTTTGGTGTGGCCACGTCCCTTTCCACACACTGTGATGTCAGGATGTCTGGAAAGGGGCTTTGTCATGTCGGAAAGGGGCTAAATAAAGGGTCCCCTCCGTTCCCACTAAAGAATTTTGCCGGCATCCCTGCAAACAAGCAGCCTCTTTGCCACTAACATGACCCAAACCTACTGCTGCTCTATCAGTGCCAAGAGCAGAGTGACAGCAAGGTCAGGTTCACCCACAAGAGTCCAAGCAGTGAGCACCCAGGGCACAAGCTGTGTCACCTGTCAGCTAATGATGCAACTGATTTGTACCATGCCCAGAAAGGTGCCTAGTTAAGGGTCAATTAAATGAATTTATAATATAAGAAAAGGTCACAAGATCCCTTTATAATGGCAAGTGTTAGGAAGCCTAACCTAAGCTCTGGCTTTTAATAATTTTCAGCGTGAGGATTTCCTTACTCCCAGTGCTGTTCAGACAGCTTGCACACTTATACAATTTATATTTTGGGGGAGGCTGGGATTTAAAAAATAATGATTTAACCAAAGCTTGGAAACTAATGCCCCATTTCAATGCCCTTCCAACTTGCAAACTTGCCCCTGATTGTAAGCAAATATGTCGTAGCCAGTAGCAACGCCTTCACATAGCCGCCGATTTTCCTGCATGTTCGCATGTACAAATGTAACAACAAAATGAGGGTAAAACAAATAGATAGCATTGCATCTGGTAACATCCTCAGTGGCTCACCCACTGTGCCAGGTGGCAGAAAACACAGGATTGCCAAAGAGCGTGGGATGTAGTAACTTTTTATGCAGCTCTGAGAATTTGGATTTGGGCAACTACCCGCTCTAAATGAACCCAGAGTCTCATGCTTGCTTCTCACGGGGTGATTCCGCCCTGAAACCCTCCTCGTCAGCACAACTGTTAGAATTTTTCCACCCACTGTTGAAATTTTCCACCACTTTTGCTGCAGGTGGAAATTTCCCTGGTTTTGAAGTGGGAAGCGTTGCCCTTATACCATCAAGAATAATAATTCTCCTCTCACCCAAATAAGTCCTTTGTTTCAGTAATATAGATATCAGGAATGGGCAAGCTGTAGCTCGGGATCCAGGACTGGTCCTAGGCCTGTGCTGCCTTTGCCATCCTGTGTCTTGCTTCATTGCATGTGAGTCTCTGCAGCTGAAACTCAGCAGCCAGGTAGAACTGTAGAGCACCGGCTCCACCAGTCAGTCATGAAGCAGGAGAGGTTTGTGTGAGCACACGTGTCTTGGGGCTCTCAGCCACTTTTGTAGTTCTTATGGCTGGGAATTTGCCTACCCCTAACACACATATAATGTGTGTGTTACAGGTAGGGGTACTCTATAGTGTATAGTAGTATATATACATATAAATATACTATAATACTATTCTGTTCTATATACTAATATACTGTATTTACCAGTTTACAGATCTACGTCCCCCTTCGGCAGAGGTGATTCATGCCATGGCCTTTGCTGCTTCATTCTAAGTAGTTTTTTTGGGTGGCAGGCAAACCTCAAAAATTCTCATTGCATTTGTCACAGACATGTGTCATTTTATAGGCTTTTTTTCTTTTCTTTTTTGTTTGTTATGCAGTGAATACTTGGGGTTTGGGCTTTTCCCCCTTTGACCTTGAACTTAAAAAGACAAAACCCCATTCTTAAACCACAATTTTGAAAGCCATGAGAGAGAAACAGGGCATTTTCACGCAAGACACTCTCCACCCACCCACTATACATGTTGCAGGGCTCCAGTGTTGCCCTATAACTAGGGTAGCCAGATATGCAAATTTTAGAGGACACATGAGAAATACAGGTTGCACGGCTTCATTGAAGCCAATGCAGCCCTGCAACCTCTATTTCTCATACATATCCTCTAAAATTTGCATATCGCCTACCCTACCTGTAACATGTATAGTGGGTGGGTGGAGAGTGTAGTGTTTAAATGCCTTCAGATACCCACAGCTGTGCTGAACCCTGTTGATAGCTTCACTGGGACTGTAAGAGAAACACTAAGAGGAGCCTGAAGATAGAGGGTGATTTCAGATGTTACGGGGCCCGTTGGCCCCGTACCGAAATCACCCTATTCATTCCCCGCCAGGGTCACCCCGTCACGCCATATCAGACGTGCCGGGGGATCCCAGCGGGAAATCTGGGAGGGGGCGGGGCCGCAAGGCACAACGTGCGGCCGCACGGCCCCGCCCCCTCCACGCTCCCGCCGCCCGCCCTCTGGGGAGACGGGCGGGCGGTGGGGCCAATGCGGCAGCCGCGTCGGGCTGGATTCGCCACGGCCCGGGATCCCGCCAGGGATCCCGGGCCGTGGCGGCCAGCCAGATGTTACTTTTTTTGGGTCCCCGCTGGGGATCTCTTTGACCACGCTTCCCAGGACATTCCCCCCGCTAGCCCGGGAAGCGTGGTTCAAATTGACCCCATGCGGGTATTGACCGTGGCAAACATCTGGCGGCCGCCAAACAGATGTGCGAGCCACATTGACCACAGGTGCGTATTCACTATTCACCGTGGTTCACTGTGATCTCATAACGTCTGAAAATACCCACAGTAGCTCAAAGAGCAATTTAACTGGCCAACCTCTTTCCTAAAAACCCAGGTGAGGACCTAGTTCCGATTGGTTTTCACACCCAAATCTCCCATGGACTTCAGTTCAGAGAAAGCAAAGGTTGGGACCTTCTTTGCTTCTGGTATCACTGCAATCTCCCAGCAACCCAAGATTAAATATTTTGGTTTAATTCCAAGGTGAGGAACTCCCAGCCTGTGGGTCAAATCTGACCTCTGGCTCCTTTCTAGTTCCTGGATTTGGCCCATGAATTCAGACAGACCCTACCCTTAAGCACTGAAAGAGTGAAGAGAGGAAGGGATGGCACTTAAGAATAGGGGATAAATCCATGGCATTGATCCATGCTCTGGAGGACCCTCCCCTTCCTTCTCCCATCCTGAGCACACCTCTTAAGTGCACCCCCTTCCCCCTAGCTCCTGTCTAGCCCATGGAGCTTGTACTAATTTTCAGATTGGCCCACAGGAGGGAAAAGGTTCCTCACCCTGGGTTTAGTTCAACAGGCAGTTACAGTTCAGAATGGAAATTTGTGGCTTCGTAGGCCATTTACTTTCTGCAATACCAATGCTCCTAACTACTGGGTTAAAAACAAAGGAAAGGAAAACTTCTTTCTCTTCTGCTGAAGTGCTGCTTAAAGCAGGGCTGTGCTTGCTTCTATGCAAGCTTGTTATGTTTTGTTCCTGCTTTTGCTTTCTTAGATGCTCAGTAGACGACTGGCAAGTGTCAGAGCTGTGTGAGGTCACAGCTGTGGATAAAACACTAGTGTCTTTTTGGATAAAGAATTCGACATTTCTTTCTGTGTGTTTGCTGTATGTTTCTTTAGCAGCTGCATTTGTGGATCTCAAAGTACTTTATAAATGCTAAGGCTTAAGCTTTACGTACGCACCTCTGGGCTTCCCTACAGTAGGGGGACAGCAGGTGGATTTTTAATTCCAGTTAGCATCTTGGTGTAGACAGATGTTCTCGTTTAGAGTAGGTTGTGGCACATACTGACTTTTGGAGTGTTGTGTGAAATCCTTACTGCTGCCGCTGCTCCTTGATGAGCCTGTCTCTTCCACCACCTGATGCAAAGGGGAGGCGGCACTGAAATGCACGGACATGAGCAGCTGTGTGAATGAACTGCTACAGGGCAAGGCAACACACAGATTAAGAAACACGGAACTGAACAATAAACAGAACTGATTAAGAAACAAGTGGTGTGTTTGAAAGGGGGAAAGGTGAATTTATAGCCTACCCTTTCCCTAGGGTGCTCAGGGCAGGTAACATATAAAAACTACATGTAAAATAGGTATAAAATAGGATTGCGCCCTTCACGCAACATTAAACTCAATTAGATGCCCAGTTAACCCTGACTAGTTAAATTGAATGTATAGTTGAATTAGGGTGTACTATGCACTGTGACTTCAACTTGAGTTTAACGTACTAATTCCTCCTAATATACACATAAGAGTAGCCATACTGGGTTAAACCATTGGTCCCTGTAGCCTAACATCCTGTCTCTGATTGTGGCCAGTATTGGACGCTATAGGTGAAAGTGCATGAGAAGCCCAGCCCCTTATGGAATGATCCAAGCCCTGCAAGACTGGGGATCCTTATCTGGTTCAGTTCAGAGGGAAAGCTGATGCAGAGGAGCAAAATGGATTAGCTCAAGGTTGCAGAAAGTCAATGTCAGCAATTTGTGGATAATAAGGCCAGAAGAGACCATTTATAATATGACCTGCTGCAGAATTTCAGATAGCAATTTCTGTACCAAGTGCATATTTTTGGACTGACCTACAGCAGCTTTAATTAAAAAAGACATTCAGTCTTGATGGAAGGATTTCATGTGACAGAGAACCTTTTATGTCCCTTATTTCCATTGCTGTCATCTATCTGTCTAGTTTCCACTTTCAGCTATTGGTTCGCTATATGGCTAATGGCTGAATAAATTTGACTTTGACTATTCTTTCTCTTTACTTCCATGCTCCAGAGTGGATGCTCCAGCTTCCTGAGCTGCATTTATGGGTATGGTAGCCTATTAGGGACCTTAAACAGGCATGTTTATGGATTTTCCCACCCACACCAAATAAGAAGCTCCCAAGTCCCCATTGATTCTACAGTGCACATGTGTAGACTATAGTGGATGGGGTTGAGGGAACACTACCCATTTCCAATGCACTGTGCATATGTTGATTGTAGTGGGCTCTCTAGCTGTGGCTACAGGCCATAGTGCATGCATGCTGGCTGTACCCATCTACTTATTTCTATAGTGCTACTTGGTGTACGCAGTGCTTTACAGTCACGGATTTTAATTTATTTTATTTATTTCTACAATTTATACCCCGCCTCTCCTGAAAAACAGCTCGGGTTCCAACAGAGTCCAACAGCGGCTTCCAACAGGCAAGTCCCTGCCCAGTGAGCTTACAAACTAAGATGGATACAGGTGACGGGAACACAGAGAAAGACTGACACACATATTCCCATTTTACAGATGAGGAACTGAGGCGGAGAGGTTGTGACTTGCCCAAGGCCACCCAGTGAGTTCATGGCTAGGGTGGGATTTGAACCCTGGCTTCCCAGTGGTTAGCTCTCTTCAGAGATGACTGCAGCTGGCACATGCACACTATGGCAATCACCATGCCCAGTGCATGCATGTTGCAAGCCTCAACAACAGCAAATCAGGCAGGTCTTTGCCAGTGATTTAGCCCCCAATGCAGTGTGTGGCCATGGCAATCTCTAGTGGGGGGCAGGAGATGGATGATGTGACTTGTGGACCACAGTGCATTGGGAGAGACCGCAAAGCTTTCCTCTTTGCTGTGGCTGCAGCCCATGTGACTTCCCAGTAGTATGCTGTGTGCAGGACTTAATTTGTGCCTGGGTCCAGCCCCTGCCACCTCTTCCAGATTTTATTGGATGCAGAAGCATCAGCCTCAGCCCTATCTTTTCTCTGAGAGAGTTGGAGCTGATTGGTGGTGCCAAAGAGATGATCAGTGGCAGCACCAATTCCCAGTCCCCATCAAGCTTAATCTATCCCTGGGCAAGGGTTGGCAAAGAAGGGGCAGGAACAGGAAAGTCAGGAGAGGCATGAGGACAGCTGGGAACAACTGACTGGAGCCATTATAAGCAGCAATTGTTTAGTCCTGTCCCCCATTTCAAAGGGTTAAGTACCTAATTTGTTGTTTAAGGCCTTTTAAAAAGCTAAATACTTTCCATTTTTGTTTTAGGAATGAGTGTGTGCAATGCATATTGTATCCCACATGCGACTGGAGGCTCATGAACCCATGGAACTGGGTCAGTGGCTTTCTCTTTTTGTGCCTTCTCCCATGCTCCCCACTCTTAAAGTTCAACTAAGAAATTCCACTCTTTTATCTGGGATCCAGATCCTGTCTGTAAAATCAATGCTGAAACTATAGCTCGTTTTCCTTCTGTAATGTTACACTCGGGTCCCCTTGCTCTCACCTAATTTCTCAGTCTGGGTTTCAAAATTACATTCAAGGAGTTACCAAAACTTGTCTGTGATTCGTTTCCAGCCCTAGTACCGTCCCCTCCTCAAGGAAATGGCATGGGGACTTTTCCCCCTCTCAAACCCTCTGCTATCATTACTGATTTGATCAATAAGAGGAATCTCAGCTGTCTCACTGCCAGCTAATTCAGGTCAGCTTTTCTGTTTCTGCTTGTTTTTCTTAAGCAACAATTTTGGGTAGGTGATGCAGAAAGGCAAGGAAGCCACATTAATACAATTTGCCTGCAGGGCAGTGTAACTGTGCTTGGGCAAATCCTTGCAGGACAGAGCCCAAGCAGAGCAAGCACACTGTCTCTGGAGCCCATCAGGAGGGGTTACAGGGAGATAGGGTTGCCACCTTTTGCAGTTTGACCCTGAGACTCCCATAGGTCAAAATGGGAGTCTCAGGGTCAAACTACAAATGGTGGCAACCCAAGGAAGATGATAGAGTTGGCACAGGGGACTAGAGAGCCAAAGCTACAGTAGGAAGACTGCACCAGTAACGTAGGCACTGGCAAGTTGATGATTATGAAAGGGCTAATGGGCTGAGGTAACAGCATTAAGCCTGTCTGAGGCCAAGATAGTATAGGTGCTTCTAAGCTGGTCATGTGGTTGGAAATGGACAAGGTCAGGTGACCCAGACTGGGCTCTTAAGAGCCAGCTAGGTGGCGGAGAGGAAACTCAGAGGAAATAAGGCAGAAGGAGCTCCCTTGGGAAGCTGCTATTTGGTTTCCCTAGTCCATGGACCGGAATCTGGAGAGAAACTAGTGGGGAGTATAAGTCCTGCAAGAGGCAGGCAAGTAAGTAAGTTGCTAAGAGCAAAGCAAGGACCGCCCTGTACACCAACAGGGTTGAAAGGGGGTGACAGAGCTACTAATTCAGGCTTACAGGGGGCAACAGACCTGGAACCCCAAAGTGAATCCTAGGAGGAAGAAGGTTCCCCATCTCTGCTTTATACTATGGCTGTTTATTTTGGGATAGTAACCCTGGATTGGTTTTAGACAAGCACCTCCCTATCAATCTCCCACACAATATACATGTTGCAGGGCACACCACTGCAGCCCAGCACCATGTATAGTGGGGTGGATGGTGGGGGGGGGAGGTGCTTGTCTAAAAGCACTCAAAATAATGGGAAGTCTCAAGCTACTATGCTTCTGAAGCCAGGGTAACTGCCAAACTTATTTAAGAAGAAATTAAAAAATAAAGAAATACTGGGAACTAGAACAGGCTTTAAAGAAATGCATATTGGGAATTGGCTTCTTAAGTAGTTTAAAACCAAGAATAGGGAAGTTACTTCTATTATATAGCAAAAAAATGTTACTCTGAATTTGTGGACACAGGCTGTGGCTCTGTGGCCGTTTTCACATGGACGCCCACCCCACAGCACACGTGTGCTGTGGATGGGGGGGTGCCTGTGTGAATGCCACCTGCGGTGGGTGGAGGATGGGCGAGTGTCTGTAGGAATGGCGCCCACAGTGGGTGGGGTGAAGGAGCGTGCTCGCTCCTTCCCTCCACCCATCACCCACACGCGGAGCAACAGGCTCCGATGCCGGTCACTCCGTGCGTGGAGAGAGATGGGTGTGCTCCCGTGAGAATGGCCGCGCACCCACCTCCGCTCACCCACTGCGGCCCGTTTGAAAGGGGCCTGTAGAACACTAGAAAAATATTCATAGAACACCTAATGATGGAAGCCTTACGGTGCTTTGTGAAGACCGTCCCTGATAAACTTACCAAAAAAATGAATCCAACTAATAATCTACTTTGCAAAAGAAAATAAGAAAACAGAAATATCGAAATAATTGAGATGCATTGAGGTGGATGCAATAATCTGGTACTTATAAGAATAATGGATGAGTTTAAAAAAAAGTATATAAATAAGGACACACACCCCTGATATTCCGTATTTGCAGGTCCCTGAGACTCTCTCCTCCTTACTCCCCACAAAAATATTTTAGTTTCCCAGTAAGTTAGTTAAAAATAGTTTATACGATTATGTTTATACTGAGTTACTGTTGTGTGTAATGTAATTTATACCAAAGAAAGCAGAAAAAATAATGTTTAAAAATAGAATTATATGTATATCAGTTAACATACTGTTAAACCATGTTAATTATGAATCTGTACATGCTAGCATTATGTAAATTTCTAGTGTTATTGACTTGGTACAATACATCTTGATTTATTTTTTTTAGTACTGACACATCTCTTGGGGAAAATTAGGATAGCATGTAAGTGCTCTGGGGGCTTACCTTGGGTGATATCCCTTCTGTCTGGGGGGTGAGCAGAGATATGGGTGAGGGACCTCCTGAACCCTCACCCAACTGGTTGAGAACCAGGGGGCTGGCTCAATTGGTTTGTGGGAACCATTGAGAATTGGGGCTGAACATCACCCTTTCCCTGGCATCAAGGGGAGTTACTTCACAATACCTGTGTTGCATGAACACAGTGGGTGAAAACAAGAGAGCGATTAGCCCGCTGGAGGCCAGGGTCACTCCTCAGGGCTCATGAGCAGCCGCCACTCTCAGGTTCTGTGTGACAAACGGGACAGGCAGGCAGGCTCCATGCTTAACAGCCCCCCACCACCTACTGGTGGGGCACAGCTGTGGTGACCCCTGGGTACAGGAAGCCACCCCTGCTGTGGTTTTTGTCAGTTTTCTTGTTTGTTTTCCCTTTTTGGAGCGCTCTGAAAAGCAAAAGTAAATGGGCAAAGTGCCTGTGAGAGCAAAAGTGGAGGGAGCACTCACTCTCTATGCACTCCACTCAGGACTAGGGTCCTGACGGTCCGGTACACACATGAGGCTACGTGCACCCTAACAGACAGGAGGCAGCCACGGGGGCATGCATTTGTCCTCCTTAGTCAGCATGCACCCGCATGGCAAGCTCCACGTTCTCTGGGATGACGCCGTGTGTGGGGACTGCAGGGTGGGGTGGGTGGCAGGTGTGGGTGAACATCTGGCGACCACCTAATAGACAGTCAGGTGGTCACCTATCCAATGCAGGCTATTGTGGGCTACTGTCTCATCTGTTACACCCACTCTCACTGTGCGTTCTCTTGCACCCTATTAAGGTTTGGGCTGCTTCATACTGGAGTGTGCACAAATTAATTATTACAGATATATATACCACCCTATCCCAAAGGCTCAGGACAGCTTACAAGTAAAAAGTAATAGCTGCACCTGAAATCACCTTTATTTGGAATTGTTCACACATCAAGTGCACTAGACCAATGTTTTTCCAGAGTGGGAGGGGAAGTAAGTACTCTGAAAAAAATTAGGAGTATGCATTTCTCTCCTTTTTTTTACAATGAAGTAACTAATGGGCATCAAGGGGTTCTGTCTTATGTGGTGTTTTGTGGCATGACCAGTACGGGGAGATGCATCAGTTCAAAGTTGCAGTGAGAATGTTGCCAAAGTGGAGTAGTTGCATTGGTTTAATTCAATCGTGGTAGTTACTTTAGATTTGCACTTTTCATCAGAACGTGCCCTGTGACTGCTGCTCCTGAGCTTTAGTCGGCTGCAAGCTCCTATGCATAAGGACTCCTCTTTCATCTGTGTCCAAGCACAGTTGGATGCTGGTTCCAATAAGGCAGTAAGTGACCATGGTGTCTCTGATGTGGCTGTTACTCCGTTAACCTCCACACTGGATTATTGCAAATGTACTTTTCAGGCATGAATCCACTTCCCTCTCTCAGCCAGTGGCAAAACTTCCCATTGACTCAAAATAACAAGTTGCAACTAGATTAGAAACCCAATCGGAAACTACAGCTGGTTGCAGAAAGCAGCTGCCAGCCTGTTTGGTGGCAGCAGCCATGCTCTCCAAAGACTGCTCAGGCTTCCTGTTTGCTTTGAGGTGCAATTCAATGCAGCTTTTCATTTGTTAGGATACCCTTGGCTTTTGGTGTTTTGTCAGTGGAAGAGGCAGGTACTCGTTAGAACAAACCATCAGTGGAAGTGTTACAAAGCCCTATATGGCTGGGGTTCTGTGAGGCTTCCTGTTGTCTCTCTCCCCATGTGCCTCCATTGCAGCTGGGGGGCACACTTACTACCTGGAACTTCCTCCCTGAATACATACGCTATGTTCCCTCCCTCTTGACCTTCAAATCTCTCCTAAAAACCTACCTCTTCCATCGAGCTTTCCTTAGTTCCTCACCTCCACAGTCTGCTCACTGATGCTCCTGCTGGTGTCCTATCATACTGCTTTGTGCTTTCCCCCCTGTAACTTACTGGAACATTCTCAACTTTATGAATGTATCCCTGTCTCGCCTCATTTTCCTCTCTCCCTTGTCCCCTACTAAATTATAAGCCCCTTTGGGGCAAGGACCAGTCTCTAATTAATTATTGTTCAGTGGCCAACACATTGCTAGCACTATATAAATACATCACAGTAATACCATTGGTGTCTGTATCAGGCAGAGAATTCTCATTAGAGAACATTTATTTTTATTATTTTATTATAAGCATTTATATAGTGCCAGCAATGTACCTGGCGTTTTACAGAGAATAAGATAGACATGGTCCCTGCCCGAGAGTGCTCTGCTATATATTGGCAGGATTGAATGGTCAGGAACGTGCTTAATTACTTTTTGAAAAGAAAGAAAGAGATGCTGGGACTCCGGGCAGCGCCGGAAGTCCTGCCGCTTGACCCTGGAAGCATTGGGGAAGGGAGGGCATTTTCAAAGGGACTGGTGGTGGAACTCCCCTGTCAGGCCCCACCACCCTTCCACTAGTTTGTCCGCCCTTGCTCAGGGAGGTATTAGGTTGGTGGGGAAAGCAAAGCTGGGGAAGCTGCAATTACTACCACCACCACCAACCAGCTGTTTGGTAGCAAAACATTCTCACTAGGGCTGCGTGTTCATGTTTTGATAAAACACAAATAAATAGAAAAAGACCTTTTTGGGTTCCACATTCAAAATACAAGTACTAGAGCTGTGTATTCACATTCCAAGGGAACCCAAAAGTTCCTGGGAAATGTGGTATCCAAGGTCTCTAACTGGGGCCCCAAAGCTACAGCACATATGGGCTGCTCTTTGGCTCTCAGCTTAATCTCTTGCTTGAGGAGCCTGTAGTGAGCCCTCAACACCTGCATGGACTGCTGCTGCTTTCTTAGAACTGCTGTCTCCAGCACTGCCAGAGAGAAATGGTGAACGCCCAAGTCAGCTACCCCTCCCCTCAACAAGTGACATCCCAGAGGCAACCACATGCCACCATTTCCCCTCCAATCTAGCAACCTCCCCTGAAATGAGTCCCATGCCCCTTTCCCCAAACCAACAACCCCTTACTTAAGCCAGTGACCCCCTCTAACCAGATCCATGCCCCATTCCTACTTCCCCAAGCTAACAACCTTCCCACCAAGCCACCTATATTCTCCACCTTCCCCCAAACTAGTGCTCCCCTTTTAAAACTGGTAGCAGACTTAGCAGCAGTTTTGACTGCATTTTTTTTTATAGGCCTGTCAAACTGGCAGAACCTCAGTGCATGTCTGTGCCAAAATAACTCATATGCAGGGACCTGTATTGCTTGTTTTCCGGAATGGGGGAAATGAAGTGAACAGGCAAAGCCACACAAAAAAATGCAGAGCCCTAATTCTCACTGCTGAATTAATAGCTGATGGGTGACAGTAGCAGCACCTTATCTGTCCATCCACAACAGCCCCAGGACTGTCAGGGGAGAGACCAAAGCTGAGGCTGATGCTTCTGCGTGTGGGTGGGAACAGCACTGCTGTTGCCACCCATCAGCTGTGTCGTAAGGATATAAAGAGCTGCCTAACTGAGTCAGATCAGTGGTCCACCTTATTTATTTTATTTTATTTTATTTTAAAAACTTATTACCCCACCCCTCCTGCCACAGGTAGCTTGGGGCAGCTTACAACAATATAAAAACAATTAAAACACATCATAAAAAGGAGGAAACTGAGAAAACAACCGCCCTCTACCCCCCACCCTTCTCCCCTGCCAAATGCCTGGCGGAACAGCCAGGTCTTGCAACTTTTCCGGAAAGAAGGGAGGTCTGGGGCCAGACGGACCCCCACCGGAAGGGAGTTCCATAGGCACGGCACGACCACTGAGAATGCCCTCTCCTGCGTAGCCACCTGAGAAACTTGGGGGACCTCGAGCAGGGCATCCCCAGACAACCGCAAGGACCAATCCAGGACACAGGGAGTGAGGCGGTCTCACAGATATGCAGGGCCCAGACCATTTAGGGCTTTACAGGTTAAAACCAACACCTTGAATCGGGCCCGGAAAACCACCAGCAGCCAGTGCAGAGAGTGGAGCGCTGGTGTAATATGGTCCCAGTGGCCCAGTCCCACTAGGAGACGGGCTGCCGCATTCTGCACCAGCTGCAATTTCTGAGCCATCACCATGGGTAGCCCCATGGGCAGCCCACACAACTTAACCCACTATTGTCACGACAGCAGGTCTCAAATCGAGCTCTCCAAGCCCCAGGGTCTCCAGCAGAGGCCTCACTCAGGCATGCTACCAGAGATCCTAAATCAGAAATACTAGGGCTTGAACTTGGAACCTTATACATGCAAAGCATATGCTCTAGCACCTGAGCCACTGTTCACCCCATACAGTATCTACACCCCCACAAGAGTATCTTGCCACTGATGGGTGTCAGCACCGGTCTCCATTCCAAACTTGATCAAAAAGGTGCCAGTGCTGAACCCTGGCAAACTCTGGCGCAAATCAAGAGATGGGGGTTTTGAGGTGGCTGCAGCCCGAGGTCTCTGCTTTCTTGTGGGGGAGGGGGCAGTGGAGCCTCTGATCCTTGAAATAATATACACTATATCACAAGGGAGATTTTGATCCTGTTCCAGCTTGCATAAAAAAGCAAAGAAATAATTTATGCCCCTGGTTTTTGTCCAAGTTTCTTAAACCTTTATAAGCTGGTTATTTTTATTTATTTTTTCCTTTATTAATTCCCTGCTCACAAAAGAGGAGTCTTAAATTAAAATAAAATAAAATAAAATAAAATTTAGCCCTGAACCTCCACAACCTCATTAATTTGGTCCTGCTGATATATCCCAAGTATGTTGGCCTTCAAGACATGAGTGACATAGGACATGATAGACATGTCCTATATCCTATTATTATTGATAGATAAAGAGTTTAGTTGTTACAGTTAATAAGTTTATTTATTTATATATCAATTTATACCCTGCCCCTCCTGCAAAAGCAGCTCAGGGAGGCTAACAATTTAAAAAAGAATTAAAAATGCAATAATATAAATATAATATATAATGAAACAGTCATACTAATATAAAACAACATGGGGAGGTCAGAAAAAGAATATACAAAAACCCGACCACCCTAACCCACATCCCCCCACCCTTCACCCATTTCCCTCACCAACAGCCTGGTGGAATAGCCAGGTCTTGCATTGTTGTTGAAAGGAGGAGAGGTCCAGGCCACTCAGGCCTCTGCCAGGAGGGAGTTCCACAGCCTGGGTGCGGCCACCGAGAATGCCCACTCCATCGTCACCCCCCGAGATACCCGGGGGACCACACGGGTCGATCCAGAGCCCGGGGAGTGAGGCAGTCCCACAGGTTGGTAGGGCCTAGACTGTATGGGCTTTTATAGGTAAACACCAACACCTTGAATCAAGCCTGGAAAACTCTAGGCAGCCAGTGCGGGGAATGGAGCACCAATGTAATGTGCTCACAGCGACTTGTCCCCATTAGGAGGCGAGCTGCCGCATTCTGCACCCGCTGCAGTCTCCGAACCCTCACCAAGGGTAGCCCCACGTACAGTGCGTTACAATAGTCTAGTCTAGAGGTGATGAAGGCATGGATGATAGTGGCCAGGTCAGAGTCTGAGATGTACGGCATGAGAAATTTAACTTTTTACCGTTCTTAAAAGTTAAAGAATTGTAAACCACCCTGAGCCTAAGGGATGTGGTGGGATAAAAAAATCTAAATAAATAAATTAAACTTGTAGACACTCTGTCCTTTCACTCGCTTCTTCAGCTGAGGATGTGAATTGGGTTATCATTCAGGCACTGCCTGGGAGGTATTATTTAACATTGTCCATTAAACACAGGGAGACAGAGACTTTATCCCAAAGACCATGCGTAAGAGACATACAAAGGGTATGTTTTTTCTCTGGATTTGCTGGTAGGATTTACCACCTGGTTGGTTTTTTTTTTTTTTTTTTTAATGGATTTGCTGGTAGGATTGGTAGCCATTCTGGTTAGAGTCCTAAAGCTGTAAGGTACCCCAAAGGCCATCTAGTCCAGCCTCTTGCACCAATGCAGGACCCACCACACCCAAATCACCTGCACATTAAAATCTACACAACAAGAAATGGAGGTTATTAAAAATTTACCAGAAGCAGAGACTGGGACTAGCCAGAGCACCATCATGCCAAAAATAACAGGGAGCAATCTTACAAACACAAAGATCCAGATGTCTCAAACAGATGAGCCACCACCGCACTGCAAGGGAGGGTCAGGCCGGCTATCTTCGCTGCTCTTCGGACAGCTCTGCTATTGTCACTTCTGCATCTGCGTCGGATGGCGTCACTGACCCATGTGCAGAATAACTGTTGTTCTGTGCATGCATCAATGGCGCCATCTGATGCACATGCAGAAGTGGCATAGCGGGGCCACCCAAAGAGCAGCAAAGCTAGCCAGCCATGGCGGAGCAGAGCACTGAGGATGGCGGGGGTGTCTGACACTGGGGGCAGGTTAACTGGTCAGGATGGCGCAGCAGTGTTTGATGCTGCTGCAGCCGCTGGCCTGGGGTGCAGTACTATTGGGGTTTTGGGGTGTGTGTGCAGGTGGCTGAGGTCCAGGCCATGGGTGCAAGGAGGCCATCGCCCCCCAGCATCCCTTAGGGCCGGCTGCCACTGAGGGAAGGCAAAAAAAAACACTCCGAGACGACTGCCAATCTGCCCTGAGAGAAAATTCCTTCCCAACCCCAAACATGGTGATCATCAGTTAGACTCTGAGCCTGCATGCAAGTCCCACCAGCCAGGCATCCGACATATAATTAATAGTACCCAGGCATTGGAATGCCTCATCAGCCCTACCTCCAGTTGTGGACAACTTTGATGCTTCAGGAAGCAAGGAAAAAACCCTCCAAAAATGCATTCTTGGGAGTGGGGGTGAAGAAAACTCCTCAAGTTATGCATCATAAATTTATCCAACTCTATTTTAAAATTATTCAGATTCTTTGCTCCCACAACTGCCCCTAGGAGCTCACTTCCGTAATTCACTGCTGTGATAATTAAAAACCTTCTTCTAATTTCCATCCTAAATTTATAATCAGCTTGTATGCATTAGTTCTTGTACCCACATTCACCTTTAGGTCTTTTTTTACACACGACCTCCAGTTGTGGACAACTTTATTTGGGGACAGTAATGATCAAAAGGCCTTTTGTATACGGGCCGTATGTGTATGTGTAATCGGGGTGTGTGTGTGCAGCAGTGTGGGGGGCCGGTGCACACTGATCCCCCCCCCCCCCATCCCCACTCATGAAACAATCGCTGTTGTGGCCAATTGCTCCGTGAGTGGATGAGTGGAGGTGGCTGTACATGTGTGTTTTGTGGGAGCGCGCATGCACACCCACCCGCTGCGGGATTTACGTGGGTGGCATGCACTCATGTCCGTGTAGCAGATCTGCATGGGCATGAGCGGCCCTGTCTCATGTAAAAAAGGCCTTCCCCTTTCATTGTTTTAACTCCCCTGATGTATTTGTACAATGTAATCATATCTCCTCTTGGCCTTGCTTTTTCTATGGATTTACTGGTAGGATTGATAACCACTTTGGGCCAAGCCTGGTATCCTGGAAATAGAGTAGGACTAAGGCTGTCGCCTGGCCCAGCTTGAACCCACCTGGCTGGTTTTTCTATGGATTTGCTAGTAGGCTTGGTAACCCCTTTCAGGTTTGTTTTTCCAACTCTCTGTAATTTTAACCAATGGGCTATTTTAAAAGCAGATTTGGACAGTTTCAATCAACCACTGCTGTTCTAACTCCATGCAAGCCATCCAAAAGTAAAGCTGGTTTAAACCATTCAAAACTAAAAAACAAAATAAAAAATAAAAATAACACTGCTGGTTTAAACCAGAAAGTAAGGTGTGATTAACACATGCAGATGTATGCAAATGATCATCACTGTCCAGTTTTCTTCCCTGGGGCATTTTTGAACTCTTGGCTGACTAGTTGAGGAGGACGATGGGATGAGAGGTGATTGGATAAGTATGGCTAGGCAGAGCAGTGAAGGGCCTTAAGCAAGAGGCTTGAACTAGACACAGTGGAAGAGGGGGAGCCAGTGGAGGTATTTAAAGACAGAATAAATACAAATAGTCATTGTGCTACACCAGTCACCACAGTCACAAGATCAGCATCTCCTGAAATACCCAATTTCTTTGACTCTGGTTATTACGTAGTAGCCCATGATTCTGCACTAATGCTATAAGTTAAATTGCTATTTTTGTGGCCAGCCAAGTATGTGTCTCTTGAGAGCTGTGGGCCCTGGTTATGCACCATGGGCGCTCAGGCCAGGGCAAGGATCTCTTGCAATGTGGGCCTGTCCTGAAGGCTTTTAATTTATATACATATTTATTTATACAAACACTTATATCCCTCACCCTCCTGCACACTGGCAGCTTGGGGCAGCGCACAACATAACAAAAACAATAAACAATAAAACCATTTAAAATACTACAATATATAAAAATATACATCATAAAAATATTAAAAATTCAGGCAGAAGCTAAGGCAAATAAAACCCCTTCCCTATCTTCCACCCTACCCACACCCTTCACCGAAGGCTCGGTGAAACAACCAGGTCTTACAATATCTATGGAAAGAGGGGAGGTCTGGGGACAGACGGGCCTCCAATGGGAGGGAGTTCCACAGCCAAGGTGCAGCCACCGAGAACGCCGTCGCCACCTGGCGTACCTGGGGGACTTCGAGCTGGGCGCCCCCAGCCGACCGCAAGGGCTGTGAAATGACCTGAGGCCTGAGGCGATCTCTCAGGTAAGCAGGACCCAAGCCGTTTAGGGCTTTATAGGTCATTACCAAGACCTTGAATTGGGCCCGGAAGACAGTAGGCAGCCAGTGCAGAGTATGGAGCACAGGTGTAATGTGCTCATGGCGGCCCATACCTGTTAGGAGGTGGGCTGCCACATTCTGCACCAGCTGCAACCTCTGGACCGTCGTCAAGGGTAGCTAGCCCGACATAGAGCATGTTACAGTAGTCCAGTCGAGAGGTAATGAAGGCATGGATGATGGTGGCCAGATCCGAGCCTGAGACATACGGCCACAGCCGTCGCACCAGTGAGTTGTAATTGTCGAAATGCACCCCTCGCCACAGCCTCCACTTGACAATCCAGGTGGAGCTACGGGTCAAGGAGCACCCCCAGACTATGAACCTGAGCGGCCAAAGGGGGGCAGACCCCACCTCTGACAGGAGCCCCCACCCCCACAGCCCTACCCACCAACATCACCTCCATCTTGTCAGGATTCAGCCTCAGATGACTCGCCCTCATCCAGTCCCTCACAGCTGCCAACCACCGGGTAAGCACCAAGACTGCCGGGCCTGGGTCTCCAGAAAACAAGAGGTAAAGTTGTGTATCATCGGCGTACTGATGACATCGCACGCCTAACACTCTCATTACTTATGTTCTTATTGTTGGAAGCTGCCCCGAGCTGTGTTCAGGAGGGGCGGGGTATAAATCGAATAAATAAATAAATAAATAAATATATTACTTCACCCAAAGGTTGTATATACACGTTGAACAGGAGAGGGGACAGAATAGAACCTTGAGGGACTCCACACGTGAGATTCCGGGGAGATGATGTACATTCCCTGAGAACCACCCACTGAGTTCTCCCTGCCAGGAATGAGCGGAACCATTCAAGAACAATCCCACTCACCCCGGCCCAGCCCCACAGCCTTGTCGCCAACATCTCGTGATCAACGGTGTCAAACGCTGCTGACAGATCCCGTAAGATCAAAATTTGATGATCTATCCTGATCCAGTTCACGGCGTAGGTCATCGACCAAGGCCACAAGTGCAGTCTCCATGCCAAACCCAGGGCAAAAACCAGAATGCGAGGGATCAAGAAAACCGACCCGGTCCAGATGCCCCTGTAACTTCCGGGCCGCCACCTGTTCAATAAACTTCCCTAAAAAGGGAAGGTTAGAGACTGGCCAGTAGCTGGCCAGGGAGTCAACGTCCAAAGATGGCTTCTTGAGCAGAGGCCACACCACCGCCTCTTTGAGACAGCTTGGCACCCTGCTCTCCCTAAGGGAGGCATTGACCACCCCCGCCGGCAACAGCCCTAACGTCTCCCGGCTGGTCTTCACCAGCCAGGACGGGCAGGAATCTAATTCACAACAGATGGCCCGAACTGTCCCAAGGACATCCACCGTGTCAGTGGGCGATACCTCCTTTCCTCCTGCTCCAAACTAGCAACCTCTTCCCTCAACTACTGCCTTATCTTCAGCTCAGCAAGAGGAAAGGCTACATGTAGGGTCTCTAAATATTTTTTTTTAAAAACAAAAAGCAATGTTTTAAATTGCCATCACTATCTTACCATGTTTAAAAGGCAGCACACACTTTTCTCACACCAGCTCAGTTTCCAGGCAATTAAACACTCGTACAGACTGGAACAGTTGTTGCAACAACATGGAACTTATAGTAGAGACATGGTAGTTAATATGGTCATCATGGACCATGTGCATGTGAGACGTAACTAGTGGATACTTTTGTACTGCACCTTTCTCATGGACAAGGTGCATTATGTCATGTGTAAAACTCAGGTTATGCCATCTTGAGCAGGGCTGACATTGGAATGGGTGAGGAATCTTTTTCCTCCTTAACATTTGAAAATTAGTACAAGACCCCTGGGCTGGACAGGAATTGGAGTTGCTGATGCTTACAGGGTGTGCTCAGAATAGGGGAAAGGCGGGTCCAGACCATGGAGCCATCCCCTATCCTTGAGTGCATGCCCCCATCTTCTCTCTCTTCCCCTGAGCTCACTCTTTCACTGCTTGGGGGGAGCTACTGCGTGTATGGTCCAGATCCAGGAACTGGAAAAAGTCCAAATAAAAAACATCTGCAGAATGGATTTGGCCCATGAGCCTGATGTTCCCCAGTCCTGGGATATGGCAAACTAGGCAACTGGCAAAGGCATGAGAAGAGTTTAGTAGCCATCTTGAGCTGAGAAGAGTAAGCCATAGGGTGTTTTTATATGTGATGGTGGAGGGCCCTCACTCCAGGCAGGATTTGGCTTGGCTGCTGAACAAATGTAATGGTAGGCGTGGAGAGGGCAGGGGGACATGCGGACACCCCCATGCTGCTTAGAGCAGTCCACTCCCCCTGCCTGACAGGTGGCCACAGTGGCCTATAAGGCTATCACGATTGCCCAGAAGCGCTATGGACACGAATGGAGTAAGTGTAAACAGACTATCAAACGTGACGGCCCGCTTTACCCTGGTCTGGGTCACCATAACACAGCCGCAGTGGCGCTTAGCCTAGGCTGTGACTAGGGTGGCCATACCTCCCCTTTAAAAGAGGACACTTATGAAAAATACATGGTTCAGGGCTGCACTAGAACCAATGCAGCCCTGCAACATGTATTTTTCATAAGCGTCCTCTTTTAAAGGAGAGTCATGGCCGCCCTAGCTGTGAGTTGGCCATTGGCCAGAGAGACAGTCTGGAGTACGCACTACTGTGGCCCGTGCTACAGCCTGGGCCAACGTTGGTAGCTGTTTCATACATGATGGCAGCATCAGGATTTCCACACGTGGCAAAGTGTGGAAATCCGTGCTGTCGTCACATCTGAAAACACCCAGAGTTGCTGACTGATTAATGCCTTCCTACTTTATAGGTAACAGATAAGGTTGGTTGAGTTTGCTGGCCATTTTGAGTTTTGCAGAGTAATCCATAGACCTACCTGCCTTTATTATAAGATATGTTCTAGGTACTGGAGTGCATATTATTCTTTTTGGTATGGTCTTTAGAAGATCTCTTTGAAGACGAGCATATTGCTCAAAACGCGTTGGATTTTTATTATACATTATATACTGTATATTTATACTTGGCTTTTATTGTTTATTCTTGTTCTCGTAAATAGTTATTTTTATTATAGTATATTACCAGTAACTGTTTTTGTGGTTTCTCTTTTTGTTTTGTTGCTGGGTTTACCCTTTGTTTGTATTTGTTACTCTTATGAGTTAAGCATGGACACAAAATAAATGAACTATGGCATGAACTATGTTGAAATTGGGCTGTTGTAGCAGCCAATTGGCAAAGCTTCAGCATCTGAGCTGCTACTGCCAGCCACGCCGCTGATGGATAGTCCTTCTCCCATCTGATAATACGGTCAATCTAAATATTTGCACAGAAAATAGTGAGCTCAAATACTTGTTACACATGGCACAAGTAGCCTGGCCTGTTCTTATGGGCTTGTTTACAGAGAATCGTTCCAGGCTAGTTAAATTAAATTAAGTTCTTTCTCTGGGGACTTCTAGGGCTTGATCAGACAGTACTCTTTTAGAGTGGGTAGGGGCACTAACCCACATTCTGAGTGTTGTGTGAAATCCTGTTCTCCTTGATTCTCTCTGCCACCCAGTGGGAAGGGATTGCTTGCAACACTCTGATTCTGGGTGCAGTGCTCCACCATTAAAGCCGATAGCAAAATTCCCATTGACTTTAATGGTGAAGGACTTTCCTGCCCATTAAGTAGTATTTATTAAGCTGGAGCAAAGTTCAGTCCCTGGTATGTTACTTCTTGATTGTCATTCCTGCCTCTAATTTACCAAGGAGGTGTGGTCAGACTCCCAGAGAGTCCTGGAATAGAGGATAGTTTCCCTGCTCGATGCTACTGGGACATTGTATTTATGCAAGGTTTATCATAAGGACATTCCAGCTTAAAGAACAAGTGATGCATTTTGTGTGGGGAAACTGTGTTGTGTGAATCATCCCTTAGTTTAGGGTAAAGTGGTTTATTCTAGAAAAATTGCTCTTTAATCTGAATTAAGACTACTTGCCCTGCCCACGTTCTGTTTTTTCTCAGTGGAAAAAACAGTGGATGGTTCCATTGTGAGAAATAACGTATCCTAGCCCACGTTTGGTCCCTGAAGCCCCCAGACCCCCAACCCATGCACCGCTTTCAGGTCGAGCATGCCATCTTCTTGTGCAGGCTGCTGCTGCCGCCCCCTCCAGCCACTGCCACCACTGGGCCCCACACACTGTTGCTGGTCATTGATTTGGCCAGAGCACCCATGCTACCTTGTGTCCACATGCTCTGAAGCCAGCAGGGTTTTCCCAGCAGTAGCGGCACCGTGTATCCTGGGCAGCCCTGGCCACAACATATTGGGTCCTGATCTAATCTGTTGGAATTCTTTGAGGGTGTAAATAAGCATGTGGACAAGGGAGACCCGGTAGATATAGTGTACCTGGATTTCCAGAAAGCATTTGTTAAGGTCCCACATAAAAGACTCTTGAGAAAATTAAAAAGTCATGGGATAGGAGGTAGTGTCTTACTATGGACTGGTAACTGGTTAAGGATAGGAAGAAAAGTGTAGGACTAACTAGTCAGTTTTCCCAATGGAGAGATGTAAAAAGTGGTGTGTCGCAGGGATCTGTATTGGGATCAGTGCTGTTTAATGTATTCATTAATGATCTGGAAAAGGGCGTTAGGAGTGAGGTGATCAAATTTGCAGATGACACCAAGTTATTCAGGGTAGTTAAAACATGAGCAGACTGTGAAGAACTCCAACAGGATCTTACGAGATTGGGTGCCTGGGCATATAAATGGCAGTTTAGATTTAATGTGGACAAGTGCAAAGTGATGCACCTAGGGAAACATAATCCAAACTATGAGTACACAATGCTGGGTACTAAACTAGGAATTACCGCTCAGGAAAAGGATCTGGGAGTGATTGTGGACAATACACTGAAATCCTCAGCGCAGTGTGCAGCAGCAGTCCAAAAAACGAACAAAATGTTAGGAGTTATTCGCAAAGGGATAGAGAATAAAACTAAGGATGTCATAATGCCTCCATACAAATCAATGGTGCGACCGCACCTGGAATATTGTGTGCAGTTTTGGTCGCCCCATCTCAAATAAATGGGGCCCCATCTCGCCAGTTACCGACCCGTCTCTAACCTTCCCTTTTTAGGGTAGGTTATTGAATGGGCAGTGGCCCTGCAGCTCCAGGCTCACCTGGACAGCATTGGTTTTCTCGACTCCTTTCAATCAGGGTTTCGGCCCGGCCATGGTACGGAGACGGCGTTGGTGGCCTTGGTAGATGATCTCCACCGCGAGATGGACGCAGGATGTTCGACGTTACTGGTCCTGCTAGATCTCTCAGCCACGTTTGATACAGTGGACCATGGGCTGCTGTTGAGACGGTTGCGTGACCTGGGGGGTCTGGATGGGACCATCCTTGGTTGGTTCCAGTCATTCCTCTCGGGGAGGACCCAGCGGGTTGTCTTGGGAGCAGAAACATCTAGCCCCCGGGCCCTGGACTGTGGCATTCCGCAAGGTTCAATCTTGTCTCCTTTATTATTTAATGTATATATGCAGACCTTGGGGAAGATCGTGAGAGGGTTTGGTGTGCGTTGCCACCAATATGCTGATGAAACCCAGCTTTACCTCTCTTTTTCAGCTGACCCACGCCCTGCCGTCTCCGTGCTATCTCAGTGTTTTGAGGCCGTGGCAAGTTGGTTATGGCAGAGCAGACTGAAGCTCAATTCCGATAAGACGGAGGTGATGGTGGTGGGCCGGGTGGGGGAGGTGGTGCCCCTCTTATGGAAGGGGTGCGCCCCTCCGTGGCTTAGCAGGTTCGGAGTCTGGGGGTATTATTGGACGCAGGTCTCCATCTAGATCAGCAGGTGAATGTGGTGGTGAAGGTGGCTTTCCACCAACTGTATCTGGTGCGGAGGCTGCGCCCGTATATCTCTAGACCCGACCTAGGCACTTTGCTCCATGCCTTCATCACCTCGAGGCTGGACTACTGTAACGTGCTCTATGTGGGGCTTCCCTTGATGCTGGCCCGGAGATTGCAGCTAGTGCAGAATGCAGCGGCCCATCTCCTAACAGGGACGGGCCAACGAGAGCACATACCACCGGTGCTCTGTGCGCTGCACTGGCTACCTGTAATGTGCTGAGCCAGGTTCAAGATGTTGACATTGATCTATAAGGCCCTGTACGGTCTTGGACCTGGATACCTCAGGGACCACCTCACCCTCCGTGACTCAGGACGGACCCTCCGGTCCACCAGGGGCGCCTTCTTGGAGATCCCCCGTGTAAAGCGGGGGGCTACAATGGAGAGGGCGTTCTCGGTGGCTGGGCCCAGGCTGTGGAACTCCCTCGCAGAGGAAGCATGACTGGCCCAGAGTCTGCTGGCCTTCCGTTGGGCCTGCAAGACATGGCTGTTCTCCCAGGCCTTCGGAGGCGGGGAGGGGAGGGTGGGCTAAATTTTTGTATGGGGGTATTTTAAAATTGTTTTAAATATTTGTGTAGATTTTTATATTTTTAATATATTGTGATAAATTGTTTATTTTATGTTGGAAGCCGCCCCGAGATGCCGTAGGCATAGGGGGCAGCATATAAATGGAATTAAATAAATAAATAAATTAAAAAGACATAGCTGAACTAGAAAAGGTACAGAGAAGAGCAACGAGAATGATAAAGGGTATGGAACGGTTTCCGTACAAAGAGAGGCTTGACAAGCTGGGTTCCTTCAGCTTAGAGAAGAGAAGACTCAGAGGGGGCACGATAGAGGTTTATAAAATCTTGAGTGGTGTGGAATGAGTAGATAGGGAACGGTTATTTACACTCTGAAATAGTACTAGAACTAGGGGGCACTCCATGAAACTAGCTGCCAGCAGATTTAAAACAAATAAGAGGAAGTACTTTTTCACTCAACGCATAATTCACTTATGGAATTTGTTGCCAGAGGACGTTGTCAAGGCCAGTAGTATAGCTAAAAAAGGCCTGGATAAGTTCTTGGAGAGTAGGTCCATTAATGGCTATTAACTAAGTCACTTACGGGATGAACTTCTTACTGTCGGGCGTTGGGAGTGAACAACGGGGAATGGATTGCCCATTGTGACTGTGGTTCTTCTCCCATATAATGGAGATTGGCCACTGTCGGAGGATAGGATGCTGGGCTTGATGGATCATTGATCTAACTCAGTATGGCACTACTTACGTTGTTTTGATTGGAGCCCCAGCATCTGGGGGAGGCCTTTCTGGGGAGTACGTGACACTCTGGCCATAGCTGGGGTGTGGCGTGACCCTTCTGCTGGGCTGCTCCCCTTTGGATGAGTTTTGTGGTGAGTTTAATTAGCATTCATTTTGAAAGCATGCACACATTCAAATTTAATGTTAATTTCAACTCACGTGAAATCCTACCAGTGGATTTCCCAGCCCTGTGTTGCATCATGAAACTAATGTTAGTTTCATTGCCGAATGAGCAAGAGGACAGTCCCATGCTACACAATCTCATATTAGATACAAATTAACATTGTATTTACCTGGGACATAATCTGGTTTAATTAATCCAGTTTACTTTCATACTTAATCTGAATAATGATTTTCCTCATCAGTTTTAAAATAAATAATTAACTATAGAGATACTAAACTAATGGAGAACACAACACTTTTCTTCCTCCTGAAATTCTAGCTTCCATATTCTATTGGACAGCAACATTTCCCCCCTCCTTTTAACCCTTCTCCCCTTTGGACACCTCATTTTTCTTTGCCCTGTTGCATGTAGGCCCCTCGCCCACCAGTGTTTTCTGTTACTTTGTTCAGTGCTGCTACTGCTGCACATGCAATCATGAAAGATAATGAATAGAAAAACTGTTGGAGAAAAGCAGAAGAGAAACCAGAATTCCAGTAAACAGCCTGTGTAAAAATATCTCTGCACGTGCTAGAGCTGTGAGATTAACAAAGAGACAGGTTCCTGATCTGAAAAGGTTGGAGGAAAACATGGCAGCTGGATTACGAGACCAGGTGCCTTGTCTAACGTTACAATCAATAACAACATTTTCTGTTCATGTGAAATCTGGGCAAACACATGAACATTTTCTCCTAAAATTAATGTTTTTGGACTGTTGAAACAGGCACTTAAAGAATAAGAGTAGGAGGAACAGATGCGTTGTCTTGGGGATAATGGGAGTAGGAATCGGGTAAACTAGCTGTTTTATGACATAGGATTCCATGGAGGGATAGGATCATCAATGAGCAGGGCTGTAAAATACATATCAATAATTCACCAGCAGTGGGAAAGGAGGCCCAGGCTGTGAAAATCCGCTCTTCAGCTCAAAAAAGGATACTCATCAGCAGGGTTGCCACTTCTCCAGATTTTGACCTGGAGTCTCCAGGCTCCAAGAAAAGCCTGCTTTCTCTGGGTGGGCCTGGAGTGCCCCAGGTAACCCAGAGAAATTGGGGCTTTGGGAGTGGCAGGGGGCAGCAGCCACATCAGAAAAACAGTAGGATAGCAGTACCTTTCTGCCCACTTTTCAATGGGTGTTTTTAGACAGCTGTGGGGCTGCCCACCCCCAGAGCTGCTGTGGGGATGCAACCCCGCGTCCGCCCGCTCCCAGCCCCTCCTGGGTCCACTTCAGACAGACCCAGCAGGTTCCCCGGACTGTGGGCCGCCCACATGGCAACCCACATGACACGATAGAATTGTGGGCTATTGCCCAACGCAATAACACCTACACACACGCGCACACACCAGGGAACTGTGAGCTATCGCCCGACGCTCTAGGCTGGTGCCCGCAACTCTTTGGTGTTGCCTGTGATAATGGCCAATTGGAAGCAGAGCTGCAGCATGGGTCTGTGCATCAGATGGACGGCTGCTCCGCTTCAGGCCGGTGCCCTGGGGTTGGCCGGCCTGCTCCACCAGCAGCACTCCAGAGCACCCAGCAGGGTTTCCCCAGTCCGCCTGCACATCTGGCAGGGTCGCCTTTAGACGGACGGGTCACCCAGGGCCCGGTGAAGCAGATTGGTGCAGATAGCAGCAGGGCAGCCCATCTGTCTGGAAACACCCAATGTGGCCCAGCCCCTATGGAGTATCATGATGCTCCTTAAGGGGTGGGGTTACATCAGAAAGGGGCATGGATGCCCCTTTGCCCTACCCCCATCAAGGGGCCCCACTGTCCCAGATGAAAGCCCAAAGGGCATTGGCATCCCTACTCAACAGAGGTGAGCAGGTGAGTGAAATTTTACATCCCTACAAGTGAGCATTAGCCAAGATGCTCAGGCAAAGCTGCCTCATGCTCGGCACATCTCAAAACCTGCAACTGCCAGAAGCTGGGAGTGACTGACAGGATCAGGCCCATCTAAAGGTCCCTAGAAACAGGGCTGGCCTTACCGCGGGGCGGCTAGGGGTGGCCGCCCAGGGCCCCGCACTTGGGGGGGCCCCCGCGGTTCCTCGGCTCGGGTAGAAGGCTTAGGCAGGGCTTAAAAAGAAAACAAAAAAACCTGTCTCGGGTCTGGGTCCAGCTGGCGGGTGATTTTGGGGGGGGGCTGGCTGGAGCTCGTCATGAAGCGAAGCGTGGTTGGTTCGGGCTGCGGGCAGCGGCGACACGCAGCCCCCCCACCCCCCCCGGCCGTCCCATGGTGCGTGCAATTTAAAAAGAAAATAATATTTTTAAAAAGCCCGCCGGGCCCTGCGGCCTGCCCCCAACCGACCTCAGCTAATCAGGGTCGTGGGTCCTGTCCATGTGACCCTCCCTGGCTGGCCCCGCCTCCTCTCCCAAAAGTTGCATAAAAGCAGCTTCCGGGAGGGAAACAGTCTGTGGTGTGCGGAGCAGCAGTCAAGAGAGGAGGTGTCTTCTTCAGCAGTGGCGGCGGCAGCAGCAGCAGTGAGCAGCAGAGAGAGAGCAGCACAGCACAGCGGAGTACAGAGGAGGCGGAGGAGCGGCGGCTTCATCCATTCCGGGACCGGAGGATCGAGGCGGGCGGCGGTGACTGACAGAGGACGCGGAGCGGTGGCGGAGGCAGTGGAAGGTGAAGCGGCATGGCGTGGGACCCCGAGGAGGCGGCGGAGCGGACCGAGAGGCGAGAGAGCCTGGTGGCGGCGGCGGCGGAGCAGGAGAGGCAGCAGAGAGGCGGACCAGCGCAATGGATGCGGTGCAGGCAGCGTGGGACCTGTCCAGCGGAGGAACAGTGTGTGCGTGCGGCGGCAGCAGCCCAGGGACAGCCGCCTTTTGTGTAAGTCAAGTCTTGAAGTCTGTGTTGTGTAGATAGTGCCAGCCTGTTTGGGGGAGTCGTAGGGTGAGGCCCAGGCAGGCCCCAGCCCAGCCTGGTGGGGCCTGGAGGTGGGGGGGGGGG
>QEPC01009251.1:5726894-5782183 GCA_003113815.1 Sphenodon punctatus
ACATGGGGAGTGAGGCGATCCCGCAGATAAGCAGGGCTCAGGCCATGAAGGGCTTTAAAAGTTAAAACCAGCACCTTGAACTTAGCCTGGTGCCTTATAGGCAGCCAGTGCAGAGCCTGGAGCACAGGTGTCATGTGCTGCCTGCGACCCACCCCAGTAAGGAGACGGGCCGCGGCATTCTGCACCAGTTTCAGTCTCTGGACCAGCTTCTCGGGCAGCCCCACGTACAGCGCATTGCAGTAATACAGCCTTGAGGTGATGAAGGCATGGATGACACTGGCGAGGTCAGAGTCAGAGATACGGCCGAAGCCGCCAGACAAGATGTAACTGCCAAAACGCACTCCCTGCCACGGCCACAACCTGAGATTCCAAGCTGAGCCGTGAATCGAGGAGCATACCCAGACTCTGCACTTGAGAGACCATGGGAGGGCGAACTCCCCCAACAAGAGGAGATTCAACCATCCCCAGGTCCCCCAAGCCCTCGCCCACCAACATCACCTCCATCTTGTCAGGATTCAATTGCAGATGGCTCAACCTCATCCAAGCCCCACAGCTGACAGGCACTGGGAAAATAAAGAGACTGCATGACCTGGATCGATGGAAAAAGAGAGATAGAGCTGAGTGTTTCAGGGCATCCTGATGACACTGCATGCCCTGAAACCCTCTCACGATCTCCCCCAACGGCTGCATATAGATGTTAAACAAGAGGGGGGACAAAATGGCAGTTCCTAGTTGACTAATGTTACTCAAAGTTTTTTTACACAACATACCATTGACCTCTGGAACTCTGCCATTGGATGGTGTGATTGCCAATATTCTAAATGAGTCTGAAAAAGTATTAAGCAAAGTGAAAGAGGATAGGACCATTGGTGGCTATTAGGTAGGCTACAAAGTCATGCTCATGGGGTCCCTAGACTGTCAAAAACTGGGATAGATCAGTCAATAATTACCTTGTTTCTTGTAGTCTTCCCCTGAAGCATCGAGTACTAGCCACTGTCAGACAGGCTATTGGGACACTAGTCTGACCCACTACAGTGGTTATTATTTTCACGTGACTCAAGGTAAGCCAAAGAAAGCACTTATAAGAACTTGGTCCATTGAGCCCAGCATCCTATCTCCAACAGTGGAGATAATAAAATAGAAGTGTCCTCGGAGGTTTTGCACTGGCTTAGGTATATGGGTTTAAAAGCCTTAGGTACATTATCTGCAGTGTTTATCCTTACAAAAAGACACATTAAGAGCTACTTGCTCACTATGACTCAGCCAGCAAATTACAAACACTTTCCTCTTGGTTTCCCTATCTGTAACACAGAGCTGATTCTTGTTTCATAGGGATATTTTGGACCTTGCTTAATTGTTAGTGCTGTGTTTCTCAAATTTTTGCCCATGTGTGCAATGCTTAATTTGTAAAAATAAATAAATAATGAATTCCCGTCCCCAGAAGCCGTGCCCCCTGCCTAGTCCCCGTGCCGTGCCTCCTAGTCTCCAGTTAGCAACCCAACCACTGGACTAACCTGTTTTTCTACAGCTGAATAATAAAGCAGATTTTATTATTTAATCTAGAAGATGACCAGTGCAGGGGGCGGGGCAGGAAAGTAATAAATGAAAGCCAAATAAACCGCACCCAGGTTTTATTATCTTGTTTTTGTTTCTAACCCCGAAATTGGCCATTTCCTGGTCTTTCACATTTTGGGATACACACTCCTACAGGGAATATTTCCCAAGGCTCGGTCCCTCTCACCCTCAAATTTAATTGCTGGGGCTGAACCCTGGTAAGCCCCCTGCACACCCACAAATTAAGCCCTGCCTCTGTTGTCCCATTTTGACCCCAGACAGCAACAATGCAGAAGTATAGCAACAATCAATCAGAAATATGACCCCTTGAACAGATGCGGTATCCCACTTGCAGTCCTGAGCAACAGTTGGGAAACCTCTTCCTTAGTGTTTCACTACTCTTGGGACCTAGGCTGGTCACGTGAAATCCCCGGTCATGTGCACGGGGTGTGTGTGTGTGTTAGCATTATTTTTCCATTCTCCTGTTAAACTCAATAACGCAATACAGGCCTGGATATTGAACCCTGTAATGTGTTATTGAATTTAATGGGAGAACGGACAATGAACGCTAAAACCTCTGTGCACATGAACGGGGATTTCACGTGACCGCTGTAACGTGTTAAACTCATGGCAGTCCCTGCCCCTTCCTGGACATCGGCAAGCAGCTTATGTCCCAAGCGTAGTGAAACACTAAGGAAGAGATTTCCCAACTATTGCTCAGGACCGCAAGTGGGGTGCAGCATCTGTGCAAGGGGTCGTAGTTTTGATTGTTGCTATACTTCTGCATTGTTGCTGTCTGCGGTCTCTGGGGTCAAACTGCAAGCAACTGTTGTCTACATGCATGTTTTGCACTCATTCATCTACATCAGTCTAGGGCAGTGATGGGGTCCCACTCCTGGGGAACTTCTGGCTCACTCCTGTTTTTTATTTGGTTCCTTCCCAGTCCCTAGCTGTCTAGTCCATTAATCCAGCCTCTGCCCCCAAGCACTGAAAGATTGAGCTCAGGGGAAGGCAGCGGAAATTAGGATGTGCACTCAAGGATCCAGGATCTGGACCCTTCTCCTCCCCCGCCCTTCTGAGTGCACAGCTGTGATACTCTGAAATAGGGGGTGACTCTTAAAGCACCAGTAGGGTTGCCTGGGGCTAAAATGAGATTTGAACCCTGGCCTTCCAACACCTTTAGCCACAAGGACTACAATGGTTAGTTTAAAGGAATGGCTTTATTTAGAGCCCGCTACAGCTCAATAGATCAGAATGGACGTCCCTGATTTCAGTAAGTATCCTTCAGCTCTCTAGTGTCCCTTATTTTGGCAATTTGTATCTGGCAAGCACAGTAATGAGCTCTGTCTGGAAACCAGGAAGGAAGCGCAGTTGCAACACCCGGGTTCTTTGCAGACGCTCCCTTCTGCCCGGACTCTTTGCAGATGCTCCCTGCGCTTCACGGTTCCAGCCCCGGGGAGGAGCTATTTGCTCTAGTCCTAACCTGGGAGTCCCCACCCTCCCCCCGCCAGGGGCAGCAGCCGGGAGCGAGCGGGCGCAAGGATTCTTCTCCGTTACCGGCGGGGTTGTAGCAGGCTGCGGGCTTGGAATGGGCGGTGGAGTCAGGTCAGTGCGAGGAAAGGGGGTGTGCCGCCTGGGGGGAGGGAAAAAACGTGGAAGTGAACGTCACTTATTTCCTCCTCCTTGCCCCGGGATGCCCCGTAAAGCACCCCAACCTTCCCTAGTGCGCATGCAGCCTTCTCCCTCCCTTCCTCCCCGAGGGATCCTTGCTGGATAGAGAGATCTCTCCACTCCTCTCTCTTCCATCCATGCAGTCAGAGCTGCTGCTCCCATTACTTTCTCCTAATGCTCCTGGGAGAACTGGGTAGCCACCCCCCCATTGTCTGGCTTTCATAACTTACCTGCTCCCCTAAGCACCGCCTTTAATGTTATTTAGCCTCCCAGGACGTCTCCTATGAGAGAGTGCAGCACTATCATTCCCCCACTCCTGCTTCTTCCTTTAGAGGTTAGCTATCCCCATCCAAGGATAGATCGCTTGCAAAGCTGTGCTCTTCTAATAATAATAATCTTTTGGGGATGCATTAGACTGCCGGTGTTTTTCGTATGACCTCTCCTGGAACGGTGACGAATATTTTATTTCTGTTGTCTTGCATGCTCGAACCACTTTATGCTAAACTGGGCCACTCAGTGTTATTTTCCTCCCGCTAGCATTAGATAAGACTGGCTAGAGGACGCTCAGGCCTCTTAGAAACGTTAGTTGCTTTATAGAGGCTCCCTTTCTAGGCGCAGCTTGCAAAAGGAACGAGAAGAAACGGGATTAAATCCAACCTGTTACAGCCAGACACTGATTTGAGATAAGGTTCTCTTTCTCTGCTTTAAAAAAGTAGCCATTGCATTGCGATGTTCTTTTGTAATGAGCAGTAATAATCAAGTATGTGCTTATCTTTATTGGTTATGACATAACCTTCTCTGACCGGATCCCCTTTCTTTTGTTTGTTTTATTGTATCAGAAACATTGCTATTAATCATATTTATTTTTAAAAGTCTGTACTTATAGGATATTAGTAAGTGGTGTGGGATTGTTTTCCAAGGCATCATAATAGAGGATGACCAGTTTCTTTGCAAGAAGAGGAAAATACAGCAAGGCAGAGTCTTGCCCTTTGCGCCCCTCCTCCCCCCCAACCCCCCCCCCCCATCTCCCTTAAAATTTGCATGCAAAATACTTTTTAAAAACAAGCAAAGAAAGAGGGTTGTGGGGTTTTTGTTTGTTTGTTTTTAAAAGCCTGGCTTCCTATAGAAAAAAAATCTATGGGATCACCCATGTATGTGTGGGTATGTTCCCATTTTAATAACTTTAGAGCCTTTAGACCAATTCAGCCAAATTTGGTAGATGGTAGACCCGAGGGAAAAGTAGGAATCAAAAATTTCTTAACTATGGGTGCACCTAGAGAGGGAAGAATTTGAAGAGAAAGAAATCTCTTTGATTTGCATTGTGCATTGTTTTACCTTAGGAAAGCAAGCATTATAAGTGAGGAGTGCACAGAACTACCTGCTGTTGTTCTTAAACAGTGTGCAGCAGCAGTCAAAAAAGCAAACAGAATGTTAGGAGTTGTTCACAAAGGGACAGAGAATAAAACTGAGGATGTCATAATGCCTCTATACAAATCAATGGTGCGACCGCCCCTGGAATATTGTGTGCAGTTCTGGTTACCCCATCTCAAAAAAGACAAAGCTGAACTAGAAAAGGTACAGAGAAGGGCAACGAGAATGATAAAGGGTATGGAATGGTTTCCGTACAAAGAGAGGCTTGACAGCTTAGAGAAGACAGAGGGGCCATGATAGAGGTTTATAAAATCTTGAGTGGTGTGAAATGAGTAGATAGGGAATGGTTATTCACCCTCTCAAATAGTACTAGAACGAGGGGACACTCCATGAAACTAGCTGCCGGCAGATTTAAAACAAATAAAAGGAAGTACTTTTTCACTTAATGCATAATTAACTTATGGAATTTGTTGCCAGAGGATGTTGTCAAAGCCAGTAGTATAGCTGGGTTAAAATAAGGACTGGATAAGTTGTTGGAGAGTAGGTCCATTAATGGCTATTAACCAAGTAGCATACGGGATGAACTTCTTACTGTCGGGAGCTGGGAGTGAACAACGGAGAATGGATTGCCGCCCATTGTGACTGTTGGGTCTTTTCCCATGCGATTGAGATTGGCCACTGTCGGAGGACAGGATACTGGGCTTGATGGACCATTGGTCTGACTCAGTATGGCACTACTTATGTTCTTAACATCCTGGAGAATTAAGTGTTGGAAGATTTTGTGGAGGATAAGTAAGGGCACAGTGGTACAGGATGGGGTTCTCTTTCCAGGACTTAGATGACTTGGATCCATTTCATACGTACTAGCTCCTCCTCCGAATCCCTCATCCAAACCTTTGATATCTCTTTCCCATTCATAAATTTGTGGAATCTAGAGCATCACTCCTTATTGCCACCCATTCAGAATTTTACCTGTAAAGTTTTGCTGAATCCAGTCTTACATTTCCACCCAGAAACCTTAATTAAAGGTAGAGAAAAGGTGGAATTCAGCTCTTAAAACTAGTATCAGATAGGCTTGGTTACAGCACGCGTCAAAAGGATCTAGGAATTGTGGTTGATCACAAACTGAACATGAGTCAACAATGTGATGTGGCTGTAAAAAAAGGCTAATGTAATTTTAGGCTGTATTAGCAGCAACATTGTTTCTCAGTCACAGGAAGTAATAATTCTGCTCTGTGAAACCTCTGCTGGAATACTGTATAGTTTTGGGCACCTCATTTTAAGAAGGCTATTGACAGATTGGATTGGGTTCAGAGGAAGGCAACAAAGATGATAAAGGCTCTGAAAAGCAAATCTTATGAGGAAGGGTTGCAGGAACTGGGTATGTTTAGCCTAGTGAAGGGAAGACTGAGAGGTATGACAGCAGTCTTTAAATAGCTAAAGGCTGCCACAAAGAAGATGATGAGGAACTGTTTGCCACTGCCACAGGGGGCAAGACTAGAAAGAATGGCTTCAAATTACAAGAAAGTAGATTTCTGTTCAATATCAGAAAAAACTTTCTAACAGAGCTATTCAACAATAGAACAAGTTGCCTGTGGTGACTGTAGGTTCTCTGTCACTGGAGTTTTTCAAAAGGAGGCTGGCCAGACATCTATTGGGGATGGTGTAGCCATAGATAGCCTGAATCAAAGTAAGGAGTTGGTTCCAACTCTCTGAATTTATGATTCTTTTAAAAAATTCATTCGATTTTGAATTCACAAACATCTGCTGTGATGATCTATTCTGAATTCCTTTATAACATAGCCCATAGAATTTCCTACATAGAAGCAAAGAGCCAGGGTTTGGTCTAAAGCATAACTTTCATAGAATGAAATCCATTAGTGCTATTTGAGGTTACCCTTCTGCTTTTGCAAAGGGAAATGTCTAACTGTCTTTCCTGCTTTTGTGATGAGCAAAGGGGAAATAATGTGTGTAACAATCCAGTGAGAACTAACAGTTCTGTTAGCACTTGTTGATCTCTGCCAAGAAATTGCAATAAACACCCTCCCAGATGACTGTTGTGCTTGACCAGGCGGGGAACGTCAGGAGGCTGGTGGGCTCCAGCTGTGGGAGCTGTTGACCTGACACACTAGAGCATTGTGTCCGTAGCTTTTTGCCTGTTACCTTATTTTGAGAGTTCAATACAATCCAGCAGCCTCACCCAGCAGAAGAGAGACACAAAGCCTATACAGTGGCAAACAGGATCGTGATCTCCTATGTAGCTGCCAGGACCCATAATTTGGAAAATTCTGCACTAGGGATCACAATGAAAGTGTTCGCTTCAGACACCTAGGAGCGACAGCAAGTCTTGGCTCCTCACATAGGATTTTCTTTAGGATTCTGGCTTGTGATACCCCAGCTGCTTAGACTGATATTCTTTAGCCCTTTTAAATAAGGGTTGTTATTTATATAGCGCCAGCAATATGCCTGGCACCAAACAGTCCTAAATTAGAGACAGGTCCCTGACCCAAAGGGCTTTCAGTTTAAGACAGACAAGGAGGGAAGGGATCATAGAGAGAGATACGTTTATGAAGTTGCTGGTGCAAGTGCTTAGCTTAGTTACGGGGGGAGGCCTTGCATGTTTAAAAAGCGTACATTGTGGGGAGAGTTCCAGGCAGAGAGGCAGCATTTGAGAAGGGACAAAGATGGTTTAGGGCACAAGAGACTGATACCAGCAGTAATGCAAGTTTGTTGTACTACTCGTATACCGCAATGCTACTTAAAATGGGACTAGGGCACGGTTTCTAGAAAGGCATCCAGTCTTGGTTTAAAGCTTTCATATATTGGAGAATCCAGTACAGCCCTTTTAACCATACCGTTAAAAATGTGTGTCTTGGTTCCAGAGGAATAGATGAAGCTTCAGCTTCCAAATAAATCATGTTATGCCCAAAATTCCATAATTGAAGAAGTTCCAAAGATCAAGGAGTCTGGAAATAAGTCAGGGCTGTTCAGCTGGTGGCTGAACTGGGACACAGGACTAGACCGATCACAGGTCTGATTCAGTTTAGCGCTTCCTGAATTGCTGTAGTTCTAAAACTTCATTTCTTTTTGCAGTCCTTACTACAAAAAAACTTACCCAGATTTAACTCTTAGGGATGTTAAGTGGATGTGTCAAAACTAGACTTGGAAAGAGATGTTGGCTTCTGTCCTAGCTATCGGGTTACCTTTCCACAAGTTGGGGCTTCTGTATTTCATTTGGGAGACTATTCCATAGACCAGTAGATCCAATCGTGTCATCAGAAAGTTTCCCCCCTTGATATTTATTCTAACTGGCTTCTTCCTATTACTTCATGTTTCATGTTAAAATCCTTTATTTCCCCAGTTTTTACAACTTTTGTACTTGTGGATTTTGTAGTTGGACTAGGTGACCCTTGAAGTCCCTTCCAACCCTAAAAATCTATGACCATCAAGTTCCTGGCCTCAGCTATAGCTTAGGATCTGTATCTCTCTGCTTTTCAAACTTTGCCTGTGACCCCCATTTTGTGATTTAAAAGTAATCCCACAACCCCAAACGGCAACAAAGACAGTGCAAAATCTATGAAATAAAATATCAGTCAGGCTAAAGATGGATAGTTTTGCAACCTCTGTGTATAGTAGACCCTTTTATCCTTCTTCCTGTTCACTCCATAATCACTGCCGTACCGCGGTACATTGTCCCCTCACACTTCAGTTGTTTTACAGGTATTTCTTGTTTACTGTGTTTTGACTTGGGTACAATCTGTTTTATGTAGTTCACTTGCTATGTTGCTGTTGCGTCTGAGTTATAGGATCTCACTGTTGTATATTAGGTTCCAGAATTGGCAAAGTGTTGGGTGCTGGACTCCCAAGGATGGTCGCTCTGTGGAAGTTGCAATAGGAGGGTGGATTGTACAGTAATTTTGGAGCCACAAGATGATTCTCAAATTCCAAGGACGAGTGCGTCCAGTTTCAGCTACTAGTTTGTGGATCTGTGACAGTCTATGGCCAAAATATAGCCAGTTTGCTGGCAAAACCAGGGATGGCTGTCAGTCCCACCCACGTGTGCTCTCTCTTGCAGACTCTGTAGGTTTTTCTTCCAACTGGCAATCCTATGGCTATAGTTAGGAACCGTGACTTGTGATTTATATGATATGGTTTTCGGGAAGACAGTTGTAGCGTATATAGCTCTATCCTGCAATGGGAAGAAAGGTGGAAGCACTGGTCCTTTGTGGGGGACAGTAGGATTGGAGAGACCAGCTCCTCCTCTCTGACAATCCCTAGCCAATCTGAACTTGGGGGCAGGCCTGATCTTCACAGCACTGCTACTAATATATTGAGGAGGGCTCTTCTCAGAGTCCTCCCCCAACCATGGTCCGTAATTGAGTTTAGAAAGACTCTTCCCCCCCCCCCCCCCCACTCTCCTAAGTGGAAAAAAGCATGGACAACATTTCTGTAGGCAGTTCAGTTTCTTCAACAAGTGCTTGTTTTGAACAAGCTCTTCCACCTTATGAAATATCTTAATCGGAAATCACAAAATTTGTGTGTATCTAGCAGATTTTGCTTTCTCTCCCTGGGGGTGGGCGGCTATTCTTTTCAGAGTCCTAATGAATCCTTCATTAGCTCAAGTTCATTCTCTTTCCACCTTCCACATTCCTTGTGGCCAAGGAGGGCTGCCTGGGAGTTGGGCTTGATGACCCTAGAGTTCCCTTCCAGTCGAAGCAGTGCTACGATTCGGTCATTCTTTGGAGCTTTCTTCTAAACTAACCTTCACTCTGATTTCCTCCTTGGTTGTCTTGTCTTGTCTTAAGATTTTAACCTGTTCTTCCCTGTTCCTTTAGGGTTTGAACTTGCCTCCCAACAACCTGGCTGCAGATGTTAGGAATCATCCATGAGTTTTAGGGTTTGGTGGATCAATCCAGCTGTGCATTGGGGTTAGACTTCAGAATTTGGAATGTGTGTTCTGGGAGGGCTCAAATAAGACTTTGTGAAACTATGGAATGTGAATAATCCCTTGACGTTATTCCTTGTATTTATGTTTTTGTGTGTGTTTGGGAAGGGAGATACAAGCAGAGAGAGCTGGATGCTGCAGGGTCATTATGGAGGAGTGAGTGGCTTTCTCTTCCTTAGTTTAACCATGGACATAACTAGGCTGGGGGTTCGAAGGGAACATATCTTCCTTCCTGACACACACACTCCATTTTATAGGAGAGGATCCTATAAAATGGATCTATCCATCCCTTAGTTTTTTGGGGGTGCGGGGAGGGTAACACTTAAACCCCTCAAAATCCCAGTCCCTGGTTCCCCTATCTCAGTCACCTGAACTTGGAGGAGAATGGCAGCTGCACCTCCCTTTTCAGGGTAACCTTCACTGTGATTGGTGGCTGCAGCTTTCAATGGTTACCTGGCAAATTCAAATGCTGCAGTGGGCGGCGGACTGGAGTGCTGATGGGCCTCGCTCTGGGTCAGTAGGGAAGCAGCGGCAGCTGCTCAGGTAAGTCTGTGGTGAGCCCTGGGATGGGGGAGTGGAGGTAGCGGCTACGTGTGTGGGAAGGAGGTGGTTACTATTGGGGCAGGTTGGGGATGTCTGACTGTTGTGACAGGTAAATGCTGTATCTGGGTGGGGGTTGTCTGACTGTTGTGACAGGTAAATGCTGCATCTGGGTGGGGGATGTCTGGCTGTTGTGACAGGTAAATGCTGTGTCTGGGTGGGTGCTGGGAAGCGAGGTGTGGGGAGGGTGTCCTACCTTCATTGGATACTGGTCACCTGCTGCCTGCCTTTGAAGATGGGTTGTGTTCCTAACTTGATCAGTGGCTCATGCAAGACTTGAAAGTTTCATTTCAGAAATGTTTTCTCTAATGAGAAATTTTTAATCTTGCCCAATATCTGCAGAAAAGACAGATTTTTGAGGCTGTTTTGGTAGTCCTCAATACTTGCTCATGCCTTTAATTTGAGGCTCTTGGAGCATGTTCAGAAACCTGTATGACTTGTAATGTCACTTCAAGATGGCTGGTGGCATCCCTCTTTTACAAGGCTGGGGGGAGACAGGAACTGTGACAGTGACGTGCAAGGTCAGGCAGCAAATTGGTGTCGGGGTGGGAATACAAATTGGAAGCCCTGGCCTCCAAAGCCCTTGGTTTGACCTAAAGGCAGTGTCCTCCCCCCCCCCCCCCCCCCCCCCGCAGTCGTGCTTCTACAAGTTCCACTGTGTTCTACTATTTCATAAGCTAAGGACAGTGAAGGGAGCATCCATGAAGTCTGTAGGATGAGGATCTAGAAAAGATTTATGTGTTTAGATGCAAAGATCTGCTATCACCTATGCATGTTTGCTAGTGCAGGGGTTTCAAATTAGAGCTCATGAATGGATTTTGGCAGGGTTGTGGCCACAGCTCCTGTTTTCTCCATTACTTACCCCTTGCAGCCTGTTAGCCCTTGGGCTTATGGAAATAACCTTAAAAGAATGTAACCTGAACACAACCCAATGCTGAAATCTGCAGAGCAGCCTAAAATGGTAACAGAGACGCATGAATGGCCCACTTAATCTCAATCAAGTCTCCCATTGAATCTGACTCTACAGCCATACAATGTGGAACTTTTCCCCATGGTGTCATGGAGTGGTTTCCGGTCTTGCAGATCACACCTATCTAAGGGTTCGTAAATCGGTGTCAGCTTGTGGAAGGAGAATGGGGCTTTCTAGCCACACATTTCTAAAGGAGAGGGAAGAGTAGAGGGGCTCCTGAGAGCAGCCACAGTATGGATAAGGCAGAGAGCAGTATCTAATTAATCCCTTTCCTAATTAGCCTGGAACAGGAAGTCGTATGGTACAGCAGCTTGCTGTTATCTCCCAAGTCAATTTTCCAAAGGGCTTCTTTCCTATCTCTTCCCTTTCAGCAACCCCTTCCCCCATTAGCCTTCCACACAAACAAGGTTAGTGCCAGGCTAGATTACATTAGCAGAGTTCTGCTTTCCATTACTTTGCCCTGTGAAGCTGCTTCAGGAGTGGGTACAGGGGCAAGGGTGAATAATGCAAGCTGGTGGGGGGTAGGAAAGGAGGAAGGAAGGATTCTAGCCAGGGTGGATTGATTTTAAATCAAGGCGATTTAAATCAAGTTTCCCATGGATACTACTTCACAGATATGTCCTAAACAACGGTGCAAATCTGATCACTAAAACATGTTAATTTAGGAAACTCAACAGAGCATTTACACCATCTAGGAGGGTATACTTTGCATAATTTTTTAGGTAACTTGATTTTCATTTTTCACTAATTTTAGGAAATAGTACATAATATATGGTTTATTTAATGGATACCTTTGCTCATTATCTGTGTCAAGCTGCACAGACAACAGTGAGTACATTAGGCATGTTAAGAAGTAAATCACACACAAATTAGTCCCTCGCCCCATGATCACACAACATAAAACAATTATCCAGTAAGACGTTTGTTCATTGCGAGACTGCCTCAGGCCCCGGGTCATTTCGCGGCCCTTACGGTCGACCAGGGGCGCCCAACTCGAAGCCCCCCGGGTATCCTGAGTGGTGACGGCAGAGAGGGCCTGTCTCTTATACACATCTAGATGTGTATAAGAGACAGGAACTTCCCTTTTTCCGAAGATATTGTAAGACCTGATTGTTCTGCCAGGCCTTTGGGGAGGAAGGTGGGGGGGGACTAGGGGGAGGTTTTTTTTGCCTTTTAGCTTTCCTGTCTTTGGTATTTTAATATTTTAAAATATTTGTAGTATTTTAAATGGATTTTATAGTTTTTGCTGTTCACTGCCCCGAGCTGCCAATGCGCAGAAGGGTGCGGGATATAAATATTTGTAATAAAATAAATAAATTACAGCCTTGTGTCTTTGCACATATTACTTAGTCTGCTATGCTTAGAAACTAAGGGCACAAAACTTTCAAAAAGCAAGAGCTGGAGTTACTGGGCAGACTAAAGCCATTTTCATGAGATGAAAAGGAAATGAATGCCTGTGTTTGATTAGTAGGTATAGGTAAAGGGTAAATAATAATTATTATAATTTTTAGCGAAGTGAGCAAATTGGTTCTTAAAAGGAGTCTTTAATTCATTTTTAAGACATAAGTGTAGGTTAAACATGCTTGTGCTGAGATTTAATTTTAACCACATTATTTTTAAATGAGAAATTTAGTATTTAAATATTTTTAATTTTTTTTAAAAAAAAATCTGATTTAAATAAAAAAATAATTGATTTTTATCCACTCTGATTCCAGCATGGGGGAGAAAAAAGAATTAAGCCAAGGGGAGAAGTGGTTGCTTTGGGTGTCAGCTTATTATTTGAACTCATGACTTGAGTAGGGAAGTTTGTTCTGTGCATGATCTGCAGGATTGAAAGATCTGTCAGTGTTGGATCAAATCCCCTGTCTGTGACTTCTCTAATAAAAAGAATCCATAGTCTCTGTGTTTCTGTTTTTCCTTGATATTTTGATTCCTGGGTATGAGCAAGTAATAGAAATGATAGATGGTCATCCCTTCTGGTAATGAAGGGGCAGCTGGAGGTCAGGACTCCTGGGCTTTATTCCCAGCATCGACACTGACTTGCTCTCATATCTTGAAGAGAAAGTAGGGTTTGCCATGCTGGCCCCAAATATAGGCAATAGAGACAAAGTAGTAAAGTGATCTCTCTTATTGGACCAACTAGAGCATGTTAGCACTCTGAAATCCTTGGATGAAAAGCAGTCTAGGCTCTAGACAGGGAATATAGCTGCAGCAAGGAGAAATGCTAGGAAGATCACAAACTCTAGTAGCAGGAGAGTAAACAAATGCAGCAACCTGCATGGCAGAGTATATAAAAGACACACCGGTTTACACGTGTATTTACACGTGTGGTACAATTCGATGCCTGGTCCGTCCCCGTTCCCGCCCAAATGAGGGAAGAGAACGACCAACTTGGGTGCCAAATTCTCCCCACACCACTGAATCCAAGTCTGGTAGGGAGGGTAGTCAATGAATTTGACTTGATGCCATAGAAACTCTGACAGAGGAATTTATGGGCCAGATCCCCCTGCTCTTGATTTGGCCCTGTTGTACTGAAAACTGAGCCAAACTATTTGATGTGTGTGAATGTGGGGAGGAAGGCACCATTATGATTCACTGTAACTTAGATCAGACTTGAAGCTGCTCTAATGCTGAGAGCCAAACAGACCCCCTTTTGTCATAGATCAAGGAAGTGTAAAGTGCAAAGTTAATTTCCTTTGTCCCCTGCTTTGGGTCCTGCATTAAGCACCGCTTAGCTGGACTGTGTGTCTGGATCTATGTGTTTAAGAAGGAAGTTAACAGGAATTGGAAAGGAAGGTGTTATATAGGTAGAAGGTGTTCTAGGTAGCCACAAGCTATGGTTATAAGCAACCTAGTGGATTCTAACATTTGATTAACATTTGATTAAAACAATTAGCCATTGATGAACTCTTTTTACAGAATGGGATATTTAATATAAAGTGAGACCTTGAACTTGTGATGTACTTAGTGCGAGCTAAGTTGAAATAAGGAAGATGTTGGTTGAGTGTGTAGAACGTGCATTGGGGAGGGTGTGTGTGATTGGTAACAGCTTGTGTGCGTGTGTTGGAAGTTGTAGACCACCTGCCTCAAACCCAGTCAACAACTGGAATAAATCAGCCACTTCCTGCTGTCTCGTATTCTGCATACATCACCTGTTCAGTGCCGCTCTGTCCGTTCCCTAGTAAACTTGAAAGGTAGCTTGGTTGTTTTTTTTAACCATGCTGGGGCACAGAAATGTTGCTGCCGACCGTGGGCGTCAGAGCATTGGTATCTATCTGATGCACCAACTTTGTAGAGATTCATGCAAACTGATGCTGTTTGTGATCTCTGCTTACATATTGTTTGGTGTAAACTTTGAAGTGGGGGTTGATGATCTTAGTTGGAGGAGTTGTTTTTACCAGCTGTGATTGCATGCCTTGGTTATCTGTCTATCTACTGTGTGAAAACAGGCTTTGTATATGACAGCAAACTCCTCTGGGCTTATCTTGTTGTGAACTCTATGCATGGTTAAACCCAGTACTTGCATTGTGTCCATATACAAAGAATAGAATCCAACAAAAGATTTAAGCACTGATTGTTTTTAGCAGTGTAAAAACACAATGGGGGAGTCTTCTGTTCTGTAATACAGCAAGGGTAGCGCAGTTACTCCAGCGTTAACAATTCAGAATTTGACCCAGTAGAAAGAATCTGCTCTAGCGTGGTGGTTCTCGAACTTTTCTATACCGTGCCCCTCCTTCCATTTGTCTGTGGTAGCTGAAACCACTTCCTCCCTCTACCCCCCCCATTACACACATACACCTTAGTCCCCCTCTCTTCCTCCTCCCCAGCCTCCTATTGCTTCCCTTCTCTCTCTCCCCCATGTCACCTTATTATTCTGAACATTGCCCAGCTCAATGAGCGTGTGAAGCTAGGTGTCTGCCAACTGGGGTTCGTCTTGCATGCCCCCCACCCTCTTTCTTCACTCCCCAATTTGAGGACCACTGGTCTAGTGGGGATTGTGGTCCATTTATAAACCCGGTAGCCTGTTACAAACTAATAAATGTTTGCTTTGGAATGAGTGGCGTTTTGTTAGTGATGCCCTGACTCATTTTTGTGGCCGGCCAGTGAAGAAATACAGGTCCAGTCAGCTATATCATATATCATCTTAGCAGCTCTCCTCTGAATCTTCTCCGATATAGACACATTGGAGAAGACTCAGAAGTGAGCAACCAAGATGATAAAGTGGCTGGAAGACCAACCGTATAAGGAAAAGCTGAAAGAACTGGGCATGTTCAGCCTAGAGAAAAGAAACAATCTGGCAGTTTTCAAATATCTAAAAGGTGGTGAACGACTGTCCTCCGTTGTCACAGAAGAGGGAATGGGCTTAAATTGCAGCAATGTAGTTTTCAGTTAGACGCTAGGAAAAACTTGCCAACTGTAAGAACTGTTGTTGGACAATGGGATAAGTTGCCGAGGAAGGCTGTGGAATCTCTCTCGGGTGCTTTTGAAACCTGGTTGGATGAGCATCTGTCTGTGATGCTGAGGAAGAGTCCCGTGTAGCCTGAAAGCTTGCATATTGTCACCAACAGAAATTGGTCCAATAAAAGATATTTGAACTACTTTGTCTCCATATTTTTGTATAAATGTTTAATATTTTTACTGTTTGTGAGTCACCCTGAGCCTGTGGGAAGGGCTGCATTATAAATTTGAAAAATAAATAAATAAAATCTCTATGGGCCCGTTTAGACAGACAGGAGTTCTGTGTTTGCTTGTTGCAGACTTGCTCGGCAAGGTGTGCTCTGGGATCTTCCGAAGCGCCGCTTGTGGGGCTGTCCCAGAACAGCTGCAGCCTGCTTCGCTTTGCACATCTGGCAGTTGCTCTTCAGACGGACGGCGAGGGTGAAGTGGAGGAGCTGTTTGCACCTTATGATGCTGTAGCCAGAGAATATCCTGTCTTGGAGCAGGAGGTTGGACTAGATGACCTTTGATGTCCTTTCCAACCGTACATTTCTGTGATTCGCTGTTTTAAAATAATGAAACAAAGGGGCTTCCTCCATTTATTTTGTGGAGGTGGTAGTTCATCTAATGAACTGTCTATGTCAGTGATGCTGACCTGATTGACTCAGGAGAGCCAGTCGGCATTAACCAGAGAGCTATAGGGAGTGTTGTGAGATGTGGGGTTCAGACAGGGACAGACTGCAACTCTGGTTCCTGGTGGACATTCAGAGCTGTAGTGGGTCCCTTGGCTGTTACAGACAGCTGCAGTTCAGAAGATGAGAAAGAACAGCCCTTTGCAGAAGGAATCACAGTGATTTTAAACAACAACGTGGGCAAGGTCAGTGTGGCATATGTAAGTTCAGAGGCCAAAAAAACACTTTTCTTTCTCTTAATTTGCTAGCTTGGGCCTTGCTTAAAATAACCTCAGGCTGTTCATTGCCAGGGTTTTGTGAATTCTGCTCTGCTGCAATCACAGCTATTTCTGTGGAATTCTGCGTCTGGCTAAACTGTCATAGAAATTGCTCTGGCAATGAAGAATGACATCTTGAGTTGGGCAGGCAAGACAAGAAGGTGCTGTGTGGCATGGGGGGCATAGGGGCCACTCTTAGAGATAGGATCCAGACTCCTTTGGTCACTCAGGTTTGCAGCCTTAGGGTGCTCTTGGATCCACTTCTGCACCTGGATGGCCAGACTGCGACAGTGGCCAGGAGCGCTTTTCACCATCTTCGTTTGGCGAGAAGGTGGTGACCTTTTAAAACCAGACTCGGACTTGGCCACTGTCATCCATGCCTTTGTAACCTCAAGGCTAGACTATTGCAATGCGCTGCACGTGGGGCTGCCCTGGGTGACTGTTTGGAAGCTGCAGCTGGTGCAGAACGTGACAGTCCACTTCCTGTTGGGGTTGGGTCGCTGGGAGAACGTTACACGTGTGCTCCGAAGTCTGCACTGGCTGCCAGTAGCTTTCTGGGCAAAATGAAACCCCTTGGGTCCCAGGTATCTCATAGACCGTCTATTCCCTTACATTCTGTCGCAGCCTCTGAGGTCAGCTGAGGGCACCCTCTTGTGAATACCAACTGCCTGTGAGGTTCATAAGAGGGCACGTGGAGAGGTGTTCTCAGTGGCTGCTCCGCATTTATGGAACTCTCTCTGCTCGAAGATCCACCGAAGCCCAAGCCTGCTTACCTTTCAGAAGAGAAGTAAGGGTGGACTTGGATAGAGCTGGGTAGGATGGGCTGGAGAGAGCATTGGTGGGTGGGGTTTAGGGTCTTTTTAATTGCTTTGATATGTTTTTAATGTTTTATGTCTCTATATTTTATATATTCTGTAAGCTGCCCTTAGCCTTTGAGAGAAGGGGTGTGCGTGGGGGGTGCGGGAGAAGTGTTAATAAATAAACACATTTCAGCACAGTGAGCTAACTTGCTGGTACTGTTAGCAGATTGTATGTATTCTTGAGCTGTGGAATTCTGTGCATCAGATGCAGCTCACAAACCCCCAGGAAAGAGAGAGCCCCCCCTCCTTCTCTTGCTTATACACCCTTGCAGTATTTTGAGTGGATTTTTAAAAAACTAATGAGATGTTCAGAGCTGATAGAATAGCATGCTGGGAAACCATTTGCATAATTTGCAGGATTTTGTTAATTTGCATACTGTAGTCTGCTCGCAGAATTTGGCATACCCCCCAACAGTCCCTGTGAAGGAGGGACAGTCCCTTGGAGTGCTGAATACCACTGTTCTATTTCATGGGTCCAAGTCCCTTTCAAGAGAAGGAGACCAAAAGACTGGTGTTAAAACCTTGGGTAGATCTCGCCTGGTTACGTCTCCAGAAAAGCATTTGAGAGGACAATGAGGAGATAATGAAATGACAAGAGAAAATAAGTGGAACGATAAACAGGGAAGCTTTTGTTCCATTTTATGCACTTGGAATACTAGGAGGTGTGTGAGTGTGTCTGTGTAATCATGTAAAGGGGTAGAGTTGATTTGAGGGATAGAGCTTATAGGTCAAGGGAGTAGGGCTTACCCCTTTTTGGCCACTTGAAATGTTGAAAGGTATGATTTGGGTTTCCTGGTTGTGGAGTTTGGGGGAGAGAACTGCAGGTACATGGGGCCCTGTGCATGGTATGGTGCTCTAGTTACCATTCTGGGGAAGGCTGCTGGAAATGAACCTGTAGTTCTTGGGAGCTTGGGTTCAGCGTTTAACACTGGTTCACCCCCTCCAGGATGCACTGTCTGTCCCTGTTGGAGGAGGTGGTTGGTGCAGCTGTGCTGGAAGCAAGTTATGTCAAGTCTGTTGCTTGGGCAGAAGTGGAGCTTATCCTGGAACTTGGTTTCATTAGTTTGTGAATGAATGGGAGGGTGGTGTGTGTTTGTGCTTGAACTCAAGCTCCGAAACTCTGTCCCTCCCTGTTCACTCCCTCCCTCCCTCCCTCTGAAGTCAAGTGGGTGGTTTGTGGTCTCTGCATCCGGCCCCAGTGTGATAGAGTGTAAGCTAAGGAAGCAGGGACAGATAAAGCCTGGCTGGTACTTCTGGGAATCCTTACCCCGCTGTTGAGGGGGAAATGGCATGATCCAAGGTGCTGGCAGATAAGATGCTTGGCCAGATGCCTCCTGCATAGGCATTTCTTGCAGCTCCCTTGGGCCCTGCGTGCAGTGGAAGGACCTGCCTCACCCTAGCAGCTTGCAGCCCAGTTTCTTTCCCTCTAAAGCCCAAGGCAGGCATGGCTTTCTTGCTGTGAGAGTCTCCAACCCCATGTGATGAATTCCGTCTAACCAGAGCCAATTGAACACAGGCATCACTGATCGAATGGGTGAGTGCCTTAGAGCGTCACATGTGTGAGCTAGTGAAAGGGTCCAAATTGACAGAGACCAAAGGCCCTGAATGATTTCCACAACAGAGTGAGCTTCCTCCTTAGTGCTCTGTCAATAGATCTCACTCCCAGCCTTAAGGGATCTACCCTCAGTAAATGAGAAGAAAGGCCAGTTACTGTGCCTTGTTCCCACTTGGATTCTCTGCTAAGCAATGAAGGGGCTGTTTCGAGTCACCCATCATGTAACATGGACACCCGTCTCTTAAGGATCTCCACACTCATTCCACACAGATCAATGATAACCCTAACAGGGATGGCTTTGACATTAAAGAAAATGCCTGAGGCTTGGGAGATCTGAAGACCAGTCAGTTCCTATTCTCCCGACCTGTAAAATGTCTATGTAGATTGGAAGCTCCTCCAGGGCATGGACTGTTTGTGTGGTGGACACAGTCTTGGTCCGTACGTTGGGGATTGAACCAGGGATGTTCAGAGCCAAAGACATCTGTACAGTTCAAGCAAAAGAGTCCACCTACATACATGGGGGATGAAACAAACTTGCACATGCTATGGGCGATGGTACTGGGACATCTAGACCAAAATCGTGCCCTGAGGCCTATACCTAAAGCATTTCTGGCAAACACCTGTCCAGTCTTTCCTTGAAAGCCTCCAGGAAAGAAAGTCCCACAATCTCTCTCTAGGCAGCTTGTTTCAGTGTTGAACCTGGCCTGTTAGGAAGTTGTTCCAAATGTTTAACCTGAACCTCCCCTCCTGTAACTTAAACCATGGCTTCTTGTCCTGTTCTCAGTGTTAATGGAGAACATATGTTCTCTATCTTTTTTTTTTTTTTTTATCACATCCTTTCAGGTATTTGAAAACTGTCAACATATTCCTCTTTTTTCTCTAGGCTAACCATTCCCAGTTCTGTCAGCCTTTTCTCATATGATTGGTATTCTAGACCCTTGATCATTTTCATTCCTTTCCTTGGAATGTTTTCCAGTTTTTCAACATCTGTCTTGAAATGTGGAGCCCAAAATTATACATAGGACTCTTAAGAGAGGTCAAACTTGATAAGTGCGCAGTACTTGGACTGGGAGGTAGCGGGGCACCCCAGTTCAAGTCTCACCTTAGTGAGAAACTCAGTGGGTGACCTTGGACCAGTCACATTATTCTTTCAGCCTAACCTACCTCACAGGGTTGATTATTATTATTATTAACAAACATTTATATAGCGCCAGCAGTGTACCTGGCACTTTACAAAGTAATAAAATAAACACGGTCCCTACCCCTAGGGCTTACAATCTGAGAGACAGGAGCTGTGGGAGAGACCTAGGAAGGGGAACAGAGGGAGAGACAAGGGGTCTAACATTCATGAAGATGCGAGGTCTCAAGTGCACGTGCTTGGCTTGGTTACAATGAGAATGACAGCAGGCAGGTCCATGTTGCAAGGAAAAGGGTAAACCGATCGTAGGTATAGGAATAGTGGCTCAGCAGGATAAAGAGTCAGACAGAGCAGAGCGAAAGAGGTGAGTTTTAAGGAGAGATTTGAAGGTACAAAGGGAGGGGGCAAGGCGGATGTGGACAGGGAGGGAGTTCCAGGCATGGGGGGCAGCAAGTGAGAAGGGACAAAGGCGCTTAGGGGAGCAGGGAAGGCGTGGAAGGGTGAGAGAAGGGACAGAGGAGGAGCGAAGTGCATGGGCTGGAGTATGGAGGGTGATAAGTGCAAAGAGGTAGGGGGGAGCGAGGTTGTGAAGAGCTTTATAGGTGAAGACTAGGAGCTTGTGCAGGATTCGTTCAGGAAGGGGAAGCCAGTGAAGCGAAGAGAGGAGGGGCTGCGCATGGTCGAAGCGACTGGCGAGGTAGATGACCCTGGCAGCAGAGTCTTGGACAGAGATGAGGGGTGAAAGGTGAGACCGGGGAAGGCCAGTGAGAAGGAGAGGAGGATTGAAGTTGTGTTCGTTATATGTAAATGTAAAGTGCTCCAAGTGTCATGGTAGGAGGGTGCTATATAAAAAAATAAAGATTATTATTATTATAATAACTTCCTGGGTCTTGGATATATGATGCTTTTGTTAATACTACCCAAAATGACAGTGGTCTTCTTTTCAGCAGTACCGAGGCCACTTGTGTTCAGTTTGTGACCTGATATAACCCCCAAATTCTTTTCCGCAAGTGACCAGGCATAACAAGGGAGGCATAACAGTGCCCGGCATACTAGAATCCCTGACCATGATCTTCAATGATTTTCTTTTCCCTGTGTTTGATGCAGGCTGTAGCTGAGAAGCAAGCAGGATGCCCCCTGGCATCTACTGCCCTGTGGAATTTTGGTCTAACGAGGAAAACCAAAACATCCAGGTGGATTTCCTGCTTCCCACAGGCATATACCTGAGCCTGCCCATCTCCTGCAATGCCAGCCTGGGCACCATCAAGCAGGTACTGAAGAATAAAATAGTGGAAAGAAACAAAAACCTTTTAAGGAAATGAAGCGGGGAGAAAACATTTCTAGCAGCATAGCTTAGTCCAGAGGGCCCATGGAGCACATCACAATGGACAGTTTTGGTCTCCCTCCTTGGGCCTGCAATTTTCAAGCCGAAGGATTGTGGGCCAGGCTGTTAGCGTGAGTGAGATCCCCACCGGTTGCACCAGAGGAGACTTAACTGTCTCATCTACACAGCTGTAGCACCATTGGGTGACCTACAGCCACTTGTGGGCCGAATTTACAGGAACCTCATGAGCGGTTCCATTTTAAACCAGCGCTGTTCTCCACTGCACTCACCGAGGGCTACAGGTACCGCACAATGGTAATGGTAGATGCAAGAGACTGTCCTGATGCAGTGTTGTGTGCATGAAGCCTACGTACTAGCCACTGGGATGGAAAGATGGCCTCGTGGATAGAGGACCTGGGAGACCCGGGTTCAGTGCCTGGGTACTTTACTTAATCTCTGAGCATCTTCTTGCCTTGAAAGGTGTTTGCAAAGATAACCACGCTTAATGGTGGGAGGTGCTCAAATATTGCAGTCACTAAGCATCCAGGGAAGGGGTGGTGAGCCTCAAGCCCAAAAGCCAAATGTGTCCTATCCCCTGAACTCGCTGCTTGGGAACAGGAACTGGATCCAGGGGCCAAATAAAAACTAGTTAGGCAACAACCTGTCTCATCAGATAACAAGAAAGCTTATGCCTCTATACCAGTTAGTGTCTAAGGTGCTGCCCTTCCTCTTTCACTCTCTGGTTTTTGCAGGAAAAAACTTGAAATTGTGACCTACGTGTAATCTTTAAGACTCAGAAGACGCGTTCTGTCATTCTCAGGCCAGTCCCATGATTGCCAAATGGGAGCTTGGCAGTGCTGTCCCATTGATCCCTTCCAATAGCCAACTGCCCTTGCTGTGGCTGGTGCCCCTGCGATGGCATGCCTACCTTGTGGGGCTGTGGGTGCAGAGCAGGCAGGGTGGATGTATAGGGGCACTCAGCCAGTATGTGGGGGATGTAATGTTGCTGCTGCTTTTTCATCCCAGGTGCTCTGGCATCATGCACAGCAGGAGCCTCTCTACCACATGCTTAACGACCCAGAGGCCTATGTCTTCACGTGTATCAACCAGACGGCTGAGCAGCAGGAGCTGGAGGACGAGCAGCGGCGCCTCTGTGACATCCAGCCCTTCCTGCCCGTCCTGCGGCTTGTGGCTCGAGAAGGCGACCGTGTCAAGAAATTGATTAACTCCCAAATTAGCCTGCTCATAGGCAAAGGTGAGCCCCAGCCCTGCTCCCGGTCCCAGCAGGAAGGGTGGTGCTGGCTGTAGAGAGTCACAGTTACTCCAGTTATTCTCTCGCGGGGGGTTGCCGTGTTGGGTAGTTGCTCTGACTGTGTTGTTTTTCTACGCTGGCATCAGCGGAACTCCTACTGTTCATTGTGGGAAGTATGTAACCCTTAATTTATATTCTGGCCTTTAAACCCTCCTCATTCATCACCCTCATTCCCTTTTTGCATCTGGCACCTCTGGGGTAGTGTGTGCGCCCTGGACCCATTCACATGAAGATTTAACCACCAGTGGTGGTAACACCTGGTGAGTGCAGCTTGGTGGTTACAGCACAGGGACCTAGGGGCTAATGTGTTTCATTGCTAGTTTGGCCCAGACTCCCTGGGAAGCCTCTCCGCTTCAGTGTCCCGTCTGCGCAAGAGGGATGTTGGTTTCCAGAGAGGAGGAGACTGCCACTCGGATAGAGCCTCTGTTTTGGAGAGGACATGGCTTTGGTCCTCTGTGCTAGGTGGAATTGGTGATCAGTACCTCAGCCTTAATGACCCTGTAGCTGGTCAAGCTATGGGTTAATGGGTGCATATTGCAGCCCTGCACGGGCTTCAAAATAAAGGCTGAGCCTGGTCTGATCCCGATTGTGTTGGGACCAACGCGGGTCTGTAATGTGGTGGCCTCTGCCCTATGGAGGGCCATGATGCTCTGCTGAGGCAGGGCCATATCAGGAAAATGGGGGGGAACCTTAGCCCTACTCCTTTTCTGGCATAGCCCCACCCCATAGAATACCACAATGGGTACATTTAGATGGATGTGGTCTGGCTATCTCCTGGAGCGCCTCTGGGAGTACACCCCCATGTCCAGACCTGCCTGGGTCAGGTTTAAATGAACCCGGTAGGGTCTCCAGCCAAAGGTCTACGTGCACAGCGGCCCCCCCCCGCCCCCCACCATAGAGTTGCAGGCAGATCGCCTGACGTTCTAAGCTGCTGCCTGGGGCAGCGGCTGGCCAGAAATGGAGGTGCAGCATGGGTCTGCCAAGCAGACAGACGGCAGCTCCTACTTGGGCTGGTGCCTTGGGTTTGGGTAGCCCAGGATGTTCTGGAGTACTGCAAGCTGGCGGTGCTGCGGGATGGTCTCGAGGGCCGCAAGCTGGCGGTGCTGCGGGATGGTCTCGAGGGCAGCAAGCAGGCGGTGCTAAGAGATGGTCTCGAGGACAGCAAGCAGGCGGTGCTAAGAGATGGTCTCGAGGACCGCAAGCTGGCGGTGCTACGGGATGGTCTCGAGGGCCGCAAGCTGGCGGTGCTCCGAGATGGTCTCGAGGGCCGCAAGCAGGACTGAAGCGGAGCAGGCACTTACGCAGTGGGTGTAAACAGACAGGTGCGGCCAGTCCAAGAGCAGCCCGTCCCATCTGTTTACACCCGTTGAGCCCAATCCCAAAGCCTGCAGATTGTGCATGGAGCCACGCATGCAGCCATGTGGATCCCTATTGTGGGCATATTGTGCCTCGCGGAAACCGTGTGCATGATCCACAGGATTTGGGATTGGGCTCATAGTGTCTGTGCTCTGTGAAAGTGCGACCTCTTGCCTACAGGGGAGCCTGGCCCAGGTCTGTTGACTCTTGACCATATATTAAGCAATGCTGCAATCTTTCCACACCAGAAAACACAGTTGGTTGCAAAATATGGCTCTTTCCTAGTGCTCCTTGGCATTTTCTTTATTCAGGGATGGGGAACCCAGCGTGTGGGCCAAATCCAGCCCATAGCTGTTCTTTATTTGGCCCTTTTCCAATTTGTGGATCTAGCCCACAGGTCCAGGCCCTACTTTCAAACGCTGAAAGAGTGAGCTTAAGGGAAGGGAGCGGAGATGTGGATATGGGAGGGACACAAAAATAGGGGATGGATTCCTTGCATAGATCCCATCTGACCTGAAGAGCTTGTACTAATTTTCAAAGTGGCCCATGGGAGGGAAAAGGTTCCCCACCCCTGATAATATTTATTACATTGCTCAGGTTTGCATGAGTTTGACTCCTTGTGCGACCCAGAGGTGAATGACTTCCGTGCCAAGATGCGCCAGTTCTGTGAGGAGAAAGCAGCCAAGCGGCAGCAGCTGAGCTGGGCGGCTTGGATGCAGTACAACTTCCCCTTGCAACTGGAGCCCTCGTCCAAAGGCCTCCGATCTGGCTCTCTTCACGTGCCCAACAAGAACATCTTTGTCAACGTCAAGTTTGAGTCTGGAGGGGTAAAGCTCGGAGATCTTAAATTTCCATAAAGCAAATGGTTTGATCTGGGGTTGAGGCAGGTTTCAGGAACCAATGTGCAGAGTGGTGGGGTATTAATGAGTGGCTGTAAATCTGTGGGCCATAGCAAGAGTGGGAGGAGCCGTTGTGTGAATCCAGCATCTCCCCAGCAAACGTCTTATGGATGGAGACCCTTCCTACCCCCAAGTGACCTTTTCCCGAGCCTGGGTAACTGGGGTCTCCCATGCAAGCTTGCAGAATTCTGGGTTACTAACATGAACCTATCTTTCCTGGAAGGGAAAGAATAATGCAGGGTCAGAGGTGGGGGTGAGGTTGCCATCCATTAGACCATATCCGCCCAGTGGCACCGTGCAATCACATAACCTTGATCGTGGCCGTTGTGTTGAGGCATCAAACATGATTAGGGCTACGAACGTGTCATGGAAAGTTTCTTAAGAAGTCATGAGTTGGTCATGACAGGAATGAGAAAAAGTCACAAAACTCATGGGTAAATTTTAAAAAAACTTGTGGGAAAATCACAGAAGTCACGGAAAGATCTCAAAAGTCACGGAAGGGGGCAAAAGTAACTAAAAACGTGACTTTTGTCATCACGTGACAAATTCTTAGCCCTAAACATGATTGATGGGGACGTTCCCACACAGCCCAAGCATTATGGTGACTTGTCATCTTCTAAGTATTTGTCCACTATAGGTGCTCTCCCCCATTTTTACAGTTGAAGGGAATGAAGGCAAGAGCTTGGTTTGTTAAGGGCCCCTCGCTGAAGGAGCTGGCAGAGCAGAGCTCTTGGAAAAGACAAGTGGGGGTGGGGGTCAGGGTCAAGAAGTCCTTGTTTCCCGGTCTTGGGCTGGTGAGCCTCTTCATTCAGACCAATATTCACCTCATTGATTAATAGGGATTCTCAGTTGGCCTTGGGACTCTTGCATTCGGACCTTTGTAACACCCACCCCCTGGTATTCATCCCAGCCCCATCCCTCATGGTGACCACTTGGTGTTTGACTGGCTTTGTAGGAGAGCTTCACCTTCCAGATTTCCCCTAAGGAGTACCCCATCATGCTCATGAGCTATGCCATCAAGAAGCAAGCTACTGTCTTTCGCCATCAAACGGTGGAGAGCCCCGAAGACTACACTCTGCAAGTGAATGGGAAATGTGAATATCTGTATGGAGACTACCCCCTCTTCCAGTTCCAGGTGAGTCTCTGATGTTGCCGTTGGGGAGGAGGGTGATACAGATTACTTTCCCCTGAGTAGCGAGGTGCTTCCCTCTCTCTGGGAGAGGGAAAGGTAGGATCTCCGGAGCTCCCAAGCCCTGTTGTCCTACAGAATGAGCTGGAACTTGGTGGGGGGAGATGTATGCGCATGCAAATACGAACACTGCACGCTATGGGGATCTGGGTGACTGTTGTCTCTGCCTTTGAAAATCTGTGCCCCTATCCTTCTAAAAACCACAAAAATGGCTCTGTAGGGATAAGAGGGCTCTGTCTCTGAACAGACACTATGGATGGCTCAGTCAAAGCTGGAACTAAGAGGTGGGACCCTTTATGGCACTAAGTTCCAGCTATTCAGATGTGTCCCTAGACTCAAGTCAGGGTGTGGGGGGCAAGGAAGAGGGGATTATTACAATCCTAGGGGAGATTTCATGCTTCACATATCCCCATTCAAGGTCTAACAGCCCAGAACAGGAGCTGAAGAGCACCTCCTGCTGGTGGCAAGGAACAATCTCCAGCCCAAAAGGAGGGGGAATGGTGGGGATGCCTGGAGCATTGAATCATTCCGAGAATGTAAGGGGAAGATTCCTTGTGTTTGTACCCTAAAGCTAGGCAAGGCAGCTGGGGTTGGGAGGTGTTCTGGGGCCGTTTGCTTTTGTGAATGCCCGCAAGTCCGAAGAGCAACTGGTAGAAGTTGCTCATTTGAGGCCTACATTTTGTTTCTCCCTGCTTCTCCTCTCTTGTCTCTCCCTCCTTGCGTTCCCCCAGGCTGCCCCCGTTCTATTGTGCTCACTGTGTTTTCTCCCACCCCTTCCCCTGTTCCCAGTACATCCGCAGCTGCCTGCACCTTGGCTTGATGCCCCACCTGACCATGGTGCACTCCTCCTCCATCCTTGCCATGCGGGATGAGCAGACCAACTGCATCGCCCACCCCCCAAAGGTGGCTCCCAAGCCTCCCCCGATCCCTAAGAAAAAGGTATGGACGTGCATATGCCTGATGGCCCAAAACCTCCATTCTCCGCCCTCCTCCTGTTCTCTGACTTCCCCAGAAGAGACTGGGAGGCCGGTGTTCCCTTGAAGTAGCTGCCCGATGGGCGTTCATACACTGGCCAGGAAGGGGAGGGTCCCTTTTCTTTAGTTTCAACTAGAGCCGCGCTGATTGTTACAGAGACTCTTACTTCTCCATCCTGAAACCAACTCTTATATACGGAATAGCATTGAGGTAATGCAGGGGTGGGCAAAGCAGTCCAGACTGCGGACATTCTGCTGTGATTCAGCTGCTGAGTCTTGAGTGCAATTAAGTAAGATACAGGACTGTTACGGCAACATGGGGCCCAGCACCAGCCCCGGTCAAGAACTGCATTCAGACTGGCCAAGAACTGTATGTGGCTCCCAAGCCACAATTTCCCCACCCCTGATATCGTGCTTTGCATTCATTATCTCCTCTATCTTTGGCACAGTCCTGTAGGGTACATAGGTCACTATTATTATGCCCATTTTACAGATGGAGAACTTAGGCTGGACTTGCTCAAGGCCAAGCCAGGATTTTTACCCAGGTTTCCCAGCATCAAGTCCTGTCTTTATATCCACTGGACCACACCAGCTCCAATAGAGACGAGCCTCTAAGTGGTCCTGTCTGCCACCTCTCCTGTCCCTACTGGCCAGTGCAAAGCTGTCTTATGGGGTGCTTCATCAGCTTTTCAGGAGTCAGGAACTCCATTCCCTCCTCTCCCACAGATTCTCTGGGCAAGTCGCTGAACTGCTCTGGCAGGAGTAACCTCCTCTACTGACTCTGTTGGGAGCAGTTCTGGCTGACCGGATGGATTTGGTCTTCTGCTTACATTTCCACAGGGTCTAATGCCTGCCTGCTACCCCCCAAGGGAGTAGTGAGGATTAATTGAGGGAAGAGAGATGTTGCTGAAGCTAGCTTGTTTCCTGGCTACTGAGGTTGTGCCTGTGCTAGGAAAAAGCGCCTGTGTAGCCTAGCAGATAAGGGTGTTGGACTTGAACACCCTTATCCACTTAAGGGTGGATAATCCCATTTTAACCATGGTCGGCCTTGGGTATGCCACATTCTCTCAGCCTCGGTTCCCCATCTGTAAAATGGGAATAATTCTAATGACCAACCTCACTGGGTTTGTTGTAAGGTGACCTAGATAAGTATTGTAAAGCACTCTGAGCGCTGAAAGTGCTATAGGAATGATAAATAGTAGTAAATAGAAAAAAGGGGGGTTGTGTAACTTAAGCTGAAGTGCAGACAGACTACTGAGTTTGATAGCCCCTCTAGTTTATACTTGTCTGAACTAGCTCATGCTGACCCCCTCCCCCCCCCCTTTGGTCTAGCCTCTCTCACTTGGGTTCTACTCTCTCCTTCCGTAGCTCACCACTGCCACTCTCTGGTCGCTCGAGCAGCCCTATTACATTCACCTCGTGCAAGGTAGTAAGGTGAATGCAGACGAGAGGATGAAGGTAGGTGCTGGCGGAGGTGTTGGGCCCTGTTTCTGCAATGGGTTGTTTATTTCTCGCCTTAAATAAAGCAGGGATCAAAAGCCAGTGCTCATGTGACAAACCCGCCTCCAACCGCAGTGCTTTTCATTCAGCTTTGGGGCAGCCTTTGAAAGCCTTCACAAACAGGAAAGGGGGAGGGAAGCCGCGGACAGAGTGAGCAGCCAGTTCTTAGAAACCCCAGCGTCCCAAAAGATTCTGAGTAGCGCGCTCAGCTGCTCCCCTCCAGTGACCTTGCTTCTGCAGAGAGAGGCAAGAGCGCTCGCACGCAGTGGGAATGCAAAGAGGGAGAGACTGGGTTTGCAGGGGGTGGATAGAGAGACAATGATAAATGCCGTACGTTTATCAGGACAGGGTAAATGTACAGCAATAGGGCAGGCCAGGAATGGGAGTGGGGCCACTGAGATTTTGGTGATGGGAAAAGAGGGAGAAGAATAGAGGATGTTACCAAACCAGAAAGGATTCCGAGGAAAGCAAGAAAGATGATCAAGGGGCCGGAGTGTAAGTTGCATAAGGGAAGGCTGAAGGAACGGGGCAAATTTAGCTTATCATTATAGCGCCAGCCATGTACCTGGCACTGCCCAGTCAGTAGTTCTAGATGGGTCCATACCCCAAAGGGCTTACAGTCTGAGAGAGACAAGGGAGGGGGAGACGAGGGAGAGGTGAACATCGAGAGAGGCAAGGATCCATTCATGAGGCTGAGAAGATGCAGGTGCACGTGCTTAACTTAGTTACAGGGAAGAAATTCTGAGGGAGGGAGGGAGGAGGAAGAGGAGGATGCAGTTTCACTCATGACGACAAGCTAGGGAAGAGGTAGGTTTTCAGGAGGGATTTGAAAGTTGGGAGTGAGTGAGCAGAACAAATGTATCCAGGGAAGGAGTTCCAGGCATGAGGGGCAGCAAGAGAGAAGGGGTGAAGATGTTTTGAGGAGCAAGGGGGTCGCAAACAGGCAAGGGTTGGGGCAGAGGAGGATCGAAGCTCCCGGGCAGGAATGTGGCGGGATACAAGAGTGGAGAGAGATGGGGGAGCAAGGCCGTGAAGCCGAGGAGGAGCTTGTGCTGAATGCCTTCACATAAAGGGAGCCAGTGCAGGGCGGAGGGAAGGGGAGGGACTGAATGTGGTCAAAGCGACGGGCAAGGTGGATGACAGACAGTAGAGCATTGAATGGAGATGATGAGGGGTGGGGGGCGAGATCAGAGCAGGGACGACCAGTAAGGAGGAAGTTACAGTAGTCAAGGCAAGAGAAATGCTTATAAAAGTAGTCAAGCTTAGAGAAAAGAAGATTAAAGAGGCACATGTTGACAGTTTTTAGATATTTAAAGGACGCCGTAAAAAAGGTGGAGAACGTTTATTCTCCATTAACAACAAGAACCGGGAGAAGAAGCGATCGTTCTAAATCTTCCTTCCTGCAGTTTAAGTTAAATATTGGGGAAAACTTCTCTTAGAACAGTTCGTCAGTGGAACAAGCTGCCCCAAGAGACAGGCTTCAAATCTCCTTCCCTGGAGATTTTTAGGAAAAGATTGGCCAGGCATCTATATGATGCTGTAGATGGACGGTATCCTGCCTCAGAACAAGGGGTTGGACTAGGTGACTTATGAGGTCCCTTCCAACTCTCCAGTTCTATGATTCTAAGAAATTGAGCCTTGCCTCTGTGAAAGAGGGATTCTTTTGGTTGAATACTAGATTCCTGCCCTGCTGGAATAGCTGAGAGTTGGGAAAGTCTCAGGAGACAATGCAAAGGTTGAATTCAGTCCACTGCTGTCCGGCTGCAGCCCCTTTTGTCTGTAGGGAGTCTAGATTTTTAGGGTGGAATCAAACGAGAGAACAGCCCATTGGAGTCTGTGTCCAGTCCATGCAGCCCCTGATCACAGGCATAGCACATCCAGCCTAATAAACACATAGCCCCCTGCCCATATTTCATGTGCTTGCAGCAATTTCAACCAGTAACGCTAGCAATCTCCCTCCCTGCGGTTGCCTCTCAGATGAGAGCCGGGCTGAGCTCTCCTCCCACAGTCTCACTCCCTGCCTCTCAGCTGAGATCTCCCTCCCTGCAGTCACCCTCCCCGCCTCTCAGCTGATTTTTGTTAAGGTTAGTGGCCATTTCATGCATGTGCAAAGCAGCCTGGTGGCCATTTTGTTACAGAAAAGGGAGATTGCTCCTCTCCTGCCTCTCAGTTGGCCAGGTGTACTAGGTGGGACTCTGTGCTGGCAGACCTGGATGCCAGGGAGGCTGTATGCAAACCTAATTGACAGCACGCGGACACATGAGCATGCATTATCCCCGATTGGCCCACACACTGTCTATGGACTCTGCCATGAGTGGCGGCTCTGTGGTGACCATGTGGTGGCCACCTATAGATAGGCACGCAGGAACGCACCTGGTGAAAGCTAATGTGGACTGTCGTCTTGTTTGATTCCCCCCTTAGAATTGGGATTAGCATGTGTCATGAGCTGGAGACAGCGCCCTGCTAGCCTGTGATAGGGGTCAGGCAGTTTTATCTGGGGAAGGGAAATAACTATTTGAAGAGGGGGTGTTCCAGCATTCATGCTCCCTGGCATTAATTTGACTATTCTCTTGTCATAATCATAAGCCATGTCGGATCCCTGTTGGTTGCCTTCCACTATTTGGCATTTGGGGGGGCCTGTGCAAAGCAAACCGCTATAAAGGGCAGCCTAGGAAAGGGATTGGGGTCTGCATTTATGGTGGGAGGCCCCTCCTGGCATGGCTACTCCCTGCTGAACCTTCCTACCTTGCTTTCCTCCTTGAGCCTTTCCACCCTCTCAGTGGTTAAGGTTGTATGGAGGGATATTTCTCCATTTGGTGTTTTACCTTTTGTTGCCATTGAACTCAACCAGTGGATGATGAGGCTTCCAGAGTCTTGATGACCAAGGCCATGATCCACAAGTCCCTATGGGCTTCAATGGGTCTACTCCGGAATAAATGGTTTCTGCATTGCAGCCCAGGAGTTCACCTCGGCACAAATCACAGTGATAGGCTTCTGTCCCAAGAGCCTCAGCAAAGATGCCAGTGACTCAGTAGGCCATGGAGACTTGCTGCAGCCACTGTCAAAGCTCCTGTTTATTTCAGTGGCAGAGGATTGAACCCAAAGGCTGGGAGGAACAGGCTGCAACCCTGAAGGTACTTATTCTGGTGTAGGCCTATTGGCTCAGAGCAAGGATGGGGAATCTCGGGCCTGGGGACCAGATGGGGGCCCAGGGCGAACTTTTTATTTGGTCCCTTTCCAGTTCCTAGCTCTGGCCCCTGGATCTCGTTCCTACCCCCAAACACTGAACTCCAGGGAAAGGAGACGAGATGAGGCCCATGCACTCAAGAATAGGGGATGGGATCTGGGCCCTTCTCTTCCTGAGTGCACCCCTTAAGTACCCCCACCCCGACTCCTTTGTGGCCCTCAGAGCTTGTACTAACTTATAAAGTGGCCCCTGGAAGGGAAAGGATTCCCCACCCCTGGCTTAGGGTGAGTGGTTTGAGAGCCGCAGCCAAAGGGAGGTTGGCATCCAGTTCCCACTGAATGAAAATGACAGTTGCACGCCTGACTCCATAATGACCCCTTGAACGCCATCTGCTAGGCTTTCGTCTTCCCCTCTACTGCTCCCTGAGGAAGGGGAGGGCCTTCCTGATCAATGGGCTACGGCATATTGGCAAAGAGCAGCTTGTATGGATACTGCCCATGCTGTGCCTGCCCCGGGGCTGAGAGGATTCTCCTAGGGCTCTCGGCCCAAGGCCTTCTGGCTGCATCAAGTCCTCATGCACCATTTCTAAACAGAAGTTGCCCTTTCATTCAAGGTTCGGTAATTGCCCTTGTGGCTATTAATTAACCCTTGCATCCTGCATGGGTGGTGGGTAAGGCCTTGTGGCTCATGGCCTTGGTCGCTAAGACTCTGGAAACCTCCTCATTCACTGGTTCACTGATGTATGTTTTCCAAGAGTTAATCTACCCTTGGATAGGAGTGTTCATACAAACAGCTTTTCCCAAGTTATCCCTGGATGAGAAACATTTTGGGTGAACAAACCTTGAAGCGAGTTTGTCAGAAACCTCAGAATAGGTTGGATATAGAGCTTGCAGTAGAGCACAGGGGTCCTGGCTCTCTGTTCCAGCCTCCACCCAAAGCAAAGCACTAGATCGCAATCCTTCCATTGGCAGAAAAATCTCTTGAGACCTCCGCTCATCCTCTGCTGAAAGCACTTGATGTTCCTTAGTCAGGAAGAGAACCCAGGAATTCTGGCTCTTCAACTCCCAGCTCAAAGCATTAGACCAGGGATGAGAAACCTCTAGGGCAGGAGTGGACAAAGTTTCCTAATCCTGAGAGCCTCATCCATTTACCGTGATGGGCCAAAGAGCCGCATGTGGTTCGAGTCAGTTTGACCACTTCTGCTCTAGTCTTTGGGCCAAATCTGTCCTGCTGCTGTTTTTTTTATTTGGCCCCTTTCCAGTTCCTGGGTCTAGCCTGTATACCTAGTCCTTACCCCAAGCACTGAAAGAATAAGCTCTGGGGACGGGAACAGAAGGGAGGGCATGTGCTCAAGATAGGGGATGGATCCATAGATGGATCCCATTCCTTCCCCCATCCTGAGAACACCCCTTAAGCACCCCCTGGCCCCAACTCCTATCTGGCCCATGGACCTTTTACTAATTTTCATGGTAGCGCACAGGAGGGAAAAGGTTCCCCATCCCTACACTAGACCACACTTCTTTGCGTAGTAAGTCGGAGAACTTGGGAGTTGCATTTCCTAATCCCTTCCCAGTGGCCAACCGTGCTCCTTCAACAAAACCACCGTAGACACCTTGCTGACCCCTGTGTTCCTTTCTCTGCCAGTTGGTGGTGCAGGCAGGCCTGTACCATGGCAATGAGATGCTCTGCAAGATGGTCTCCAGCTCTGAGGTGAACATGTGTTCAGAGCCTGTGTGGAAGCAGAGACTGGAGTTTGAGATCAATGTCTGCGACCTGCCCCGCATGGCGCGGCTCTGTCTGGCCCTCTACGCTGTTGTTGAGAAGGCCAAGAAGGCAAGATCTACCAAGAAGAAATCCAAGAAAGCTGTAAGTGAGACCTGCGGGTGCTAAGGAAGGCCAAATCTCTTGTCTTTAATCAACAGAAAAGCTCTCCTCACAATGGGCTGTTCTGTTGTTCACGCTCGGGATGGGGACTGGGAAATTTAGGAATGGTTTCTATTGTGATGGGATGTTCTATAGAAGAGAGTGGGAATTTTGAAAATGGCTTCCACAGAGATAGGCCATTGCATTGTACCTGCTCTGGGGTGAAGAGGCAAGAAATTGGAAAACTGTTTCCATTGCAATGGCCTGGTCTACTGTAATGTCTCTTGGGAGTTGGTCAGATGGAAAGTTTTGGAATAGCTTCCATTAGTGTGGGCTGTTCTATTGAAGTTGCTGGGACCGTTGGATGGAAAATTCAACAATGGCATAGATCCTATGACATGCAAGATAAGCTAGAATCCTGCATTGGAGGAGATTGTGTGTATTTCAGCTCCATGGGATGCCATATTTTTACAGTCCCCCTTATTATTTTTGAGAGTTTGATCTGGTAACCTCTAGTGTCACAACAGGCTCTTCCATTGCAACTGCTGTTGGGGAGAGACTGAGTATAGGAATGGCTCCCGTTATGTTGGACTGTACCACTCTAACTGCTCTGGGGTTATGGTCATTCAGGAATGGCTTCCACTGTGCCAGGCTGTTCCAGTCTTGGGAAGGTAGGAAATTTGGGAATGGGGCTGATAAACCATAGAGTTGGAAAGGACCCCAAGAGTCATCTAGCCGAGTCACCTGCTTGGATGCAGGATGACTCCAGCTACAACATCCCAAAGATGGCCGCCCCAGCCTCTTTTTGAACACGTCCAGTGGTGGAGAGAGCGCCTGCGACCTCCCTGGGTGACTTGTTCCATTGCCAAAACGGCTCTTGGAAGTCTTTCCTGATATCGAACTGAAATCTACCATCCTGCCAACTTGAGCCCATTCTGTCTAGTCCTGTCCTGTGTAGCCGTGCACGGTTCCTTGCGTCCTTCTTTGTGGCAATCCTTGAGTTATTTGAAGACTGCTCTCATGTATCCCCTTGATTGATCTTTTCTTCACTGTCGATAGACAAACCTCCTGTTCCTCCAGCCTTTCTTCATAGGGGCTTCCTTTCCAGACCCTTCAGCATCTTTGTTGCCCTCTTCCAAACCCCTGTTGTAACCTTCTTGGGGAGGAGTGTTGAATGGGAAATCTGAGAAAGGGCTTGTGGTAGGATGGGCCATTCCATCATGACTGCTCTTGGGGCATGGGGTGGTTCAGGAATGGCTTCCGTTATGATGGGAGTGCTTCATTATAACTGCTCTCGGGCGGGGATGCAAGATGGGAAATACAGGCATGGTTGTCCTATTGTCATTCTGTGGAGGGGTCAGGAAATTGGACAATAGAGTGTGCTGTGATAGCTTGTTCCATTGCAACTGCCCAGGGGGCAGGGGAGGGACTGTATAGGAAATTCAGGAATGGTTTCCCTTGAGACAGGCAGTTCAGTTGGGGAACGAGAAGGAAGTGCATCAAGGGGGTAGGAGTGCAATTTATTTGTTCTCCCTCCCCTTTCTCTGCACTCGAGGGCTACCTTGCTTCTCAGCCATGCGACACATCCTCTCTCTGATCAGGGCCCAGTGTATTTTGCAGTCTCCCCCCAAACGCTGCAACCAGCAAACCAAAATTTGGAGAGCAGCAAATTGAGATTCTGATAGTGGAATAAATTATGCAAATTAAACCTTATGGATTATACGGATGAATTTTCTAGCATGTCATTGCATTAGTTTTGAACATCTTCTGTGGGTTTAAAAAACCAAACCAACCCCCCCCCCCCCCAAACCTTTCTAAATACCACATGGACCTATCAGCAGGTGGGATCTTCTCTCTCCTGGGAACTCATAAACTGCTCCTCTTCAGCAGCTGTGGCCCAGGCCCCAACAATCCAGACTAATCACCAGCAGCCAACAGTGCCTGTACCCCACTGTCTAGCTTTACAGTGCGGACACCTCACTGGCTTGCTCATAAGCCCCCCCAGCTGTCAGTCTTGTGTTGCCATAGGCAATATCTACAGCAGTTTGGCAGAATGCAACATTCATGGGGGCCTGGCTACAGTAGCTCCTGCCACACAAGCCTGTAGACAGAGTTGGGCTGTGATCCTCATTTGCTCCAATTGGGCTTGTTGCAACAGAGGCCCCTGGGTATCAGATGCCCTGCTGAACTTCAAGTGACACCTGAGTGTGTAAAACATCAATATTGTGCCTATGCCAGTAGTGTGCTCTGCTCTTTACAGTTAAAAAATGATACTTTGAACACAAGCCAATCCCCAGGTACTGTCACCGTGGCTCTTTGTGCATTCTAGTTTAACTTCTATAAGCACGTACATTTACCAATGCAAAAGCTGCCCCCAGTCAACCGTGTGCTGTATGTCAGTAGCTTAGTCATTGTTCTGCGATTCGATGCACAAGCTGGCTGCAGAGCGTTGGTCCGGGTGGTTATTGCTGGCCAGAAGGTGGGTCTGAATCACTCACTACCAAGAAAAGAGGTGAGCCGGCACGCTTACCGGAACGAGGCAGATTGGGCTTTGCTTTCTGTGCCTCCTTTTGAGTCATGCAGGAGGTATTTCTGGCTTTAGTCAGAAGATGCTGAGTCATCCATTTCTGGACCTTATCCACAAAATCTCTCACTTTGATGGCAGCCTCTGGGCTGTGGTTACATGTAGTTTGTTTTGATCATTACTGGAGGGAGGGTGGTCTGTTGGGTGAGTGTTCTCCTCTTTTTCTCCTGTCTCTCTTTCGTTTACTTCTCTCCTCTCGCCATGTGCTAGAAAGTCACACTGCAAAGTCATTTGGGCAGAGGTCACTCCAAGCTTATTTGGGTAAGTGATGGGGATCCAGGACTGGTGAGAGCTCAATTAGAATTTGCTCATGGTTGCTTTCCATGGGAGAATGGCCAACTCTTCTGCCTCCAGCTCAGTGAATTAAACCCCATTTACTGGCTCTTCCAGCAGAGCTCTAGCATTTCCCTTGGTTAGGATGTGGGTTACAAAGGTCTTTCTGTGGTTTCTCGTCCAGTCTGATACCCCCAGCGTGTGAGATTGCAGGCTGGAATTTCCCTTCCTGCCTGTGCTAATTACCTCCTCTCCCAAGCTCTCTCTCTCCGCCGCCCCCTTCAGAAAGTGGTTTTCAAGCCAGTTTGCCCATAAGCCTTGGTGGTTCCTGGCAAGTGCAGAGACTGCAACGCTGCGGGTGTTTCTGGATTTGCTGTGTTGAGCTGATTTACTTCATTGGGTCGAGCCAACTCCTTTTTCACCTTTTCTTACTTGGGTCTATTATTTGCAGGTAGCATTTGCATTTTTGGGTAGCCCTTCAAGTACCTGAATAGAGACCAAAGCAGATGCTCGTGTATCTGGTTTTTTAAAATATATATGACATTTTGGGAGGGCTGGTTTGGTGTTTTTGATGGCTCAGTCTCTTACGTTGTGCTGTTTTTGGCAACCGTGCTGGTGCAATTGTGCTAATATTGGCAAAACAACATAATTGAAATATCGAGATAACTGAGCCCCAAACCCAACACGTATTCCCGACAGCATGTAAACCTAGCTCGATTATTGCCTGAACCACCATTTTCAGTTTGATTACATTCAGCCAGCGTGCCCGTTTCCGGGGCACTCATTTCAGCCCTAAGTGTTACCAGAACTAGGAAGGAAGGCGAGGAAGCCATCACATGTTGAATTTGGTGACAACATTATGATGATGTAGTCGGGTATACAAAATGTTTCTGCAGCAGTCTGTTTGACCAGCTACCCGATAGTCTCCTCCCACCAGCTGTGGGGCCGTTTCCCACTTCTCTCCTCCACCAGACATCGCTGCCCCCTCTCAGGGCTCAAATTATAAGGGAAAAGGTAGGTGGGCCCTCAGTGAAATCATACCCCCCCCCCTGTAGCCTTCTAAAGCCAGTAGCTAAGAGGGCCATCAAAAAAGGTAGGGGGACTCCTGGTTCCTCCGTAATTCAGGCAGTGGCCCCCATAGAACACTGGTTTAGGTGTTGGCACAGATTAGAACCTACAAGTCTTTCCTTCCCTACCCCAACTGTTTCCTTCACCAGTCCCATGAAGTGCAATGCAACCCACTTGAGCCCATCCCCGATCCCCACTGTAACAGCAGCAACATCAAGGAGTAAATCAGTTCACAAATGTTGCATTGTAATTTTATGTGGCAAGTCTATGCATGGGCTACTTTTGTACCATTCATCGCATGAGCAGGGACCGGAGGTGGGGCGGTGCGTGTATCTAGGTAGAACAGTGGCTGTGTGCTGGTAGGAAACTGGTGTCCTCCCCCATGACTTTTTGGGAGCCATCCCATGCTGATTGCATGGCCAATTGTGTAGCCAGCATTGGAAACCTAATGGGGAACTGGCATTTTCTGCTGAAGCAAGTAGTTAGTAGTTAGCATGGGTGAGAGCCAGTGTGGTGTAATGGCTGAGTGTGCAGTACTTGGACTGGAAGACCCGGTTGTAGTCTCGCCTTAGCCAGAAACTCACTGCGTGACCTTGGGCCAGTCCCATTATTCTCTCGGCCTAACCTACCTCACAGGGTTGTTGTGAGGAGTAAAAAGTTGTGTTAATTATATGTAAAGTGCTCCGAGTGCCATGGCAGGGTGGTGCTAGGTAAAAATAAAGATGATGATGATTACATCTGGTAAGATGTAACCCTTTCCAAGAGGGTTTCTACTAGCCCCTCTGGTTGTAGATACAACCTCAAAAGGCTGCAATCTTCAAAGTTCTTACTCCAGAACAGGTGCACTGAAGTCAGTGGGGCTACTCTGGAATAAGTGGTTGGAGAATTCCTGCCACAGCAAGCTGAGCATAAGCTAGTGCAAAGATGCCTGCTGAAATCTACTGCAATCGACTCTGGAGGAAGTGATTTGTGGATCATGGCCAGCACCTCTGAGAGGCGTGATCCCCAGACTCCCCATTCATCTCTACCCAGCCTGCTGGCATGGCCGTGAAATCTGGCGTTTTCCCTTAATGCTGTAAAATGTGTTCCCAGCCTGCAAGCTGCAGGTTTTGGGGGGTCACAAATATGTGCAGGGGTCATGACTGAATGTTCTAAATGGGAAGGCAGTTCCTAAAAAGGGAAAGTTGCTCCTAGGGCAGAAAAAGCTAACTAACCATAAGAACGATGACAAATCCAAATGAATTCCCTTCTGATAGGTATGAGAAGGATCAACCACCCCACTAAAACATGGTTTCCCCCTTTGGATGCTTGAGTAACTGCTTGATTTCTAGGGCTACCTTAACACAAGGTGGTGGTCACACCTTAAAAAGACACAACTGTTAGCAAGGCTGTATCACTAGCAGCGTTGTCTCTTGTACGAGCAGACTAGCCGATTGCCTCGGGCTGTGTGCAGAGTCTGTTCCTTCCGTTCAGTACTTCAACAGGACACCTGTATATAATGGGAGCTAGAGGTGCTTGTGATGAAACTGGTGACGTTATGTCTGCCCCAGGACGGTGCTAAGAGACTCTGCGTTCCTGGATCTGAAATCCTTAGCCCTTTGGGATTGAGGTCTAGGACTTTTCATGCAAGTTGGTGTTAGCTCTGTTTGCCGTTTGCAAATTCCAACTCTGGTTATTGCATTCTATTATCATTATCGACACAGTGTTCATAGAGTGTTACAAACGTGCTCGTCATAATAACATATATGGCTGATATGGTGAGCTCTTGCTCACCAGAATAACAACCCTGTGAGGTAGGTCATGATTATTCCATTTTACAGATGGGGAAGCGTGGCTGAGAGACAGTGACTTGCCCAGAACCACCCAGCTGAGTTCATGGCTAAGTCAGGACTTCCCTAAGTCCTGTCTGTCGTGTTGGTAGGATGCAATGTGCTTCTTGGGCTGGACTGCTCTGTAGTATTGCTGTATGCTGTTAAACAGCTGCTGTGTTCCACCACAGAGGTGGCTGCAGCTCTGCGGTGGGTAAAATTATCCCCCTCTATTAATCGATTTTTACATTGACTTGCTCAGGTGCTGGATGTGGCTAAACCTGGCCATTCTGAGAGCTGTAGAGGAGTGAGGAGATAATGTGGCTTTTTATTTCCTGAGGCTGGGTGTGTGTGTCTGTCTTGCATTGCGATCATCACTCACTACTGTTAACTCTCTGTTCGCCACCAGTCAGCTCCTAGAACCAGAGCTTGTCCTCTGCCCCAGTGTTCCTCCCCTACAGTAATTTACTCTGGGATGATCATTACAGTTTGGAGTGCACACAAATCAGGAGATTGTCCTGAGCTGTATCCACTACCCTGGTCTCAGGACCTTCCCTGATTCTAAATGGGGAAGAGCAGTAAGAACACAGGATGTAGCCACTCCAGGGTTTATACTGGGATGGCCTCAAGCCCTCAATCTCCTTGTTCCTGCAGGACTGCCCCATAGCCTGGGTGAATGTAATGCTCTTTGACTACAAGGACCAGCTGAAAGGCGGAGAGTCCTGCCTGCACATGTGGTCGTCCTTTCCAGGTAAGTTGGGGTTGGACCTGGTGCCTCATTCTCTCTCTCTCCACCCCGTGATAAGACAGGGTACGATGTGGGTAGATCTCATGTTATCCCATGTTCTATCTCTGACTGCCTGTATGTGGGGGCATCTCTCTATCTCAGTCCTGCTCACCTTAGTATCTGCATGTCGTTGATAAATGTATCTGCAATGTGTTGCAGTACTTCTGGGGGGGGTGGAGGGGAAGACACGGAGCTGTTGTCCCCCATGTACAGGCCCAGAAAGACTCTTATTTGCACAGAGACACGGGGAGTCTGATCCTACTGGGCTGAATCTGTGACAGGCTTTGTCAGGGCTCAGCCTTGGCACCTTTTCCAGATCCTTCACGGCTGCTTCTCTGCAAGATTCCCTGCCTGGCTGGATGCAGAATCCTCAGCCCCTCCTCTAAGAGGGCAGTTGGGAGTGGGGCAGGGAGGCTGCTGTCACTGGCACCCATTAGCAGGGAGAGTGTCTTGCCACTCAACCGCTGATTGGGGGCAGTGCCACCCTCGGCCTCCATCAAATGTAATCCAGCCCCAGGCAATGTCTGGCAGAGAAGGCAGGGGAACAGAGTGGGGTGGTAGTTTCACCAGCCCCTTCGAATCTTGCCTCCTCCCCCAGCTTCTGGAGTCCAGGGATGGGACTTCCAGGTAGGCCATGCCAGAACATGCTTGGTTTCCAGGCTGCCCCATCACCAAGCCCATCAGGCTCTCTCTCCTTTGCTTTCCAGATGAAAAAGGGGAGCTGCTAAACCCCATGGGGACAGTCCGGAGCAACCCCAACACAGAGAGCGCAGCAGCCCTGGTCATCTGCTTCCCCAGCGTTACATCCTACCCTGTGTACTATCCATCCTTTGAGCATGTGAGGGGACATATGATACTTTTGTTGTTCTTCCTGGCCTGGGGGATGCAAAAGCGAACCCTGCCTGTAGAGTAGCAGGGAAGGGCTTGGGTGGGGCTCAGCAACTGGTGACTGCCTTGGAATTACCCCAGCAGGCATTAGGTTAGCTCCAGGCCCCTCTTGGAACCATCCAGCCTTAGAAACACTCGCTTGTACAGGGAGGTGCTCATTCTCCAGACATAGAGAACTGGGATGGGATGAGACGGGGCCTTTGCCTGCGCTCCTAAAGGGTCGGTGCTCTGCACTTTTGCCACTGAAGGCCTTGGGTTTGAAGTGGCGTTGCTCGCAAGGGAAGTAGTTTCTAGCAGAGGTTGGGAGTTTGACTTGGGCTGACCTTACGTTTCAGCTGATGGAGCTGGGGAGGAGCGGAGACTATGCCCGTCCCATGGCAGAAGATCCAGAGGAGGTAAGCGTGGGGCAGTGTCTGGCTGCCTGCTATTGGGACACTTTTTGGTGAGCTCCATGTGGGTCATTCTGCAGGTCTGGCAATTGGGGAAAAACCTCTCTCTCAGCTTACCTTAGCTCTGCACTGGTATTGTCCATGGGAAGGACCCCATAAATTCTGCACTCCTGCAGTCGCAGCCATTTTTGCAGAATTTGGCATTGGCCAAACATTTGCAGAATAATTGCCTCTGGCATTGCAGAATTATAGTCTGAGTGGGAAGCATCTGAGCTAGCTGTTGGGATGCTGGAGCTGCCTGCCAGTCTATATTCTGGGGCCATGGGATCCTCTGCCTTAACTGCCAAAGACGAGCAGCTCATGAGCCTGTATGGGAGAGTACCACCCCCCTGCTGAGGGATATCTTGTGGCGGTAAGATAGGAGATGTCCTAAACTGTTGGAAAGGCATGCTGGGAAATGACCCTGCATTCAAAACCTTGTAGGATTTAGTTAGTTTTTTCTGCTTGCAGAATCCATGGGGCCCTGTGTATGCCTCCATCCCACTTGGGTGATATATCCCAACACCCTTCCCAGTGCTCTGAGTGAGGAGTTAGGCTGAGTCTGCTTCAGCCTGAACCCGCTTTTCTCTTCCCTCCTGTGGGCAGAAGCAGCAGTTGAAAGAGATCCTGGAGCGCAGGACACACACCGAGCTCTATGAGCACGAGAAGGACCTGGTGTGGAAGATGAGGTACCAGATCTGTGACCAGTACCCAGAAGCCTTGGCCAAGCTCCTGATCATCACCAAGTGGAACAAACATGAGGATGTGGCCCAGGTGAGGGCTGGGGTGGGGTGGTGACCAGTACAATGAGGTGAGGCTAGACTAGGTGGGGAGGGACCCTGTTGGGAGACCAGAGGCCAGCAGATGGCACTGTGTGTGTGTTTGCCTCTCTCCCTTGTATGTTGCTCTACAAGCCAGTACATCGGTGTATCCCCTGCATCAAACCTTGCAGTGGCTGGGGATTCTCTCAAGAGATGGGCAGGGCTTTAGGGTTGGGATTGGTAGAGGTGGTAGCCAGTATTGTTGAATCCAAGAAGCTCCTATGCTCCCTAAATGCCCCTGAGGTTGCAGAGCCTAGAAGCCCTCCAGCCAAACTGAGGTTCTGCTGCCTCATGGGCATTGATAACTCATGGGGAGGGGGGAAACGGGGGGCACATCTCCCCCTCCCCGATTTTTTGAACCCCCATAGTACCCCTGCCCAGCCTCACTCTTGTGTCTGCCGCCCAGTATAGACAGTTACCGGTCGCCTTTGCTCGTGGGCTCTGGTGTCGACTCACAACCCAGAGGCCCCTTCCTAGATTTTGCAGAGCTGCTCAACACCATGGTGCTATGCAGCCCAGGGTGTGGATCCAAAATCCTTCGCCCATGGAGTTGCTCACAGGAGTAGGGGATTTTATCTCCATTTGCCACCTACACAAACTCCAAGTCTAGTTACTCTGTTCTCTGTAAATATCCATCTGTAGCTTTGCTGGTGTGAGACTGTATAGCACAGGACATTTAAACCCCCCTCTAGCTTTACTTTATCAGACCCACATGGTGTCTGTTGGTGTGTGGCGTTCTGGCTCCCTCTGCTGCTGGTGCCAAGCCATGCTAAGGTTCACAAGCTTTCTACTTGTTGGAGCTGACAGAGCCAGGTCTTTTAGAGGAAAGGCATCACTAGGACCATATTCACACCTTTGGCGGCCAGTGGGTCCCTGCATATTTGGCTCCAGAAGAGAATCTGGAAACCAAAATCTGCATGGGGTTTGGCCAGTGTGTAAGCCCCCTCCCCCTGTGGCTTTGCCAGCAATTACCCGCAGAGGTACAGCGCTGGGAAGTCTAGTTCTGTACCTTTGCAGGGAATTGCCAGCAAAGCCACCCAGGGACTTTCACACCAGCCAACCCCCGTGCATATTTTGGCTTCCGGATTCTCTCCCAGAGCCAAAATATGTGGGAACCCACCGGCTGCTGAAGGTGTGAATGCGATCTAGGTCCCGATCAGGATTTGAGCCCTGAGTTGGGGCGGACTTTTTCCAAATCTCTGCTCCTGCATCCCTACCTCCTGGCTGACATGAGCAGCCTTGTTCCTGCTCCAGGGAACCCTGAGCTGCTGCAGCACTCTCTGGTTCTAGTGACAAGGTCCAGGGCTCTGTGCCTAACTTCCAACGCCCCAGTTCTGTCAGCTGGAGTCAGTTATCACTGAGCAGCAGAGTTTCCTGCTTATTTTATTTATTTATTTAATAGATTTATACCCCACCCCTCCTGCTAAAGCAGCCCGGGGTGGCTTCCAACATAAAAACACAATAAAAACAATTTAAAACATCCAGTAACTAATATTAAAACAGGGCTAAATATAATAAATATATAATAAATAATGGGTAAAATAATGGGTAAGGTGGGGGAGCTAAAAAACCCTCACCCTACCCTCCCACCCTCCCCAAAGGCCTTGGCAAACAGCCAGGTTTTGCAGCTTCGCCGGAATGTCAACAGGCTAGGGGCCAGGCGAGCTTCCTCCGGAAGGGAGTTCCAAAGGCGCGACCCTTATGAATCCCAAGGTTGCTGGTTCAAGTCCTGTGGCTGGTGATCCACCCAGGGGCTCCATCAATAAAACTGCATCTAGTCTCTTGATCTGGAGGCTGTAACCTCCACCTGCTCCCTTGGTCAGTCACTGTTCTGACAGCCAATCATTGGTGTCTTGTTTCTGATTTGCATTTGTTGAGCTTTCTTTGTCCAGTTTCTGGTTCTCATTAATGCCTTCCAGCATCTGGGATTTCCCATTCTCCCGTCTGACTTGCTTCTTGAGCATCCTGTTCTTATCCGTGCAGATGATCCACCTGCTGCAGTGCTGGCCAGAGCTGCCTGTCCTCAGTGCCTTGGAGCTGCTGGACTTCAGCTTCCCTGAGCGCTACGTTGGCTCCTTCACCATCAACTCATTAAAGAAGCTGACGTAAGTACTGGTTGTGGGGGACCTGGAAGGGCTCAGCAGGGGGATGGGCAGGAGCTGACCCTTTTCTCCACGTATCACTGACTCTGTGAGGCTGATGTCTCCTAGATCTTACCTTTTTCTCAATGGCAGCCAATCCATTGGGGCTAATGGGGTGCAGCCCCACCAGCAAATCCTGCCCCCAAGAGTGAGCTGTTGCTGGGACAGACTTTTGCACACCTTGCAGAGCCTCTGCAGGGAGCAAGCATGCTACCACCGCTGCCTGGGAACCTGGAGAGGACTAGATCCAAACTAGCCCCGAGCAGCTGGGAAGAAACATTGTGCTGCGTCTGCTCACTGCTCCCGAGTGGGCACAAGATGGAGCTTGCTCGCAGCTGTGTGGGGCTAGCTGGGATTTTGCTCCATTGACACTCCCAGGCAGTCCTGCTCCTGGTGGGGCAGAGAGAGAAAGGGGCAGCATTGGAGGCACAAAACGGAATTGTGTGCGTATGCACGTGTAAGAGGGAGGAGGCTGGGGGCGTTTCTTTGGCCCACAGCCCCACCAAAAATGTTAAGCTGCAGCTGTCCCTGCTCTCCCTCTCCCAGAAATGGCGAATTGTTCCAGTATCTGCTGCAGCTCGTCCAGGTCCTCAAGTACGAATCCTACTTAAACTGCGAATTAACCAAGTTCCTACTGGACAGAGCTTTAGCCAATCGCAAAATAGGACACTTTCTCTTTTGGCACCTCAGGTAAAGAGCAGCCTTTTCTTCCTCTGCATGGGGGTGTGTGGAACAGGGTGGGGAACCTTTTCCCTCCTGGTGGCCACTTTGAAAACTGGTCCAAGCTCCGCAGGCTGGCTAGGAGTTGGTGTCAGAGGCACTTTTGGAGGTGTGCTCAGTATGGGGGAAGGAAGAGGAGGGTCCGCATTACAGATCTGTCCTTGAATGTATGCACTCCAACCTTGCTCCCTTCCCCTGTGCTCACTGGATCTCTGAACCTGAGTCAGGAATTGGAACAAATAAAACCAGCTAGATTTGGCCTAGGGGCTGGAGGCTCACTGCCCCTGGAGTAAAGGGAAGCTAATCCGACACAGGTTGTCCAAGCCACTGGCATCCTGTGAGACTGTGGGCCCGTCACCTGGGGGCATATTTTCAACAGAAACTATTTTGAGAGACTCCATAGCATCTCAGTCTCTCGGGATACTAATAATTCCCACCTCCCAGGGGTGCTGAGAGGAGACTACTGCATTCAGATGTTATAGTCCTGAGAGCTTCCTAAGTAACTATTAGGACTTGAGCTTTTAAACAAAGGTAGTTATTCCCAGAGTTACTCCCTTCACTTTGTTACCACAAGAAGGAAGAACTAAGGTTTAAACAGCTCTTCTCGCTACTGCCAAAACTCTCCCCTTGGGAAGTTGCAGGGATCTGCCAGCAGGGGGAGTTCAATCAACAAGAGGTGATTTTTCCTTCAGGTGAAGGAAAAAGGTGCTGATTGCTGAGACAGCAGAGGGCTAATTACCGTTCCGGGTAATTATCTCCCTCTACTACAGATGAGCATGATACAAGCAAACATCAACACCCCCCACCCCCAATTTATTACAATTAGAAGCCTGAAGTTCTGGGACAACCAAAATATCCTGAATTGTGGGAGTCCCTCCCTCACTGAAGCTGGCTAGGCAGCAGAATTAGCTCCAAACTCCCAGGTGAGAGACCCACAATTAAATGCTTAGCACCAAACAGCTGATTATTAGTTATCATTGATCAGCTGTTGGTGCTAGCCAGTGGCTAGACACAGGCTGTATCCAGAGCACTTAGACACCACAAATTCAGACATTTTGGAATCCCTTCCCCTTTATGATCCTTCAAGAGCCAGTGTAGCCTTGTGGACAGGGCCGGACTTAGGAATTTTGCGCCCCTCAGACTGCTGTCCCCAAGCCAAGCCCTGCCACAATCCCAGTTCACAAGCCAAGCCCCAGCCCCATGCTGCGTGTTCATGAGTGGGGGAGCCCCATGTGAATGATGCGGCGCACGCACCCACAGTGAATGGGGGTGCATGCGTGTGCCCGCCTAATGCATCCCCACTCACCCCCCACTCGTCCTCGTGCACGGAGCAACCAGGGAAAACAGCGGTTACTCCGTGGGTGCGGATGAGTGGGTGGTGAGTGGGGATGCGTGTACGGCCGTGTGCAGACCCCTACCATGCACCGGCACATCTGCGGACTTCCCCACCCGGCAGAGCCATGTAAAAAGGGCCTGTGAGGAGCCACTCAAAGAAGAACAGACGGTTGCTGCCTTGTAAATAAGGTTGTTCAAGATGGCTCTGAACATTCTCACAACACCCACCCTTCCAGCCCCGCATGGAATTTTTTTCTTATATTCCTAGAAAGGGTTGGAAGGAACTGTCATTCTGAGGGGGAAAGTGCTTTTTACACTAGAGGAGCTCGAGCCCATCCCGTTGTCTATTTGAATAGGGTGAGCATGAACAATCCAGTTGTGAGAATGTTAGGCACCATCTCGAACAACCTTCTCATCACTCACATGGGGAGGAGGAGTTTGTAAACAAATAGCTTTATCTCCCAACCAGATCGGTGTCCTGCTGTTGCTGCACTACTAGCAGGCAGCAAGACGGCAGAGACAGGTGAGGGATGGGGACCCAGGCAGCAGGGTTTGGCTGTGGGCAGCAGCCTCCGGTCATGCAGGGAGAGAAAAAAAATGGAATGGGTGGTGCTGGCAATTGCCCACTCCCTCCCCCCCCCCCCCCCCCCCCGAAAATGCTGGGGGCCTGCCCCTAAGTCCGGCCCTGCTTGTGGATAAGGGTTTGAACTGAGACATTGGAGACCAGGGTTCAAATCCCGTTAGCCATTGGGGGCCTTGGGGTAAGCTCTCTCTCAACCACAGTTCCCTATCTGTAAAATGGGAATAATAATGCCATAGTTGTTTTGAGGCTGAATGAGCTAAGGATTTGAAAGCATTTTGAACATGGAAAGTGCAATAGAAATTTATAAATAACAACAATGAGGTCAGGTATTCTGACTGCCTGGATTTGAGGTAGCCTCTTATGTTCCCTAACCCCATTAGTATCCTGATTTTTTAAAAGTCAATCCCATGGTTTTTGGGGCCTGGCTCATGGTTTTGGGACGTTTAGGGTTGGCAGTACTGAGCCACTTCTGAAAATGCAAGATTTTTTCCTGCAACATATTCTCTCAAGAGAGACATTTGGTGGTTTGGCTCATTCTCCAAGAAGCTGCTGTGCTTCAGGTGACAGGTTTGTCCTTGGTTGTCTTCCTTTGCCTAGTTAAGCGAGAGAGCTAGTGGGGCAACACCCCCGCTGGCATGTGCGGCAGGGTTAGTCAGCACCTACTCCTGAGTCAGATTTGCTTTCATCTCCCGCTTCTCCAGGTCAGAAATGCACGTCCCTGCCGTTGCCTTGAGGTTTGGCTTGATCCTGGAGGCTTATTGTCGAGGCAGCAACCACCACATGAAGGTTTTAATGAAGCAGGTAAGGGCAGGGCCATATTCCAACTCCCAGGATATGTTGAGGGTACAGGGTCACCAGGGCAGGAGGACAAGTACCCTGTAGAAAGCTCTTGCTCTGGAGGCTTCAGGAGTGGCGCTGATGGGGCCCCAGGAGTACTGCTGCTGTGGGGGCCCAGGTACTTCAAGAGTGGTGGCAGCTGCTGTGGTTTCCTGATCAGAGGCCTGGTATCGGGTCTGCTCGTAGCTGCGAGACCCACCAGCCCCCATTAGCAGCAGCTCATCACTGTTTCTCTTCTGAGCTTGAACTAGATCATTCACCAGCCAGTCAGGCAGCAGTCAGTCTTTTCTTTTTTGGGGTGGGGTGCGTGTTCAGCCTCTTAGGGATGGAACAAAAATTCAGCTCAAATCCTATCTTTGGTGGATCTGGCTGTGCTGATCCCTTCCACCAAAACACAACTGGAATCCTATCAGGTCTGCTTTTCAGGACATCTGGAGCAGCTGTGCCCCTGGATGGTGCAGGCTGAAAAACGGCAGCACCCATACTGCACCATGCACGGTATAGGGTGCCACCATTTTGGACAGTGCAAAGCACAAGACGGTGGCGCCCTTCAATTGGAACTTCACTTTGAGTTCCACCATGGACAAAATCCGCTGATTGATTTCCACGCTGTCCCCTCTGCCTGCAGTTTTGCTTGCTCTGCACAAGGCAGATCCCTGAGGTTTCCTACCAAAGTTACAGCCCCTCCAGCTAAGGTAGCCACTCACGCCTGGAACACTGCCAGTAAAAGAGGTTGCAGTGCAGTGTTCAGTAGTAGTGACTAAGGGGCTTTCCCATGTTATGTTATCCATGTGGCTGCTATTCCAAATCTGTGCTTGTCTGGCCAAATCGGGGGCAATTGTTTCTGGGGGGGAAACTGGAGCAACTACTCATGTTCGTGGCTGCGTTAGAAGCCAGTCACTCCATGGCTGAGGCTCCTACTTGCCATGGATCACTGTATCTGAGCCACAGTAGGCAGCCTCTGCCAGTTAAAGGCACTCCAGAAAAATAGACGGCCGACAGGAAGTAGCAGTAGGAAGGTGCCCTTTTGGAGTCCTGATAAGGCTGCGCTGTTCATCGTGCATAGGTAACCAGCAGTGGTGGCTCATCTGTAGGGGCAAATAGGGTGCAGCCCCACCAGCAAATCCTGCGTCGAAGGCCAAGCTGCTGGGGCAGACTTTGCCCATGCCCACAGCACCTCACCAGGTGCACTGTTACTGCTGCCTGGGAACCTTGGGCTGAATTCATGCTGCGCCTGCTCACAACTTCCCAGCACAGGCTCTTGCACTGTTGGCAGGGAAGAGCTGCCCCTCTGTGCTCTCCACTAACAGTACAGGGACCTGTATACAAGTACATCTCCACAAGACCCTTCCTGTCTGGCCTGAAAGCCTATCTGCTGTCTCCATTCCTACCCTCTCTGCCCTTCCTGCTAGTCCCCCTCACTCTTGACATGTAGAAACTCTTACTATTCAACTTCTGAGGTTCCTCTGCTGAATGTCATGTTGCAAGATAGGTAGATACCTGCTATGGGGAAGGGGGTGGGACAAAGGTATAGCCAACATTTTACCTTGTGCCCTTTGAGGAGAATCTCTGTGAATAACTGTCTGGTAACTTCTGCTTTTACGGGGGTTTTCTCCTGTCTCTGAATCAGGGAGAAGCACTTAACAAAATGAAAGCCTTGAATGACATAATCAAAGCCAGTTCTCTGAAGAACCCTAAGCCTCAAACCAAGGAGTTCATGCACACCTGCATGAGGCAAGAGACCTATCTCGAGGCACTTTCCAATCTCCAGTCGCCCCTGAACCCTAGCATCATCCTAGCTAAAGTCTGGTAAGGGAGATGGTTGGCTCTTCCCCCTCACTGCAGGGTTTATACTTCTGTGGCAAAGCCTGGCTCAAGTGGCAGTGTGGCCTAGTGGTTTACAGACATTCTACACCACATCCCTCGGTTGTAGAGACCTGCAGCCTGACCGGAGGGGCTCACTAGGCCTGGGCCAGGTCGACTGCACTCTCTGCTCAGGCCACTCAGCCTTGGCTGAGGCCCCACCCCCTACAAAACCGAGTAACATCGGAATAGGATGATCTGTGGGTACCTAGAAACCTAGCGGTAAGTAGTATGTGGAGGTCTTTCCTGATGCTCCACACTCTAGTCCCTGGTCTCTCGGTGGTGGTTGAGTCTGGACTCTGTCTCTGAGCAGTGGTAACTCCAATGGATTCCATCTCCCTTTTCCTTTTTAGTGTGGACCAATGCACTTTCATGGACTCCAAGATGAAGCCACTGTGGATTGTGTTTGATAATGATGAGTCAGGTGGGACCGGTGTGGGCATCATCTTCAAAAATGGCGATGGTAAGTCCTGCGTCGAAGCCGAACTTCCAGGCAATCCAATGGGTGTGCAGTGTTACAGTAGAACCCCTAGCTGAGTCCTCCTGTGTGCCTGGCATGTCCTCTGTGCGCTGCTACGTTCCTGGGAGACACAGCAAGCCTAGAATAGAGTAGTGTTCAACGGCCGATCTTTCTTGAGTTTCTAGACCAATCACTTGCCCTCCTCCCTTTCCCCAAAGATGTCTGGAAAGGTTCTACTGTAACTGGACCTAGGCTCCTCTGTTCAAATCCATGCCTCCTCCAAGCGGGGCCACTATGGAAGGGTTACTGCCCTAATGTGTTCAGTAGCTGCGATGCTCGGTGTGGCTCATTATGCTAGTGTCCTGTGGCTCCTCGAGCAGCCCATTAGCTATAAAAGGATCAGTTTGGATCAGGGGATGGAAAGGCCCTTGCAAACTATAAGATCTTCCTGAGACACCTCCTGCAAGCACTTTGCTGCTGGCCCAACGTAGTGACCAAATGGCCAACGTGTCGCACCTCATCATGCCCTCGAGAGAGCAGAGCCTTGCTGAGTGGGAGAAGCTATGTGAGCAGTATAGCAAACCTCTCTTTATTTGCAGATCTTCGCCAGGACATGCTGACTCTGCAGATGATCCAGCTGATGGACATCCTGTGGAAGCAGGAAGGGCTGGACCTGAGGTGAGTTAGCAATGCTGAGTCAGAGCAGGGTGACCGGTGATGGAGTAACAGACACTGAGCCACTTCTCCCCCATCATCCCCCTAACCCTCCCTGCTCAGAAGAGAGGCAGGCACATACACACCTCTGATGAGAGAAGCAGTGGTTTGTAACATTGTGCTTGAGAGAGTGGGGAGAGGGAGACAGAAGGCGCGTGTAGAGTAGAAGGCTTCTGTGTGTGTGTGTGTGTGTGTGCGCGCAATGCTGCAGGAGTAAAAGCCTTAGTTACAGGTATATGGGAAAGTGGAGTTTGAATTTAATCTGATTTACGGTGTTTTCTAACATGGCAGTGGCCCACTTTAACGTCCTGGTTTAACCAAGGGTCACGGTCACATTAGTTCCTGGCTGCCATATGTTGGCGTAAGAGACATCCTGGCTGTGGTGGCAGCTAGCCTAGGCTGCGACTTCTCCAGCAGCCTGACCCCCCCCCTCATGTTTGCGGATCGGTCCTGGCTGTGGTGGCGGCCATGCTCCAGGCCAGGTAAATCCATGGTGGTGACTTGCCACCAGGATAATACTGGCCAGCCCCTCTCTGGTTAGGGATAATTTGCAAAGAACTTGGGAGATTCATGTGCTAGAAAAGGCATTATAATATTTATTTCTGAGAATTTGCCTAGCTCCTGGCCTTCAGCTGAAACTCTTTCCTCAATGGGTCTGATCTCCAAACTGTCCTCCGAGTGCTCTGCAGTTGCAAAGAGCGTTTGCACTTAAGTCTGTGCCCACAGCTATTTGCCAAGTGCTCCTTTCTGCCCTTGGGATGGGCAGGGCTCCCATGAAGCTACATGTGAAGTGTTTGTAGCTGCCCCTTCAAGTCTGTGGGGGTGGGGAATGCGAGCTGGCTTCAAGCGAGGTTTCAGCGGCAGGCCTTTCTCGTCTCCGCAGGATGACCCCTTACGGCTGCCTCTCCACAGGCGACAAGACAGGGCTGATCGAAGTGGTCATGCACTCGGACACCATCGCCAACATCCAGCTGAACAAGAGCAATATGGCAGCCACGGCGGCCTTCAACAAGGATGCTCTGCTGAACTGGCTGAAATCCAAGAACCCAGGGTAGGCGGGCTCTGTGTAGTCGTGCTTTGGGGGTAGGAGGGAGGCTACTGGAGGAGACAGGCTGATCTTTGTTTGGGGACCACAGAGAAAAGAGCCCTCTCCCAAGTCTTGCAGGCAGCTCTCGACAGTTGCTGGAGCTATAGACACACTGGGGAACTATTTGGGCTCGGACTAAACCAGCTCTCTTTCTGATCTCTCAGTGCCGCACTGGAACAAGCCATAGAGGAGTTCACTCTTTCCTGTGCTGGGTACTGTGTAGCCACCTACGTGCTGGGAATAGGTGATCGGCACAGTGACAACATAATGATCCGGGAAACTGGTCAGGTATGGTATGCTTGCTTGTAGCACAGGGGGTGTGGGGGGAGGGACTAGCGGGAGGAGTGGCAGTCTTGGTACACTGAGCCCATCCTTAGTTGCCTGCATTTCCATGGATTAGGCTGACGGAGGCCATCAACTGTGGGGCTCCTAGGCATCCGCTCCCGAAATGCCATGGTATATGGGTGAGCTGCGGCGGATGAAGCAGGAAGCGCGGCGGTGGCGTCACTCACGTACTGAAGTGGACCGGTTGCGGCATAGAGTCTGGTTACATACCTATGCCGTAGCGGTGCGGACAGCAAAGAAGGGTTTTTTTGCTGCCCACATTGCGTCCGCTAAGTCCTGCCCGGCTGAGCTGTGGTGAGGGGGCTAGTCAGTCCGACCTCCCTCGGCCTGGACGTGGAACCATCAAATGCTCGCTGTGATTTGGTTGTGGACTTCTTTGCGGATAAAATCGCTCAAATTCACCATGGTTTTGATGCACCTTTTTTCGCAGAGAACAGGTCTGAGGCAGTAGAAACCCTGTCTGTTCCTGTTTTGTGGGATGAGTTTCAGACGGTGTTGCTTTCAGATGTGGGGGATGCTCTTGGGACTGTTCGAGCCACCAATTCTGAATTAGATCCATGCTGGTCCTGGCTACTTAAGGCTAGCTGGGAGACACTTTATTTATTTATTTAATTATATATAATATAAAAATGTGTATCCTGCCCCTCCTGCCCACAGGGCAGCCCAGGGCAGCGAACAACAACTATAAAAACAATAAAAAAGTTAACAGTTAAAAATCCACATTCTACAGGGAAGAAAAAAACACACACACAGCCCCAACCCCTTGCCAAAGGCCTGGCGGAACAGCCAGGTCTTACATAAATGTCGAAATAACAGGAGAGTGGGGACCAACCGAGCCTTCTGCGGGAGCGAATTCCACAGCACGGGTGGCCCCCGAAAAAAATCTAACATTGGTGGCCACCCACCTCACCTGGGAAACCTCCAAAAAGGCTCCCATGGACGATCTCAAAGGTTGCGCAGGCACATGGGGAGTGAGGCGATCCCGCAGATAAGCAGGGCCCAGGCCACGAAGGGCTTTAAAGGTTAAAACCAGCACCTTGAACCTGGACCGGTGTTTTATAGGCAGCCAGTGCAGAGCCCCAGAGCACTGGTGTCATGTGCTCCCTGCGGCCCGCCCCCGTAAGGAGACGGGCCACGGCATTCTGCACCAGCTGCAGACCAGCTTTTCGGGCAGCCTCACGTAAAGCGCATCGCAGTAATCCAGCCTCGAGGTGATGAAGGCATGGATGACAGTGGCGAGGTCGGAGTCAGAGATACGGCCGAAACCGCCGGACAAGATGTAACTGCTGAAACGCACTCCCCGCCACAGCCATAACCTGAGATTCCAGACTGAGCCGTGAATCGAGGAGCACACCCAGACTCCGCACTTGAGACCATGGGAGGGTGAAAGCCACCCACAAGCCCTCCCCCACCAACATCACCTTCGTTGTGTCAGGATTCAATTGCAGATGGCTCAGCCTCATCCAAGCCCCCACAGCTGACAGGCACTGGGAAAATGAGACTGCATGACCTGGGTTGATAGAAAAAGAGAGGTAGAGCTGACCCTCTCACGATCTCCCCTAATGGCTGCATATAGATGTTAAACAAGAGGGGAGATAGAATGGCACCCTGCGGGACTCCACACGTGAAGTCCCAGGGGGAAGATGTACACGCCCCCAAGACCACCCCGTGAGTTCTCTCAGCCATGAATGAACGAAACCAGTCTAAGATCGTCCCACCAATCCCGGTACAGTCCCGCAGGCGGGTCACCAACACCTCATGGTCGACGGTGTCGAATGCAGCCGAAAGGTCTAGCAGGACCAACAGGGGCTGACGACCCTGGTCCAATGCCAGATGGAGATCGTTGACCAAGGCCACCAATGCAGTCTCTGAAAACCAGACTGAGAGGGGTCAAGGAAACCGGTGCAGTCCAGAATCAAGATGTTCCTGGAGCTGCCGTGCCACAGCCCGTTCAATAACCTTCCCTAAAAAGGGGAGGTTAGAGACTGATAACTGACAGGAGCATCAGCGTCAAGAGATGGTTTCTTGAGCAGGGGCCTAACCACAGCCTCTTTCAGGCACCCTGCCCTCCCAAAGGGAGGCACTAATCACCCCAGCCAGCAATGGCCGTAACGTCTCCTGGCTGGCTTTCACCAACCAGGACGGGCATGGATCTTGTTCACAAGTGGTGGCACGAACAGATCCCAAGAAGGACTCCACATCAGTAGGCGGCACCATCTGAAACTGATCCCACAAGACAGGACGGGGCATCCATAGTCCCAAGGTGATCCTCTGCAATAACTGTGGTACCGAAATCATGTTGGAGGCGAGTGATCTTATCTACAAAGTACTCAATAAACTGGTCACAGCAGTCACTGGATTGCTCCAGGGCCAGGTGGAGGCAGGTAGGACTGACTAAACCTTTCACCACCCGGAAAAGCTCCGCTGGACGTGACTTTGCAGATGCATTGAGGGCAGCAAAGAACTGCTTCTTTGCTGCCTGCACTGCCACAGCATAGGCCTTTAAACTGCTCTTATGCTGTGATTGATCATACTCATCGTGAGTCCAGCGCCACCGTCACTCTAACCACCTGCCCTCAGCGGGTGTCAAGGTCCAGGGGAAACTCCCCCAGAGCATTCTGGAACCGATCCGGGTCCATAAGTCTTCGGGGGCGGACCGATCTAATAAGTTCGTTGGGACCATTGCTGGCGGGGATAGTGAACGCCTCCCTTGGGGAGGGCATGGTGCCGGGCTGTCTCAAGGAGGCGGTGGTGCGGCCCCTACTCAAGAAGCCATCTTTGGACGTTGATGTCCTTGCCAGTTATCGGCCAGTCTCTAAGGTTATTGAACGGGTAGTGGCTCAGCAGCTTCAGGGGCATTTGGACCAGATTAGTTTTCTCGATCCCTTGCAGT
>QEPC01009251.1:5783796-5873021 GCA_003113815.1 Sphenodon punctatus
AATAGAAATTATTATGGTTTGGTTTAAAATGTTTTAATATGTTGTGAGCCGCCCCGAGATGCCTGAGGCAGGAGGGGGTGGCATATAAATTGTAAAAATAAATATTAGATGGCACTGGGGACAGTGGAGCCCTCCTTGTTCCTCTCCTCTTGCTCATGACACCATTCACAGTAGATCGTGCAGTTCTTGCGAAGGGCAATACCCCATTTGCTTGGACACTGAATAGCAGCTGACTAGCTAACTGTGCTAATGTTGTACAGTGTCCTTATTAGAGTAGTATTATCCCCCTTCCAAAATGTCTACCTTCACTTCATTCCTCTCTGCCATATTGTTTAACACTACCTGAAGACTTAAGTAACCATCCTCTTTCAGACCCTTTCCTTTGCTGATGTAACAGCAAGATGCTTTGTCTTTTAACGAAAGCTGGGATCCCATACCCATAATTAGGTGGAATTCCCTCTCTGCTCCTGTGGGGTTCCTTTTCTGTGGAGCTGTGTGGTTCTGAATGAAAGGAAATGCTTTTAAGATACAGATGACAGCCTCACTGAGCGTTTTAACTTCAGCCATGTAGAGATGCAGCTATAATTCAAGGCATGTAGGTGGCTCTCTCTTCTCTACTATGAGCACCAGCCTCTCCCACTCTGCTTGGATGGTGCTGCTTTAGTTCCCCATTGTGGGAAAAGTGCCATGCTGGAATCAGGCTGCGACCTTATAAACCCTGGATGGATACATTCACGTGGCTTTAAAGTGACCAGACCAGAGTGCATTACTGGAGACGCACTGAGGATGGAGTGATTGTCCCACTCTGCATATCTGAGGCTTGGAATAGATGAAGAGATCTTCACCCAACCCACCAGCTCCCCTCCTTTGGCCATAAGGGAGCAGAGAGTTGAAGGCTTTTGTTTTGCTTGAAAGCAGCATGATGGCTCTGATCCAGGAGCCTTCTACTAGGCTCCTGCCAATCTATTATTCACAAATAGAGGGTGCTGAAACCCTTTGATCCAGTCTTACAATGTTGTTCTGAGTCTACCCAACCCAGACACCACATCTCTTAGCTGTTTTTTTTTCCTGATGGTGGCAGGGAGAACTATATATACATACATACATACATACACACACACACACACATTTTGCAGGAGTGTCTTAGCATTTTTTGAGCATTCTTGAAGCCATATTAAAGGCTTCACACTTGCACTAATGTCTGACCCTTCTAAGCTTGCTGTCTCATCTCTGACACTGCCTTCATGCTCTGGAAAATATTAAGCTCCTGAAGATGCCAGTTGCAGGGGCAAGGCATTCTTCTGCTCCCACTGGCATTAAAACATGACCCATGGAATGAAATGGGAATGGATGTTCAGGGCCTTGTCTTGCATCATGTCAGGCCATGTCAGGCTCCTGCTGAGGGAGAGGTAAATGTTAGCCGGGTCTGTTGACGCTGGGCTGACTATTTCTCTCCTTTCAGTGGGGGATGTTCTGACTCGCTAGTGCAGGCGAGCAGGCCATCAGAACTCGCTTGTGATCCTACTAACGCTTATTTCCTTTGACTTTGTCCTAGCTATTTCATATTGATTTTGGCCACTTCTTGGGGAATTTCAAGACCAAATTTGGCATCAATAGAGAACGGGTTCCTTTCATCTTAACCTATGACTTTGTTCATGTCATCCAGCAAGGGAAAACTAACAACAGTGAGAAGTTTGAACGGTAAGAGCTACAAGTTGATCTTGGGAGTCCAAATAAGTTTCTTCTGGGCTGGTGTTCAGCCTTCCTTTTAGCTATTGCTGCAATGCAGGCAGCTCCTTGACCCTGCAAAGCAACAGGGGACCAAACCGGTGCAGGGTTCTACTTGGTTCCATTGCTCTTGAAAACAGAAATTGAAGGGTAGCTGAAGTTTGAACTGTGACGACACACTTTGCTATTTACCCATGTTTTATATATATAAAAATGTGCTTAAACCATGTACAATGGATAAGGGTGCTTGGCTTCACCCAATACCTAGGCCCTTCTATGAATCAGAGAGGGGTTGGCTGCCCAAATGTTCCCACTTTGACAACTGTGCAGCAGAGCTGCACAAATGGAGAGGTATTTTGTTGAACGTGCTGGCTGGCTTATTACTGCTACCTACTGCAGAGTTAAAGCAGTAAAATCACTTCATAAACCTCTTCTAATATTGCTCTCTTTGGAAGGCATCCCAAACACGCATTTGCTCCCAAAGTGCAAGGGCTTCCCAACTGTTTGAGATGAAGTACCCTGGCATATTAAAAAAAACTACCACGAGTAGGTAGAGTCGGGCAAGAGCAACTGAATTATTAAATAAGACCAAGTCTTTCTTTCTGGACAGATTCAGGGGTTATTGTGAAAGAGCCTACATGATCCTGAGGCGCCATGGGCTGCTTTACCTGCATTTGTTTTCACTGATGAGAGCAGCTGGCCTGCCGGAACTCAGTTGTTCTAAGGACATCCAGTATCTCAAGGTGAGAAACCGGGTATAAGGGAAAACTCATTGGAGGTGTGTTAGGCTGTGATCCACAGACCACTTACTTCACAATGTTGTTGTGTTTCTGGACTTGTGTCAGTCTCAGGGGTGGCTGGTAGGTCTTGAGGTTGGAGGGGCAGTAAGGCTGCCGGTGAGCAGAATAACCCAGCAGCAAGGAGTTCCAAGGGTTAATGTTGGATGGACATTACATAATCAAACAATTTCAGTTCGGTTAGGCAGGTTATAATCACCTCTGCCAGGTTTAAAAGCAGGCAGACAACCTTAAACCTCACTTACAAGCAGTTTTAGCAAAGACACACACATGCAGCAGAGGTTTAAAACGCTGCTTCAGAAAGAAGGGACTTGCTGCATGTATATTGGAGGAACCCCAATCCCTGCTTCAGAAGTCCCTTCTGAAGCAGTATTCTTGCCCTCTGCTGCGTGTGTGTGTGTGTTGGGGGGGATTTCAAGGCCCATGAATCACCAGACTCAGTTACATCTCAGGATTTAAAAAGCATCCCATTTCCAGCATTGTGAACACACCTAAAGATCTCCAGACTCACAGTTACATCTCAGGATTTAAAAAGCATCCCATTTCCAGCATTGTGAACATACACCTAAAGATCTCCAGACTCTCAGCTACATCTCGGGATCTCAAAAGCATCCCACTTCCAGCATTGTGAACACACACCTAAAGATCTCCAGACTCAGCTACATCTCAGGATTTAAAAAGCATCCCATTTCCAGCATTGTGAACACACACCTAAAGATCCCACCCTTGGAGGGTGGGAGCAGAGTGGGGGGACCCTCGGGGGGTGGGATCTTCACTTACCTGGCTGCAGCTCCGGTGGTCCCCGGCGACCCGGGCGGCAGGCAGAGGTGTGGGTGTGGGTGACGACTTGTTTTAAATTGCCCGCGTGTCCTGCTCCTTCGGAGCCAGGATGCGCGGGTAATTTAAAGGCTAAAAAAAAAAGTGAGCGGCAGATTGGGGGTGGGGGAGCGGCAGGGACGCAAGCGGCTGAGGCTGGCGGTGCGCTGTTGAGAGCATGCTGCCAGCCTTGTCCTGACCTGGACTCAGACTCCACGTGTGACTGAGGCAGGGAGCAGTGCGCATGCACGCTGCTCCCTGCCTCCGCCGCCCGGCCCAAAGCTTCTTGCCAGGCGAGAAGTTCCATTGCGCCCATTAAGCACATGGAAGAAGGCTAGCCTCTGCTGCCATAGCACGTCCTATGCGTGCTGTGGACTGAGGGGCTCAGCCACCTAAATCGTGTTTTCATTAGAAAACGTGGTTTGGGCAGCTGAGCAGCTCAGCCTTTTTGTTCCTTTTGTCCCCGCTCTGAGAGTGGGTCCCGGAAGGGAGATAGAGCCTGACAGCAGCAGCAGCCTCTGAAGCGGTGGTGCAGGGTTTTTCTTTTTTTTTTTTTTCCCCTTCAATGATGGCACGGCGGGGGTCCCCAAATGCCCTGGGTGGGAGCCGACCCTGGTCAGTCTGGCTTTCTTTCTGGCTATAGTTCTAAGACCGCACTTGTAGGCTTGACAATCCAAGAGGTCAACATGGGAAATTGTTCCCTGCTGATCCTGTTAAATGTTTGGTGGCCTTTGATACAGATCATGAGGTGTAATGACAACTGCGGGACCTTGCGGGATGACTCTTGTTGAGAAGGTTCCAGTAGGTGGTGGTGGGTGATTGTTCATTGTCCTCCTGCCCCTTCTCCTGTAGGGTCATGCAGGGTTCTGTTTTGTCTCTCCTCCTGTTCAGTGATCCTAAGTTCAATATTCTAAGGCCACTGGACAAGATCATACATAGATTTGGGGTGTTCTACTACCAATATTCAGATAACACCCAAATCCATTTATCTTTTTCCATTGACCCAGATCCTGCTGTCCTGGTGCTAACTCAGTGTCTGGCTGCCATTGGGGACTGGATGTGGGTGAGCCAACTGAAGTTAAATCCAGATGACTGAAGAGATGTTCGTTGGCTGGCCATGTGACCTGGGAATCCCATAATTGATGGGGGTACAGCCTCCCCTGGTTACTCAGGTTTGCAGGGGGCGTGGATCCTAAGCTGTATCTGGAACATCAGGTCACAGCCATGAGCAAGAGTGCCTTTCCCTAGCTCCCGTTTGATGAGGCGGCTACATCTCCCTCTTTCTCAAACACAGACCTGGCCACTGTCATCTGTGCCTTCGTTACCTTCAGGCTAGACTACTGCAGTGCACTCTGTGGCGTTGCCCTTGGTGACCCACCACTTTCTGCACAAGCTGGAGCCCCCGAACAACACTGGTGCTTCAGAGTCTGCATTAGCTGCCCAGGCACAGTGCGAGGTGCTGGTTTTGACCTAGGTCATTTAGGGCTTTATATCTAAAGGAGCACCTTCCTCCTTATGTCCCTCTGCGGCCTCCAGTATTAGCTGAGAGCACCCTCTTACAAGTCCCATCATTAGTCAAGGTCTGTGTGTCCTGGGTATACAGAGAGGCATTCTCCGTGGCTAATCTATGGCTCCAAAGCTCCCTTCCCCTAGAGGTTTGCCGAAGCCCTAGTTTGAGCATCTTCCAGAGGTAGCGTAAGACCTAGTTATTCAGTCAGCCATTTGGCAGGGGAAGTGGGCTATTGGGTTTTATTTTGTATTTGTATATATTTTCTAATGTGAGCGGCCCTGAGCCTCACTGAATACCATAGGCTTCAATGGGGTTATTGCAGAGAGCATGGCCATAATATGTAAACTACCAAGGAGGAGTATCGTCTAAATGTGCTAAGCTTAGCATTAGGAATTCTAAACTGCCTGCATTTTGCACTAGGCCTGCCTCAGCATAAACACTTTTGAATGGTCTGTCAGGACTTGGATGTTTATAAACACAGCATTTGGGAAATGTATTTAATCTTACCTTGTATTGTACACATTGCTTGAAAGCTGTAGTCACTAGTGTATGTAGGATTTTCCTGCATTTCACACATGTCAGTTCTAAGTATTTTTAATGGTCTACATCAGGGATGGGGAACCTCAGGTTGCAGGCTAGGGCAAGCACCGTAGTTCCTACCCCTAAGCACTGAAAGACTGAGTTCAAGGTAAGGGAGTAAAGATGAGGGCATGCATGTAAGGATAGGGGACTGATCCATGATCTGGCCCTTCTGGAGTGTGTACTAATTTTCACTGTGGCCTCTGGGAGGGAAAAGGTTCCCCACCCCTAGCCTAGGTGCTCAAGAAGTTGGTGAAATTACTGGACAAGTTCACTTTTTAGTTGTCTGTACTTGCTGATTTTTTTTTTTGCCTTTGCTAGAGGCTCCCCCCACCCCTACAACTGCTTGAGACAGTTTGTGTCAACACCCTGCATGTTGGCTAACTTAGTGGCAAATGCCAACTATGCAATTAAGTGAAACATCAGTTACACTTAGACAGCTCCACTAGTTTTACCTTCTGTGCAACTAGTTTATTTATTTTATTTAAAATAAATATTCTGCCAAGGCAGCTCAGGGGAGTTTGATTATTTTATATTTTTTTATTATTATAAACAGTATAAAAAGAGGGGGAAATGGGAGAAAACAACCCAAACAAAAATAAATACCCTGTCCTTAGAATGAAAGCCACCCTCACCCGTCTCCTGCGCCAAACGCCTGGTGGAACAGCCAGGTTTTGCATTGGTGTCTAAAAGAAGAGAGGTTTGGGGCTTCTGCTAGGAGGGAGTTCCACAGCCTTGTTGTGGCCACTGAGAATACCCTCTCCGTAGGTGGCCCCTCGAGATACCCAGGGGCCTTTAAGATGTGTGCTCTTGGCAAACTGCAGGGGTCGATCCAGAGCATGAGTGAGGTGGTCCCACAGATACAGGGGCCCAGAAGACAATAGGTAGCCAGTGCAGAGAACAGAGCATCAGTGTAATGTGCTCCTGGTGGCCCTTCCTCATAAGGTGATAGGCCGCCGCATTCTGCACCAGCTGCAGTCTCCAAACGCTCACCATGGGTAGCCCCACGTAGAGCATGTTACCTCAGGCCTGAGGTAACGAAAGCATGGATGATAGTGGCCAGGTCGGAGTCGGAGACATACAGGCAAAGCTGTTGCCACAGACATAATTGGCAAAATGCCCAGGTTGGTGCAGTGGCGAGGAGTGTATCTAGGTAAAGCTGCACAGCGAAGAGCATGCCAGGATCCAAACCTGGGGAACCAATGGGGGCAAACCCACCCAGTCATTGACAGGGAATGCCACATTCTCCTTCCCCACTAGCATCACCTCCGTCCTGTCAGGATTCAGCTTTAGTCGGCTCGTCCTCATCCAGTCCCCCACAGCCACCAGACATCATGTGAACACCGAGACTGCCGGCTCTGAGTCAGATGAGAGAGAGAGAGTTGGGTGTCGTCAGCATTGTGTCATACATAAACAATTTTATGGATTATCACACACTCCCTTTAGTAGTAGCCACCTGTGATACAGGGCAGCCTAGCCTGACCAGGAGTCCCTTCAGGACCAGTCCTACTCATATTTGGTTGCCTCTATGCAACTCAATCTGATTCTGTGGTGGAGGAAGGTGTGCTCACTGTTGTACTTCTCTATGGGGACTTGGCACATACCTAATTTTGGTTGGGTGACTAACTCCCAGTGAGGAGAGAGCCTGTTAGGCCTGCCCCAGCTGGAGTCCTAGGCTTGCTGTATGGTACCTCTGTCTTGGGGTTTTGAGACTGCCACTCCCACTCAGGGTTTACACCATAACTCTCCCTATAGCTGGGGATTCTGGTATACTTTTATTTCAGCCTTGTGCTGACTCTAGTGTTACACTTAACTCTTTTTCCTAGACCACCTGGCCTCCCACAATGGCCCCTGCCCCCTTGGCTGTGCTGCCAGCTGCTATTTGCTGTCCCCTAGCAGGAGGCAGGCTACCGGCTGTTTGGCAACCCCCTTGAGCCAGAGTGAGTCTAGGCCAAAAGGCAGACAGATTGCTCACCTTTCTAGCAGTACTCCTTGTCCAGTATGGTGGCTCCAAACTGATATTAAGTATGGCTGGGTTAGCTTGCCCTACAACATCCCGGTCAGGAGGGAGAGGATTCTTTAGCAGCTGAAAGATACTGTAGTTGCTTTCACCTTTGATCCTCCAAGTCTCTTAACTAAAACTTAAGAGCCCAAGGTCAATGCACCCATGTAGAACTTTAACTTTATAATTGGCTGAGTTAATTCAAACCATCAGGCCTGCACAAACATGTCAGTGGGCCATTATAAATTTTATATAAATACATAGTCTGTGGCATGAAGTGTACCTATTTCTCACTCTTGAAGGGTATGACCTACTTGCCGACAGTGCTTTACCACACTGCAATAATACATGGGCTCTCCATTAATTTCTGCCTTTCTTCTTCAGGACTCTCTAGCTTTAGGGAAGACAGATGAAGAGGCACGAAAGCACTTCCAACTAAAATTTAATGAAGCCCTCAGGGAGAGCTGGAAAACTAAAGTGAACTGGTTGGCACATAATGTATCCAAGGACAACCGACAGTAGACCAAGTCTTGGCACTGACCAGCTGGTTCCAGGAGAATGGAATGCCATTTGCTAGGCCAGTAGACGCTGCCATATACAATATCCTGTTTTCTAAAGAATGATGCCATGTCCAGGATACCTCACCACTATTAGAAGTTTGTGTGAAAAAATGTTGTGGCTTATGATCACCTGTAAATCCTTGGGGGAGAATGTGGACATGGGGCAATAACTTACTGTACAGATGTACCAAAAAGGTAAGGCAGCTGTGTTATACTTTAAATGTTCACTGGCTGAACAGAAATTAGATGGTGTAAAACACCCCAACATTTTATTCAGAGCTGTGCTCTACAGGACAAGTGAACTCATTTTGTTGTACATCAAGAAATACAGCACTTGGGCAGTGTAATAGCACGGGCACGTGAGAACTGTGGTTACTATCAGTGCATGTGTCCTTCTAGCCCAGGGGGGGCACAACTTAATCATGCAGCTACTCAGTTTCTCACCAATGCTTGGGCTGGGTGGTAAGCTGGTAATTAGAGTAAGGCCTTGGTGGTGGTGGTGGGGGGGGGGGGGGGGNTTTTTCAAAATTTCTCCAAAATCAAAGACTCAAACATTCCATGTTAAGAAGAAAGTGGACCTTCAAGGTTTTTATCACGAGTTCCCTGTTCCGGCAGAAGATTACATCAGGGCCACACAGAAGTTGGAGACACGGTGTGCTCAGGACGAGGAAGGTCCAGAAGATGAATCTGTCCCCCGCTCCTGCCCCTTGCCCTACACATTAAAGGATTGCTCCATGAGCTAGTATCTCTGAAGGAGTAGGGTGGATTATTTCTAGGCAACAAGTAGGGAAATGCCCATTTCACAGCTGCCAAACAACTGGGAAATCCCACACCAGAAATCTGTGCTACACTCCAACCTTATTCTGGCTCAGAATAAGGAACAAACTAGTGTCCTAACCCAGGGCTCAAGTGCTGTTCAAAGAAAAATGGGCATCTTAACTACAGCTACAGTTGTATATAGTTCAGGTTTAGCCTCCACACCACTAAAGACATGGCATACTCACTTCCATAATGATGGAGCAAAGGCCTGCAGGTCACCTTGTGTCTCTACCTTTCCAAAGAGATTGTTTACATTAGCTCAGGCCCAGCTGTAAGGTTAAGAGTATGACATAAGTACAAAACAGTAGCATCTGTTTTTAAAGTGCAATACAGAAGAGACGTAATCACCGTCACAAACTGAATTGTATAAGGTGCTCTTCAAAGAATTTAGTGCAGTCTTGTGAAATTCTATATGACACAGAAGGTGAAGACAAACAGGAGTGGAAGAGTTTTTTCCCTGCAATTTACATTTAAGACCATTAGTACAGAATCATTTCACTACTTTAATGTGGCTAAAATAACTGGTGTACCTGATCAGCAGAGATGATTCTCTCCTTCCTTCAAAGCAGATTCATTGTATTTTGTTGGATGAACTGAGGAAGTCACAACTATTATCTAGTTACACTGCACTGTAAACTAAGCCATTCTATAAGCATATTGGACACCAATACTGTTAAATTCCTTTTGGACAAAATAGCCTGGACATTTAAGTAGTAGACATGTTTTTTTGAGTTCTTGCTGTCTGCGCCTGGTTTTATCTTCTGTCAAAGAATTTTCTTTAAGCCATGTCATGGTTCTGTATAGGAGAGAATGTTTACATTTGACTTAATTTTAAGTGCTTATTTTGTAAGTTTAAAAATAAAAATTTGATATAAATTGTGTTCCAGTTCTATCTATTATTAGACATTTATTATTATAGCAAGATAATTTATGTAAAACTTCCGACAAACTAATTCAGTGGACTCATAGTACATCAGTGAAGCTAGCAAGCAATCTTTAGAACCAGAAATTTATTGTAGCTCAGACTTTCCAAACTGACCTATTACCAATATACACATCTGAAAAGTTATACCCACAGTGGCTACAAACTGCATCAGAAAGTTTACAACCTTTCAGCTTTAGCATTTATGATCAGGTTTAGTTTAAAATACAGTAGCTACAGTGACAGTATATGGAAGGATAAATCTTCTACACATTGACATTAACACAGGACAACTGTCAGACATAAGTTAAAAGTTCCCCAGTTTACTTAAAACTAGCAGTTATGTCATCACATAAAAGTAGTCAAAACAATTTCCCCATTTTAGAAATCTAAAATTTTACATTAAAAAACAGTAAGTTGATTGTGTGGATTCTCTCCCCAGCTTTCCAGTCCATCTACAATTGTAAAAGGCACTCCAGTCAAGCTGTACCCCAAACAGAACCCACCACTAGGGCTCATTTCACACAACAGCAGGCAAGATGCACATTAGGGTAAGGATAAGATCTGCTCTAAAAGTGGTACAGAAGCTAAACAGCTGGATCTACTTTCCTTCAACTGACTGCTGTACCCCAACCCCCGACTCAATAAACCTGCTTGAACAACTGGCATGTTAAGCCAGTCACTGGTTCCTCATCACAGCATGGAATCGGAACTGCAAGCCTGCTGTGGCAGATGTAGGGTGTAGCTAACACCGCTGCATGCAATGGCAAGGGGTGTGGAACTTTGCTTACTGCAATTAGTAGTAGAGCAAACGGAGTTCTAGTTTCATGGCGCAAGCAAAGTTTAGTTAACGAAGCAGAGAGTCAGAAATCAAGGCTCTGAATGAGAGTCAGAGTTAAAAGGAAACCACCACCTGCTTTACGAAAAATCTAGCACTCACCACCACGGGGTCATAACTTGCTTTTCGTACCTTTCAGCCCTCTGGAATTCCAAGTCAGAGCTTTGATCTGGAAAAACCAAAGACTTGCTGACTCTTGGAACAACATTATTAACTTGATTCACAAGCTTTTTCTGGTTGGATAATTTATGCTATTATTTCACCAGTAGGAACACACATTTACTAAGTGTAAACAAAAAAGCTTAATACACCAACAGTTCAGGTTACTGTACAAGGAACTACAAGGAGTGAGCAGGAGTGTGTAATAGGAACGATGCCAGCTAGGATGCCCACCCCCTCTCCCCCCCCCCCAAAGTAGAAAAGTTCAAAATTCCCCCCAAAGCCTATTTCAACTGGTAGCTATGGCGCATGATCTTGGGCTTTCCAGCTTCAGTAATCATCATTGGACCACCACCCTTTGCCAGCAATATGAATGGAAAGCATCAGCCCCATCACTGATTAACAGGGGCTCTTACAAGAACATCAATACATCCCAACAACAGCGACCAGTAACTGGGCCTATGTCTAGGCAGTATTTTCCTTCTCCCAATAACTTAGCAAACCATACACCCAAAATGAACTGGGGACCAAGACTTGGAACTGTACGAGGCAGGGCAGTTGAACCTCTGGAGAGGTTCTGAAAAGTCTTTTACAGTTCATCTCAGGCTTGTCTGTTCCCTTAGTAAAATCCATAAGGAGAAATCAATGACAGAGCAGGACCGGAGTGGAAGATAGCAGTCAAGTCCAAAGACGCTGCATCATTAATACATCTACACTAAGTAACTGTGCCCGTGCTCCTGCTGCAGTAGTTTCACAAATTGACTTATATCATGCTTCATGATTTCAAACTTTAGCATGTTTTAAACCCCTGACCCCCCCCACCCCTGGTTTCACTACCACAAATGACATAATTACATAATTGCAATATATTTACAAAATATTAAAAAGTCTGTTAATTTCTACATATTAACCTCATTCTGCCACTTTACACATGCACTAGTTTGGGAGGGAAAAAAATATTTTAAAAAATTCACCAGGCTGAAATAAGCACATTTTTACCCTTTGTCAATATAGGATCTTTGCATCTTTCAGAAAGAATTAAGAGAAACAAAGACAAAATTATTTCACTGGGCAAAAAGACAGTCCATAAACTCGTGTGCAATGTCTACAGAGCCGTAGAGTCAATTAGCTGAGATGACATGAAGAAAAAGTGCAAGGTGGTTCCTCACATAGTGTAAAAAAACTCCAGTCACTGAGGGACGGGTCAGGGAACAGAGGTGCTAGCTACGATTCTAGGAACAGCTTTAAGGACTGACTAGGTAATAGGACACAAACATTGGGGGGGGGGGGGGGGGGGTGTTGGTCGGATCTATTGGCCCAAATGACTTTCTTACACCATGGATCTGTGGGAATAATGGAGTGGATTACAGTGGAGTCTTCTAGAGCAGAATCAAAAAAAGACAAAGGGAAGAGCTGGAATCAATAGCTGAGAGTAGAGTCGTCCCATTCCAGCTGTTGCTGTCTGTTAACGTTCTGTTGGTCGTCTTCTTGCTCTCCCTCCTCCTCCTCACTACTTTCAGACTCGGCACTCGTAATGTCATCTTCTTCCTCTCCATCTTCGCTTTCCTCTTCCTCCTCCTCCTCTTCCTCGCTGCTGTGATGGTCCTCATAGGTCTGTTAAGACACACAAAGATTAACAGCTTTACAGCTTCCTGTGTTCCCTCAATCCCCTTTGGTTTAAAGATAAGGCCCCATCTTGAGAGGGGCTGCACTCACTGGAGATGAAGAATGCTCAGTGCTATTAGTAAGCACGGGGTAACAGGCCCAAGGCACTTCTGTGATAAGACAGAGTGGTCATTTTCAGTACAAACCAATTCTCAGAAGTGAGCCCAAATCATGCTTTAAGAGGCTATATCTGACAGCGAATCCTTGGGTAGGAGCATAGTTAACAGCATAGTTAACATTCATGACATAAATTACCACTCCTTCCTACTTTTCATTATCAAAACCTCAGATGTTAACTGTGAGAGGAATGATCTCCCATTAGAATAAACCCAGGTGCATCAAACCAGGTGCATCGGAAGAGCAACTTAAAAGAAAAAGCAGAAACAGAATGGGGTTTGAAGACCTGCTGAGAGGCAGGTTCATACTTTCTGTAAACGCTGCAGGTAGGTCTTTAGCAGGCCCATGCCTTGAGACAATACACTACATTAAATCATAGGAAACATAGTCCGATCTTAAAAGCCTTTTCCTAGCATGTTGCCATAAATCTCGTAGTGCCATGTCTTTGTACCTACAGTGCCATTGTTCTCAGTTGCTGTGTTAGATAACCCCTTTTCACACATTTCCTGCTCTGACATTCTTCACACCAATTACACTATACTGAGTCAGACCAATAGTCCAGCCAGCCCGGTATTCTGACAATGACCAGTGCCAGATGCTTCAGGGGAAGGATACAAACACGGGGACTGTATGGGGTGATCCATTCCCTGACCTACTTGGCTAATAATATCCAATGATTGACCTTTCTAACCTTTTTTTGAACCAAGTTATATTATTGGCCTTTGCAGCCTCCCACAGCAAGGAGCTCCACAGGTTAACTATGTTGCATGAAAACATCATTCCTTTCGTTTTAAAACCTGCTGCCTGTTAATTTTGTTTGGAGCCCCCTTGTTCTAGTATTATGAGAAGGGATAGATAACCGCTTCCAATTTATTTTCTCTGTACCACCCATGATTTTGTGAACTATCATATCCTGCCTCAGTCCTCTCTTTGATAAGATAAAGAGCCCTAACTCTTCACCTTCTTTCCAAATTATCATTATGTTAAATAGCACCTGATCTGGGGCACCCCACTATTTTTTACCTCTGTGAAAGTTTGCCATTTATTTCCACCCTTTGTATCCTATCTTTTAACTGGTTACTGATCTACAAAAGGATCCTCCCCTTTATCACAGAACTACTTAGTTTTCCTAAGAGTTCTCAATGAAGCACATTGCCTAAAGCTTTTTAAAATAGAGATGTACTGTATCAACTGGCTCTCCCTTATCCACATGCTGGCAGGGAGCACTGATGGGGAAGTGAGTAAGAACACAAGCCATACCTCCATAGGGTTCACAGTAATGGTCAAGGCAGAGTCATCCCAATCCATCTCATTTTCCTTCCCAGTATCCTGGTCACGCATCGTCCTCTGATGAGCAGCTCTGATTCGGAACACTCCCAGAATAATCATGAAAACTAAGAAGCTGACACAGACCACAATTACGACAGTAGCAGTACTCGGGACAACTGTGGCAGGACAGCAAAGAAAAAAGCATTTTAAGAATCATCACAGCAATACATAGTACATCACCTTCTCCTCAATCCCCTCCACCACCACGAAGAAGGGCAAGATTGGGATAACATTTACAGGACAAAGATTAGGCCAAGTTCATGCAGCAAACCAGGGGGAGAGCAAGGGCGAAAGCCTAGAGGTTTGTGACCCCAAGTCTCTAGTCAGATCACTAATACACAATAGTGGCACAGTCTAGAGAGTTGGATTAATAACCAACTCGGTCTTGGTGAGGTCAATTCCCCATAAATGCATGCTACTTCACGGAGGAGTTGATTAGGTTTGGCAGTGCTTACACTGGAGGCCCCAATGCTTACAGCAATTATAAGATATTGTCTATAGAGTCCCAGACAACATCAATTTCCACCATCAACAGATTCCTGCTATGAATCGTATTGCCTCATCCCAACACAACCCCCCAAGCATGAAACACAATTCATTTTACATTAAAAAAAGCAGGTGGCCAAGTTCTTTGCTAGACTAAAGCCAAGAGCATATTCCATATTATTTGTAGCAAGTCCACTCCCAATTCTTCAGAGCCATTTATCCATCTAAGATCTTAGAGAGTACCTAAGACAGTAGCATCTCCACCCCTCCCAAAATTATGGTGTTTTATACCAAGGTAACTCCCCGCTGTCCCCTTCAGCCAGAGGGACTTAGCTTGAGCTTTCTAGATATCGAGCAGGCTGTTTTTACCCTAGTGTAGGAAGGACAGAGCAGAATTTAACTTGCATGTGATCCAAGGTATCAATAGTTGCTCAGATACAAGTACTTTAATGTATTGACCATCTCTAGGAAATAACCCCAAGGAAATCTAACCCCTGTTCAGTATGGAGTTTCCCAAACAATCTAACCCTAGTTAAAAAGTAAGTGGCGTTACATAACGGAAAGTCCTTACCTGAAAATGGATGGGGGTTTACTAGGTTGTGACCAGAGAGATCAACAAATGTATGATGCACAGGATGAACAAACTGTGGTTGTGCAGCTATGTGATTGGCATGTTCAACTGGGTTAGCTGTATGGATAACATTCACCTGGAAACAAAAGGAGATACAACAGCTTATCTACGCGCTCAACTGGAGAGGTAAATTATAAAAGCCACAGCAGCGGCCCTTTAGTTAAGGAGTGTGCGCTTCTTATACTAGTCATTAGAAATCATGAAAATTCTAATCAATCCAAATTTGAAACCCTGTAACAAAAAGGTGTGAAAACTGGCAGGAGTGATCCTTTGGGGGAGATGTGGAATGTGGCTAAATACAGTGAAAATCAGGTAGAGGACAAATGAGTTACATCAGATTGAAACTGAGGCGAAAACTCAAACTTTGCACCTTTTTGTGCTGATGGACAGCTACAGCAGGAAGCGGTGTTAATGGGAGAACGGTGTTCTGGGAACCTGAACTGGGTCAGTACTGGGTTCTTGAGAAACGTTTATTGAAGTTTCAAGTGGAAATGTATTAATGAGGCAAGCAAGGTGACTCCGCTACCAATGATTGGGAGACAGTGTGGAGGGCTGCCCATTTCCTGCTCTCTCTGAATGTTCTCAGGCTCCATGCAGCAGGCTCCAACAGAGCCACTAAATGGCTCGCTGACAGGCAGGCATTGGAGACAGCGGGTAGGGTAGACACCCAGAGACCAGGTGGGAAGAGGGGAGGTCAAAGCCCCTCAATACTCTGGAAAATGTGGCAAAGCAGATTCCCCCCATGGCTGGCACAGTACATGCTCTTTAAAAGAATGTGTTTAAAAACCTGCAAATTCAGGGGAGCAAGGTATTGGAGATGTGAATCTGTGGATTCTCAGCTGTCAGCATGGGGGTTTCATGGCCACACAAAACCCTCAATACTCTGGATAATGTGGCAAAATGGACTCCCACCCTCTATGGCTGCGACAGTCCATGTGGTTTAAAACACGGTAAACTCAAAGGAGTGAGGTATTGGTGCGGTGATGGTAGTGCGTAGCTGTGTGCAGCTAGAGAGAGGCAGGAGACGGTGGGGGAGCCAGCAGGCAGAGGAGAACACTGGAAAAGAGAGGGGGAAATGGCAGGAGAGATGGTGGGGGTCATTCAGGGAGCGGGTAGGGAGGGTTGATTCTGGGCAACAGAGAGAGGGTGGGAAGTGAGGACAGTAAGCAGCGGAGGGGTGTGGCCACAACTCTGCTTGAATGTTCCAGCATTCCCACTGCTCAGGAGTGAACAACCCCGAGGCTGCCTCTTCTCTGCTTTTTCCATCCTCCTATTTTTGTTCCTTTTTTAGTTCTTCTTCCTCAGAGGCAAAGGGTGTATTTAACCCAGAGAGCAGAGGAAATAGCATGGCTGACTTCCTCCCTGCAGAGGGGAGCCTTAGAAAGGAATAAGCAAAGCAGAGAGAAAAGAAACGTGTTCCATGCAGCAGCTGTTGGAAGGAGAAGCACCAAGCCACAATACCTGCTAAGGGCCCTGCATATATTAGTGCTCAGACACTGGGTCAGGTTGGTACTGCAGCAGCAGGGGGAATTTGGTGCATTCCCATTTTAAAAACCAGGGAGATTCTTGCATTAAAAAGCTATGATTTAAAAAGAGTAGTTATGGCAAAGATGAAGAAATCTGAGCTTCACAAAACATGGAAATGGCAAGGTAAGACCACTGCCTGCCTTAACTCCTTCCCTGTCCTGGCTGGTGAAAGCCAGCTGGGAGACACTGGGGCTGTTGCTGGCTGGGGTTGTCAATGCATCGCTTTAGGTGGGTAGGGTGTCAAGACACCCTCAAAACTGTGCTTCTCTGGCCCCTGCTCAAAAAACATCTTTGGATGTTGACTCCCTGGCCAGCTATCACCCTGTCTCTAACCTTCCCTTTTTAGGGAAAGTTATCGAACGGGTGGTTGCCCAGCAGATTCAGGTTCACCTCAAAGCTATCAGTTTCCTAGACCCATTGCAGTCAGGCTTTCGTCCAGGGTATAGCACAAGACTACATGTGCTGGACATCTATGTCTGGATAGCGACAAGGCAGGGGTATTATGCCCTGTTGGTCCTATTAAACCTTTCAGCGGGCTTTGTAATAGTTGATCATGGGGTGTTGCTGATGTGACTGCAGGACCTGGCAGGAGCGTGCGGGACTGCTTGAGTGTTTCTGTTCTTTCCTGTCGGGGAGGTTCCCTCGTCATCCCCTCAGGACCATCCCTGTGGTGTCTGGCAGGTTTCCATCTTGTCTCCCCTCAATTGTTCAATGTGTATCCGAGGCTGCTAGGTGAGATCATTTGAAAATTCAGAGTGAAGTGCCATCAATATGCTGAGGACACCCAGCTCTACCTCTTTTTCATCTGAGTCAGGTCCTCCAGTCTCAGAGCCTGGCTGCTGTTGGGGACTGGATGAGGGTGAGTTGATTGGAGCTGAATCCAGATAAGATTGAAGTGATGATGACCAACCAATCGTGCAACTTGGAGGGGATCAGGATCCCTCTTATTGAAGGGTTCCGACCCCCCCACTAATTACTCATAAATAAATATTTTTAAAATTTATTTATTCGTTTAGGCATCAGCTTTCGCTATAGCCTTCTAAGTAAAATAACATTAATACATAATAAATCGCTTACACAAAAATCCAGTTTGTCTGAAGCATAGAGCCACTCATTTAATTTAATTTAGGGCCCCATTAACAATACTAACAGAGTTTCCCCATGACTCAGCTTTGACCACCCTCTGTTTTTTGGAAGCCAGCCAGACGAAGGTTGCCAAGGCCACCACATCTTCCAATCTTACCAAAGGAAGGAGGCCTTTATACCCCTGACCTGGCTCTGGATATACTACCCCGCAAATTAGTGGTTGAAGCCAAACTGCCTTTAGATCGTTGTAATAGGAGCAGGTTAGCAAAAAGTGCTCGACCGTTTCAACCACTCCATGGGAGCACGTGCATAAGCATTTGGCATAAACAACCCCTTTCCATCTTCCTTCAACCATGGCAGTCTGCACCTGCTGAAACCGCAGGAGCGTATGGCTTCTTCGAAGATCACAATTCATTAGGCTATCCAGATATGTTTCCATCCCCCACACCTGCTTTACCAACTTGAGCCAGGGGCAACCCTCCAATTTCCCAAAGCCACTATATCCTCCTGTCACTCAATATCTTCACTAGCTACTCAGTTTTGCAGCCTTGGAGTGCTTCTGGACCATTTACTGCGCCTGGAATACCAGGTTACAGCAGTGGCTTTTCACCAACTCCATCTGGTGAGGAGGCTGCATCAATTTCTTTCTGCTTCCAATTTGGCCACTATCATCCATGCTTGGTTATCACCTCAAGGCTAATTAGTGCAATGCTCTCTATGTGGGGCTGCCCTTGGTGACTGGAAGCTGCAGCTGGTGCAGAACAAAGCAGCTTGGCTCTTTTCAGGGGCGGGGGGCCGCCATGAGCACATTACATTTGTGCTTTACAGTCTGCACTTGCTACCTATAGTTTCCAGGGTACAATTCACAGTGCTGGTGCGGACCTTTAAAGCCCTAAATGGTCTGAGCTCCACATATCAGAGACCCCGTCTTCCCTTCCATACTCCATGGCGACCCCTGCGGTTGGCTGGGAATGCTCTCTTGCAGGTACTGCCTGCTAATCTTGTTCATACGACAAGAGCCACAGAGAGGCATCCTTGGTTGCTGTCCCTATGTTATGGAATTTCCTTCCCTGGAGGTCCATCAGAGCCTGAGCATATTCCAGAGGCAGTGCAAAACCTTTATTTTGTTGCAAAGCATTTGGCAGGTGGGGTTAGGGGTTGAGGGGGGAGTTTTTATGAGGTTTTTAAATGGAGTTTTATTGTATTTTTATTATGTATTTTTTATCATGTAAGCCACCCTGAGCCTTAAGGGAGGGGTGGGGCATAAATTAAAATAAAATAAAATAAATGTAGATAGGAACTAATATGCTCAAGTCTGCAAGGTTGGGAAACCCATTCCAATTCCTGGTTCTTGCCCAAGGATCCAGCCCTGATCAAATACAGAATGAACTCAGGGCGAGGGACCAGAGATGAGGGCATAAACTCAAGGATAGCACATGGATCCATGGCACAGATTCATGATCTAGACCCTCCCTCATCTGAGCAACCCCATCCCAACTGCTCTCTGGCCCACAGAGTATGTACTGATTTTCTAAGTGACCCATCATTGCTAACTCTATTTCCCCAAAACACATGGGCCCTATTTTATACTCCAATAAGCTTTTCACAACAGCAGACCCTAGTGTACAAGGGCTGATCTAAAGAAACACAAGCCTGAAGTGAATCCATGTCCAAAGGCTCATTTATTTATATATTTCTGTGAAGTTCTATGTGTGGACAATCATTTCAAAATAAAAAGCCTAGTTAAATATCTATTTGATTTGGGGTGAAGAGTGGCTAAAATTTAAGCTACATATCTGAGTATGTCCATAAACACCAACATTAACAGGTTTCATTAAGAACTTGTTGTTTCCCTATAAGTTCACAGAAATAAGTAAATTCTAGCTAAACAAAGCATCAGGACTGAAGCAGTTTGAAATTCTAAATAGAATTTTTAAATCATTAACCTTAATTTTTATGTCAAGTATTATTATTATTATTATTTATATAGCACCAGCAATGTACCTGGCACTGTATAATCCACAGTCAGAGACGAGTTCCTACCCCTAAGGGGCTTACAATCTGAGAGACAAGGGAAGGGGATACGAGGGAGAGGTAAACATCAGAAAAGACTAGAGTATATTCATGAGGTTGAGAAGTTGCAGGCTCATGTAGTATTAGTATTTTTCTGCAGAAGGAAAAAATCTGTGTAGCAGCATTATTTCCTTCCTTCCAGTTATACACACATACAGCAATATAAACAACTCTGTAGGAGAATTCATACGAGTTCCTTAGCCCATGTTTTTAATTTCCTGCAGGAGATAACACCTGTACCTTACTGGATTTTACACGCTGCTTCCCCCGCTGTCAGTTTTGCCCTGTGTATTGCCACAGACACTCTTAGCACCTGGCCCATTCCCCTACAGTCAAGGCTGTATTGTTCTCAACATGCCATTTCCAAATTTTTCCTAGCATGTCCATACTCCATTTCCTACTCACTCCCACTAACTATACATGATCTGCTAGGCAGCTCATGGACCGAGAACATACTAACATACAACCTTAACACGCATTGGCCTGCTCAGACATGTCAACATTTAGAAAGATCTAAAATCAGTTCGTTATTGATTCCACTTTCTCAGAGTAGTGATTTTCTTCTGGCCATTTCCCAAGAAATGCAATGCACTCACGTACCTCCACTTTGAATTCATTGCTGACATAGCGCCCGTTGAGTTCAGAACAGACCAGCTTGAACTTTCTGTCAAACAGGGAGACAGTGTGCCAGTTTCTGTAACGTATCAAGTGCAAGACCTCCTCATAGCTGGCCATAGTATCAACACCTAGAAGACGACAAAGAAAGACACACCTGCTTGTCAGAATGGTAAACAGTTTTGTAGGAGGGTGGAAAGCAAGCCACAGTCTTAGGAACGTAAGTAGTGCCATACTCAGTCAGGCCAACAGTCCATCCAGTCCAGCATTCTGTCTCGGACAGTGGCAAAGCTTGTTTGCTTCGGAGAAGTACCCAACAGGTCCCAAGGAGCAATCCATTAGAACATAAGAAGTGCCATACTGGGTCAGACCAATGGTCCATCTAGCCCAGCATCCTGTCTCCGACAGTGGCCGATCACGGTGGCTTGGGAGAAGCACCCAACAGGTCACAATGGGGGATCCATTCCCTGTTGTTTTCCCCCAGCTCCCGTCATGTTCCCTGATCCTGTCTGGCTAATAGCTGCTAATGGACCTATCTTCCAGAAACTTGTCCAAACCTCTTTTAAACTCAGCTATAGTACTGGCCCTTACCACAGCCTCTGGCAGTAGATTCCACAACCCAATTATACGCTGAGTGAAAAAATATTTTCTTTTATTTGTTTTAAACTTGCCACCCATGAGTTTCATGGAGTGTCCCCTAGTTCTAGTACTAGCTGAGAGGGTAAATAACTGCTCCTTGTTTATTAGTTCCACACCACTCATGATTTTATAGACCTCTATCATATCTCCTCTCAGTCGTCTCTTCTCCAAACTGAAGAGCCCCAACCTACCAAGCCTCTCCTCATACGGGAGCCCTTCCATGCCCTTGATCATTTTTGTTGCCCTTCTCTGTACCTTTTCTAGTTCAGCTATGTCTTTTTTGAGATGGGGCGACCAGAACTGCACACAATATTCGAGGTGCGGTCGCACCATTGATTTGTATAGAGGCATTATGACATCCTCAGTTTTATTCTCTATCCCCTTCCGAATAATTCCTAACATTCTGTTTGCTTTTTTGACTGCTGCTGCGCACTGCGCTGTGGATTTCATTGTATTGTCCACAACCACCCCCAGATCCTTTTCCTGAGTGGTAACTCCTAGCTTAGTACCCAGCATTGTGTACGCATAGTTTGGATTATTTTTCCCTACGTGCATCACTTTGCACTTGTCCACATTAAATCTCATTTGCCATTTAGATGCCCAGGCACCCAGTGTCGTAAGATCCTGTTGCAGTTCCTCACAGTCTGCTCGTGTTTTAACTACCTTGAATAACTTGGTGTCGTCTGCAAATTTGATCACCTCACTCTTAACACCCTTTTCCAAATCATTAATGAATACATTAAACAGCACCGGTCCCAATACAGATCCCTGAGGCACACCACTTTTTACATCTCTCCATTGTGAAAACTGACCATTTAGTCCTACCCTTTGCTTTCTATCTTTTAACCAGTTTCTGATCCATAGTAAGACACTACCTCCTATCCCATGACTTTTTAATTTTCTCAAGAGTCTCTCATGAGGGACCTTATCAAATGCTTTCTGGAAATCCAGGTACACTATATCTACTGGGTCTCCCTTGTCCACATGCTTATTTACACCCTCAAAGAATTCCAACAGGTTAGTGAGGCATGACTTACCTTTACTAAATCCGTGTTGACTCTTCCCCATTAAGCCATGTTTGTCAACATGCCCTGTAATTCTGTCCTTAATGATGGTTTCCACCATTTTGCCCGGCACAGACGTCAAGCTTACTGGTCTGTAGTTTCCAGGATCGCCTCTGGATCCCTTTTTAAATATCGGGGTTACATTTGCCACCCTCCAGTCCTCGGGTACAGTGGCAGATTTTAGTGACAGGTTACAAATTACTAACAGTAGGTCTGCGATTTCATATTTGAGTTCCTTCAGAACTCTGGGGTGAATGCCATCTGGCCCTGGTGACTTGTTAGTATTCAGTTTGTCAATTTGCCCTAGAACATCCTCCAACGTCACATTGATTTGTAACAGCTCTTCCAATTCCTCGCCCACAAAGCAAGGATCCGGCGTGGGTACCTCCCCAAAATCCTCCGCAGTGAAGACCGACGCAAAGAACTCATTCAGCTTCTCTGCAATGTCCTTATCCTCCCTGAGCGCCCCTTTTACTCCCTTGTCATCTAATGGCCCAACTGACTCCCTAGCAGGCTTCTTGCTTCTGATGTATTTGAAAAAGTTTTTGTTGCTTGTTTTTGCCTCTTTAGCAAGCCTCCCTTCAAAATCTCTCTTGGCCTGCCTTATTAACACTTTACATTTACATTGCCAGTGTTTATGCTCTTTCATATTATTTTCATTGGGACTAGCCTTCCATTTCTTAAAGGATGCCTTTTTGGCTCTAATAGCCTCCTTCACCTCCCCATTTAACCACAGTGGAAGACGTTTGGTCTTCCTGCTTCCTTTTTTAATTTGCTGGATGCATTTAATCTGGGCTTCCAGAAGGGTGCTTTTAAACAGCCTCCATGCCTCTTGCAAACTTGTCGCCCTTGCAACTGAGCTTTTTAGGGGTTTTTTTAAACTAATTTCCTCATTTTGTCATAGTCTCCCTTTTTAAAGTTAAATGCTACTGCTGTACTTTTCTTCATCTTTCTCCCTATAGAAATTATATAAAATGTGATTATATTATGATTGCTATTGCCTAGTGGCTCCGCCACAGTTACTCCTTGCACCAGGTCCTGCGTGCCACTCAGGACTAGATCTAGAATAACTCCTCCTCTCGTTGGTTCCAGAACCAGCTGTTCTAGAAAGCAGTCATTTAGGCCATCCATAAAAATTACCTCCACGTTCTGCCCCGAGGAAACATTCCTCCAATCAATATTAGGGTAACTGAAGTCACCCATTATTATGATGTTGCCGACTTTAGTAACCTGTCTAATCTCTTTTAGCATTGCTTTATCAGTCTCTCCGTCCTGGTTAGGGGGATGATAGTATAGCCCTACTGCAATACTCTTCCCTTTTATACCTGGAATTTCTATCCAGAGAGATTCTAGGGAACAGTTTCCATCCTTTAAAATTTTAATTGTACTTGACTCAATGTTGTCTTTTGCATATAGAGTCACCCCACCACCAATTCTATCTACTTTGTCATTCCAATATATTTTGCACCCTGGTATTACAGTGGCCCATTGGTTATCCTTGTCCCACCAGGTCTCTGTGATGCCTATAATGTCTAGATCTTCATTTAGTGCCATACACTCTAATTCTCGCATCTTACTTTTTTTTTTGGTAAAAAGATTTGTTATTAAATAAACATTTAACATTAACATACATATTCAAAACTAGTAAACATGTTAACATATATTAACAAATACTGTCATGGTGTTTGTGATGTCTCTTTTTATATATTGTAATCCACTAGGTATGATCTTGTTTCTTCTTCTACGGTGTGGCCTTGTATACTTTCTATGCATGAAAACTATCTGGTAGTAAATTTGATTTATTTTCCTGGGTTGCTGCTATTTTTTTCATTGAGTACATGAACTAGAGTCGTTTTACCCATTCAGTGTTTGTGCAATGATGTTCAGTCCTGCTAATGTCATAAGTGTAGAGGTTTCTTGGTGGTGTTTCATGAGTGGTAGTTCTGGATACAGTCCCAGTAGTGTAGTTTCTGGGCAAAATGGTATGAGGAGGCCCGTAGCTTTTTTCATATTTAACCATATTATACGCCATAATTGTTGTACTTTAGGACATGACCACCAGCAATGCAAGTAGGTACCTTGTTCTCCACAGTTTCTCCAACACTGGTCGAGGCCTGTGCCATCCATTTTTTAAAAATGGATTGGGGTTAGGTAATATCTTAAGATTACTTTAATTTGGGTTTCTTTGATTTCTAATGAGCTTGCAGAATTGTGCTTTTGTTGTCCTATTGTGTCTGTTTTTTATCAAAAAAAATTCCTAGGTCTTTTCCCCATTTTTCTATGTATGTTTTTGGTTTGTTGGAGTCGGCCTCGATCAGTGCTCTGTATATTCTTGCTATTAACCCTTTATTTGTGGTATGGCTTACCAGTGTTTTTTCTAATGTGGTGGGTTTTCTTGAGTAGTGTTGTATTTTATTTCTTTCTGTGAATGTATTTTTTAATTGTAGATATTGTAGGGTATCTATTTTTGTTTTTGTTATTTGTTGTAGTTCCTGTAGTGTTACAAACTGAGTATCCTTGAATAATTGTTCTGCTCTATGTATATTGTGATTGTTTAATGTTTTTCTCAGTTCTTTTGCTACATTATCTCTGTCTAGTGTTTGTGTAGTTATAGGCATGTAGGGTGATTCTTCTAATGATATTTTTTTTTTTAAATTGTTTCTTGTGCCAATGTTGTATAGCTGCATTCGCAAATGGATGGTCTATTATTTTTTTTGTTTTCGCTTTATCTTTGTTTGTTATTATTTCTTTTAGATTTATGTTTCCTAATAACTCTTTTTCTATTTCTACCCAGGTTGTGTTTCTGGTTGGGTGATACCAGTATCTCAATGTTCTAAGTGCTGCTGCTTTAAGGTATGTTTGTATGTCTGGCATATTAACGCCTCCTTTCTCTTTTCTTCTAATTAGTGTGTTTGTTTATTCATTCGATGTTTTTTGCCTTTCCATACTGCTTCCATCATGGCTTGTTCACGCTGTTTTATGAATTTAGGTGGGAGTTGTACTGGTAGTGCCATTGCTTTATAGATAATTTTGGGTAATGCTATCATTTTGAATAGGTTTATGTTTCCTAGCCATGAAGTTTTAAGTCTTTGCCATGTGGAGATCTCATTTTGAATTTGATTTAGTAGGGGGGAGGAGTTTGCTTTATATAGTTTAGTGTGGTCTTTTGTTATGTTTACACCTAGATATCTGAATTGTGCTTCAGCTATTGTGAATGGTGTTTGATCTGCAATATTTTGGGCCTCTTGTTTGTCTTTTGTGAGTATTAATGTCTATGATTTTTGAGGGTTAATTTTGTAATCTGATATTTTACTGAATTCATTTATAAGCGCGAGCATTTTTGGTGCAGTATTGTGTGGATTGGTCATGTATATTAGCATAACAGCTGCGAATAGAGATAGTTTGTGTTGTGTCTGTTTTATCTGTATTCATGTGTTTTCTTGTTCCTGCCTTATGGCGCATGCTAATAATTCGAATATAATGTTGAATAGTAAGGGAGATAATGGGCAGCCTTGTCTAGTTCCTCTTGTTAGGAGGAATGGGTCTGATAATTTTCCATTTATTAGTATTCCCATCTTACTTTTTAGGCTTCTAGCATTTGCATATAGACATTTATGTGTATTCTTTTTATTCTTCTTACTGTGCACATTATAGGGGACTGTATCAGGCATCCTGGAATTGTTATTTATCTGTTCTCCAGCAACTTCCACCCGAAATCCCTTAATTTCTATCCCTTCCTCAGTCTTAAGCAACTCTAAATCCCCTAAGTTATCATCCTCCTGCATATATGCCACAGTCCGAACTGTGCACTCCACAGTGCCTGTTGGCTTTCCACCAGGTTCTAGTTTAAAAACTGCTCTATCACATTTTTAATTTTTAGTGCCAGCAGCCGGGTTCCATTCTGGTTAAGGTGGAGCCCATCCCATCTGTATAGGCTCCCCCATCCACAGAAGGCTGCCCAGTTCCTGATAAATCTAAAGCCTTCCTCCTTGCACCATTGTCTCATCCACGCATTGAGACGTTGGCGCTCCGCCTGCCTCTGGGGTCCTGCGCATGAAACAGGCAGCACTTCAGAGAAGGCTACCCTGGAGGTTCTGGACTTGAGTCTACTACTTAGAAGCCTAAATTTGGCCTCCAGAACCTCCGTCCTACATCTACCTATGTCATTGGTACCAACATGGACCACAACAACAGGTTCCTCCCCAGCACTCTCTAGGATTTTATCTGTGTGTCGTGTAAGGTCCGCTACCTTTGCACCAGGCAGACAAGTTACCATGCGGTCCTCACGGCCACCAGCAAGCCAGCTATCTACATTCCTAATAATCGAATCCCCAACTATCACAGCTGTCCTACTCCTACCCTTCTGGGCACACACCCCTGGAGAAATATCATCAGTGCAAGAGGATAACACATCACACAGAAAGCAGGTCCCAGCTACAGGATTGCTTCCTGTCATTTCACGTTTGCGCTCTCCTCCCTGGAGACCTCGTCTCTCCAAAGCAGCACAGGGGCTGCCAGAGTGGAGGTGGGACTGTTCTAATATGTCCCTGAAGGACTCCTCTATATACCTCTCTGTCTGCCTCAGCTCCTCCAGCTCAGTCACTCTAGCCACCAGAGACTGTACATGTTCTATGAGAGCTAGGAGCTCTTTGCACCGGGTGCACACATACGACCTCTCCCCAACAGAAGAGGACAACATTCCTTGTTGTTCACTCCCAGCTCCTAACAGTAAGGGCTCATTCAGATGTGCGTTTAAATCGCACAGCCGCCGCGGTGGCATCGTGCAATTTAAAGCACTGCGCACTTCCGGGTTGGTGTGAATGCACCAATTCAGCCTAACGCGAACTGTTGGAGTGCGGTTTTAAAAGCTGCTCCACCTGGTGGTCCCATGGTACCCCGTGGCCCTAAAGGGCCTCATGTAGGAAAGTTCCTGGGGGATAGGCGCCTATTCCAAGGGTTCCTCTCCCTATGCGAGCTCACCTTCACGATGCAGCCCGCTACATATGCTACAGATAAGCTGAAGGTGGCATTCATTATAGGGAACCTGGGGTGTGTGGCACTTGGTTGGGCCACCACTCTCCTAAAAGGGAAAAGCCCCCTCCCTCACCAATTATGCTGAGTTCCTCCAGGAATTTACAACCTTATTTGATCATCCGCATCGCTGGAGAGACGCCGAGGCCGCAATGATGTCCCTAAAGCAAGGCAAGGGCACCCTGTTAGACTATGTGACCCGGTTCCAACAACTTGTCGTAGACCTCCAATGGCCTAATGAGGTCTCGATCGTGCTGTTCCGGAAAGGACTAAGTGACGAACTGAAAGATCAACTGGCATACACTACCCTTCCGGGGACATGGCAAGATCTTGTTTCCTTGTCCCTTCAGATCCAGGATCGCCTGAACGAACGATGGTGAGAGCAACGCCAAGAATCGTGAGGATTGGCACCCCGATTTGTTCCTACCCCTACAGGACCTCCAGGGGGAACAGCACTTCCTGACCCCGAACCAATGCAATTAGGTGCCTCCCGAGGACCGCTGTCAGCAGAGGAGCGTGAGCGACGACGTCAGTCAAGGGCCTGTTTCTATTGTGGAGAAGCAAGACACTTCATCCAGGAGTGTCCTGCTCTATCCCCCCAGCGTCGAGGGCGGGGAAACACCCGGGGCCGGGATGTGCAGGGAGCATCCCTGCCCTAGACCAAGACCCCCTGCAAGGAAAGACCTAGGACCCATACCTCCAGGTGCCCTTCGCCATCACTATCCATGCCTGGCAGTCCAGGGTGGTGTGGGCCCTGATTGATTCCGGAGCCGCTGGTAACTTTATGGACCAATCCTTCGTCCGCACCCATGCCATCCCCGTCGAAACGAAGGCTCACCCCGAAATGGTGCATGCAATTGACGGGTCCCCGCTGGTCTCAGGACCAGTCACCCTCCAGATTGCACAGCTCCTATGTACCATTGGAAACCACCAAAAATGGACCACGTTCAACGTGTTATGTACCCCCATTTTTCCTGTAGTTCTGGGGTTACCCTGGTTACACCAGCATGATCCCCGGATAACATGGAACCCAAAGACCCTTTCTTTTTCTTCACCTCAGTGCAAACAGGGTTGCCTGATTCCCCCTCCAGGGAAACCAGCAGTCCTTGGTGGTACAATGCCCCCCCTAGAGAAGGAGCTCCCCCTGGCTTACCGAGACTATGCCAACGTATTTAGCCCTACCCAAGAGGCCGAATTGCCACCACACCGACCCTATGATTGTCCCATTGATCTCCTCCCAGGCACAGAACCACCATTCGGGAGGATATATGCCCTTGCAGGCCCTGAGCTCGAAGCCCTTCGAAGCTATCTCGACGAGAGTCTCCAGAAGGCCTTTATCCAACCTTCTACCTCCTCGGCGGGGGGCCCCCATATTCTTCTTCCCCAAGGACGAAGGACTCCGCCCCTGCATTGACTACAGAGGATTGAATGCAGTGACGGTCAAAAACCGTTACCCACTCCCCTTAATCCCGGAACTCATGAATTGCATTCAGGGGGCATGCATCTTCACCAAGCTAGATCTTAGAGGAGCATACAACTTAGTACGAGTCCGAGAAGGGGATGAATGGAAGACGGCCTTTCGCACACGATATGGGCACTTTGAGTACTTGGTAATGCCGTTCGGACTAGCCAACGCTCCGGCAACCTTCCAGCACTTCATAAATGACATCTTTCTTGACATTTTAGATTTGTTCATGATCACCTATTTAGATGACATTTTGATTTACTCAACCTCGTTGTCACAACACGTTCACCACGTTCGATTAGTACTGCAGTGACTTCGGCAACAGAAATTATACTGTAAAAAAGAGATTTGCACTTTTCATCTTACTACAGTTGAATTTTTAGGGTTTATAGTCAGCCCCGAAGGCATCGCAATGGATAACCAAAAAGTGGAGACCATTCAACAATGGTCAACTCCCGCGGCGGTGAAACCCCTCCAGCGCTTTTTGGGAAGTGCAAATTATTATCGACAATACATCCCCAACTACGTGGAGGTCACCAAACCCCTTACCACTCTTCTTAAGAAGAATCAAGCACACAGCTTCGTATATCTCAAGAAGGCCTTTCAAGCAGCCCCGCTCCTACAACATCCCGATGCCACCCTACCTTTCCTCATGGAAGCAGATGCCTCTAGGGTGGCCATCGGCGCTGTCCTACTCCAAGCAGCAAAGGCAGACAAGGCCCTGCACCCATGCGCTTACTATTCACGGCAACTATCCAGTGCAGAACAGAACTATGCAATATAAGACCGCGAACTATTGGCGATTAAGGCTGCCTTTGAAGCCTGGTGGCACAATTTGGAAGGAGCACAGCACATTGTGACCATAATTACGGATCACAAAAGCCTCACCTTTCTTCAAAGCGTGCAAATTACGAATGCCTGCCATGCCCGCTGGGCCTTGTTCTTTGCCCGGTTTTCATTCGTGATCCAGTATCGTCCAGGTAAATTGAACGTCCTTGCAGATGCCTTGTCATGCTATCGGGAAGATCGAAACTAAGTACGGCCCCCGCAGGAACCTATTCTTGATCCCAAGGTTTTCGCTGGCACCTCTCTCCCCCCAGCCCAACTGCAACAAGCTACTGCAACAGAACTAAGTATGGTAGGCAACCCGTCGTACAAGTCAAGGAACGGGTTATATTTCAAGGACTGTCGAATAGTGGTCCCCCCTTCTTGCCGGAAGCACATTTTGTGGTCCCACCATGATGTCCCCCTAGCAGGTCACCCAGGACCTAGTCGAACACAAGAGCTCGTCCAAAGAACCTTTTGGTGGCCACACCTGGCATGAGATGTCCAACAATATGTCCAGTGATGCCTTCCGTGTGCGCGAACCAAGGTACCGCGGTTAGCCCCAGCTGGCCTGTTGCAACTCCTACCCCTTCCCCGGGGCCCATGGCAGTGAATAGAATGGATTTTATTGTAGAACTACCCCCCTCACGGGCATACACCACCATCCTTGTGGTTATTGACCACTTTACCAAACTAGGACATTTTGTGGCCTGCAAGGGGCTCCCTAATGCCCAACGCACTGCCCGCCTGTTTATCCGGCACATCGTATGCTTGCACGGCTGGCCCAAAGAAATCATCAGCGACCGGGGAACCCAGTTCATGTCTCATTTTTGGACGGTCCTTTGCAAGGCCTTACAAGTCACCTTGAAGCCCACAGCATACCACCCGCAGGCTAACGGATAGGTGGAACACATTAATCAGAGCCTTGAACAATATTTGCGCTTGTATACCAACTAGCTCCAAGATGATTGGTACGCCTGGCTCCTTTTAGCAGAATTTGCTTATAACAATGCCGCCAACGCCTCCCTTGGGACCTCTCCTTTTTACGTTACCTATGGGGTCCCCCCCCCCAATGGGCAATATCAATGTGGCTACGACCCAAGTGCCTGCTGCAGGAGTCTTAGCCCTTCACATTCAGGAAGTACAAACCATGGCCAAACGTACCTTAAGCCAAGCGCGACAGAAATATAAACAATACACAGATAAGGGCGCCGTATCACACCATCCTTTAACCCCGGAGATTTTGTGTGGCTGGACCAACGGCATTACCCTTCAATACGCCCATCTCGAAAATTAGACGATCAATTTATCAGCCCGTTTCCCATACTGCAAAAGGTAAATTAGGTCACCTATACCTTGCAACTACCAGCCCACCTCAGAATCCACCCGACCTTCCATGTTTCCCTTCTCAAGTCATTTGTAGGAACCCCTCCATCCCACCCCTCCATGGAGAGCCTTGCCTCTATGGACACAGATCAGGCCTATGAGGTACATGCTCTCCTAGATTAGAAGTACCTCCGCGGCCGCCTCCACTACCTCGTGGACTGGCTAAACTATGGCCCAGAGGACCGCTCATGGGACCCCACTTCACTAATCTCAGCCCCGTCTGGTGCGTTTGTTCCACCTGCGTCACCCTGGCAAATCCCGGTCTTCCTGGGCCCTTCCCCGGGGGGCTCGGCGGGGGGGTACTGTTAGGGGTAGGTGAGGGAGATGGGGGTTGTATGGATGCCCGTGGCTCCCGCCGACGCCACTTCCAGTCCAGACCTTTCCCCACAGTGGGACGTGCCCCTGGCACCGCACGCTTCCTCGGTTGCCCAGGCAACCGATTCGGGCATGTGCACGGCAGCGCGACGCCGGGGAACACCCAGAGGCGCGGGGCTGCGTCCTGGACCCGTGCGTCGCTCTGCGCAGCTCCAGGCATGGCAGGGTGTGTGTCTTGCTCTTAAGTCGGCAGGGGAGGAATCCCCGTTGCCGGTAATTGGAGTTTGAAACTGGCCACTACAGAAGCTAAGTGATTGTTTGTTTTGGATTTTGAAAGTGTGTGAGGGTGCTTGTGCAACGTGGGTGGTGTGGTTGGGTGAAATTGACTGTTATCCATCCCTGTTTTCTCCGTGCTATAGTTGGGTGAGTCTGTGTGTGACCGGGAGAGTGTGTGCTGCGTGTGAGCCCTACCTTGCCCTATCCCTGGGTTTCGCATTCCCATCTCCCCGGTGTGATAGTCTCCCCTTCTCCTTTTCTGTCCCCTCCACACTTGCCCTCACTAAGTTCCCTACCCATAACCCTTCCTGGAGTGAGTGTGGGGCAGTGGCCTGTAGCGGGCAACCTCGGCCCAGGCCTAGTTTTGTCCTCCACGCCCAATGATGATAGGTGCCCCGTCTCTTTAAGACATATAGGGCCACAATACTATCCTGACGGGCTTACTTCCCCTGCACACGGGGGGTGGAGCATAGAAGTGAGAGCGTGGGTGCGTGTCATCAAGACTCCCCGGGGGCCGGGCCTCCCTTTCTCCCCCTTCCCACTGACAGGAGGCAGGAAGCCCTGATTGGGTTAGTTCCTCCACTTCCACTTGAGAGGCAGGATCTAAAAGATAACTGAAGGCCAAGCCTAGAGGAGGAGCTAACCCCAGCTCGACTGCCCAAAACTGAACTTAGTAGACTAATAAAATATTTCAAAACTGAAACTTTCAACTGTAACTATAAAAACAGACTTGCCTAGGAACCAACTGTCTAGGCAAGAAAAGGAATATGACAGAGGCACAAGCTGAAGATAGGCTGTTGGGGTACCTAACCTGAAGGTGTCCCCGAATTCTCTGTTGAGTTAGAACAGCCTATTGCTACCCTAGACCTGAGAGGAGGCTGCGTACTAAGGAAGGGTCAGACTGTCTGCCTCCCCAGGAGAGAGAAGGAAAATTCACTGGGTAAGTGAACCAAATTTTCCTTTCTCCCTCTCCTGTGGAGGCAGGCAGTCCTGAATGGGATTTGACCAAGCAGTACTCCCAAAATCAGGTGGGCACAAAAAAGGCACCATGGACTGAAACCACCACCTCTCTGCGGCAAGGTCCTCCCAGGACCTCACTAAAACCCTCTGCAATACCTGCTGCCCAAAAGCCGCCCTGGGCAAAACCCAGGTGTGGATCTTGTAGTGGCAGGTAAATGTATGGACGACCAGCATGTTGCCTTGCAGATCTCTTCCACTGACACTCCCTGTAGGAGGGCTGTATTAATTGCGGCACTCCTCAAAGAGTGCGCCATGTTCCCATCCAGGACCAGAAGGCCCCTAAGATTTGTATGCTAAGGAAATAATAAAACCACCCCTCAGCGATCTAAGCCAGGGTCACCTTTTTGCCTCTGCAGCCCTGTCTAAAGGCAATGAAAAGGTCAGAGTCCACCCTGAAGGCTTTCGTCTTCTCCAGGTAAATCTTGAGGACTCGTCTCACTTCTAATTTATGCCATCTGACCTCCCGAGGATGCTGTGGGTTAGAGCAGAAAGAAGGGAGGTCTATGTCCTGGCTCCTGTGAAACTCAGTGTTAACCTTGGTGACGACTGTTGGAGGGAAGCAGAGTCACACCTTATCCCTGTCGAAACGGGATAACTCCAGGTCCGCTGACAGAACCCCCAGCTCCAACACCCTCTTGGCTGACGTTATGGCCACCAGGAAGGCCACCTGGAACGAGAGAACCCTGAATGGAACCAATGTTAGTGGCTCAAATGGGGGATCCTGAAGCACTTCAAGAACCAAGTTAAGCCACCATGTTGGAAATCAATGCTTGACTGCTGGATTTATCGTCCATGATGCCTTCAGGGTGACTTGCTAAGTGCTCCCTTCCCTGGACTGACAGTATGGATGACAGCACGGAAACCTGTCGGTGGAGAGTGTTTGCACTCAGTTTTTTCTCCAACCCTCTCTGAAGGAAAGGCAGCAGCTCCGAGACTCCGGAATCCATGGCTTGATGACATTGTTTCTCAGCCCAAGATTGAAATGCCTGTCAGGTAGAGTTATACACCCAATCGGTGGACGGTCTTCTTTCTGATAAAAGGGTCTCAAAGACCTGGTCTGAGTAGCCATGCTGTTTCTGCTGCTGGCGTTAAACCTTCAAGCTCTGAGTTTTAGGTTGCCACGGCTTTGGTAAAGCCCCTGCCCCTGGGAGAGGAGTTCCTCCCTCGGGGGAAGTAGCATTCCTGGGGCTACTCGAATGCTCGGTGATGGTCGAAAACCATGGTCTGCGGGGCCATTTCAGCGCAATCAGGAGGACTTGTTCCTTCTTGACCCATATCCACCTAAGGACCTGAGGGAGCAGCGAGAAGTGTGGAAATGCATACAGAAGGCTGGCTGGCTGGCTATAGTCTCCATGGCATCTAGGCCTTCTGTATCTGGATTGCGGTGTCTCACGAAGTATCTCTCGAGTCTGTGATCGTCCGCTGAGGCGCATACGTCTAAGACTGGATGACCTCACTTCTGTGTGACTATTCTGAACACCTCGTTGTGCAGTGTCCACTCCCCTGGACCCAATCTGGTGCGGTTCAGCCAGTCTGCTTGTATGTTGAGGGACCCCCTCAAGTGTTTTGCTCTCAGGGACTGGAGGTTGGACTCTGCCCAGGACAAGATGAATGTTGCCTCCTTCATGAGGGCCGCTGACTTCATCCCACCTCGGCAGTTCACGTACGCCATCGCCATCGTGCTGTCGATGTACACTATGACTCTCTGCCTATAGTTAGGCTCCTGAAGTACAATAGAGCCAACCTGATATCTCACCACTCCAGCAGATTTATGTGTAGGAGAGTCTTCTCGGGGGACCATCTCCCTTGAACTGGATGGTCCAGGCAGTGGGCTCCCCAGCCTGTTAAACTGGCGTCTGTTGTCAGAATCAGCTTCTCCTCCTTCTAGATCAGCACTCCTTGCTGATATCAATCTAACCACCAACCAAAGAGGACCTGACCTCCCGGGACAACTTCAGCGCCAGACGTGGTTTCCTGGCAATCTGGTCTTGCCAGGGGAGGAGGAGTGTCTGCATTGGGCAGAGGTGAAATCACACCCACTGCACTGTTTCCAGACAGAAGACCATGAGACCCAGACAACTGGCAAGTTCAAGCAGCATGGGTTTCTCTGTGGACTTGATCCCGAGGATAGCTCCCATGACCTTCGTTTCCCGTTCCGGGGAAAAGAAAACTGTCTGTGTGGTGTCTATGACGATGCCCAGGTGGAGAGCCTCTGGGCCGGTTCCATGCAACTCTTGTCCCAGTTAACAATGAAGCCGTGATCTTGAAGGCAGACTACCGTCGTCTGAACAGCCTCCCAGCACCGAAGCCCTCACCAGATCGTTCAGATAAGGATAGATCTGCATGTCTTTCATCCGCACGTCTGCTACCAACGCCACCAGCAACTTTGTGAACACCCTCGAAGAGGCTGCCTACCCAGAGGGAAGGGCTGTGTACTGAAAATGGTGAGCGTTGTACGCAAACCTGAGAAAGTGTTGATGAGCCTCCTTGAGGTCGATTGATGCTAGGTAGTTGTGCGGTCGGATGGTCCACAGAATGGTCTCGAGGGTCTCCATTTTGAACTTCCTCATTCAGGTGTTTGTTCAAGCTCTTCAGGCCTAAGATGGATCACAATGGAGAGATATAAAAAGTGGTGTGCCCCAGGGATCTGTATTGGGACGGGTGCGGTTTAATTCGTGATCAAATTTGCAGATGACATCAAGTTATTCAAGGTAGTTAAAACACGAGCAGTCTGTGAAGAACTGCAACAGGGTCTTATGAGGCTGGGTGCTTGGGCATCTAAAATGGCAGATGAGATTTAATGTACACATGTGAAAAATGGGGCACATAGAGAAAAATAATCCAAACTATGAGCACACAATGCTGGGTACTAAGCTAGGAGTTACCACTCAGGAAAAGGATCTGGGAGCGATTGTGGACAATACACTGAAATCCTCAGCCCAGTGTACAGCAGCAGTCAAAAAAGCAAACAGAATGTTAGGAGTTATTTGCAAAGGGATAGAGAATAAAACTGAGGCTGTCATAATGCCTCTATACAAATCAATGGTGCGATCGCACCTGGAATACTGTATGCAGTTCTGGTCACCCCACTTCAAAAAAGACATAGCTGAACTAGAAAAGGTAGATAGGGAATGGTTCTTTACCCTCTCAAACAGTACTAGAACTAGGGGACACTCCATGAAACTAGCTGCCAGCAGATTTAACACAAATAAAAGGAAGTACTTTTTCACTCAATGCATAACTAACTTATGGAATTTGTTGCCAGAAGACGTTGTCAAGGCCAGTAGTATAGTTGGGTTTAAAAAAGAACTGGTTAAGTTCTTGGAGAGTAGGTTCATTAATGGCTATTAACCAAGTAGCTTACGGGATGAACTTCTTACTGTCGCGAGCTGGGAGTGAACAACGGGGAATGGATTGCCCATTGTGACTGTTGGTTCTTCTCCCATGCAATCGAGATTGGCCACTATTGGAGGACAGAATGTTGGGCTTGATGGACCATTGGTCTGACTCGGTATGGCACTTATTGGTATGTTCTTATCTTGCCTCCCTGTCCTTTTTTGGGATGTTGAAAAATAATTAATAGACTCCTGACAGCCTCTGATGTAAGGGAACAGGCTCAATGGTGCTGATTTACAGCAGGTGATTGATTGCTGTCACCATCCCCTGATGTTTTGTTTCGTTTTTCATGATGGATCTTCAGGGCCAAGATCTGAACTTGATGGAGTACCCTTTGCTGATTGTTTCCCTCACCCACTGATCCGATGTTGTGCAAAGCCATTGCTCACTGCACTTCTGCAGCCGTCCCGATGCAGGATGGGTTGGGTGGGAGAGACTCTGTCACACTGAGGGTTGGTCAGGTTTGTCCTGTTTGGAGGAGCACCTGGAGTTATTGTCAGGGGTTCAGGCACCCTTCTGCCATCTGCTTCTGCCATTGTTGAAGCCACTGTGATGAAATGAGGAGCAGAAATGAAACCCTAGCCTGGGATTCGAGTGCTTTCTACTCTCCTTCCTTGAGGGATTGACAGGGCCCTCCTTCTTCTCCTCTGGTTCAATGGTCATTACCTTGTCCATCAGCTCGCCAAAGAGTTTTCCTCCTGAGAAGGGAGCAGCTGTTAACATCATTTTTGCCTGTATGTCTGCCTTCCAGAGCCTCAACCAGATGACCCTTTGAGCTGCCATACTGTTGGCCATGGTGCGTGCCGCCGATTGTGCAGAGTCCAATGCTATGTCTGCCACAAACACTGCCGCATCAGAAATCTTCGAGGCTGACCGTGACATCCTTGGGGATTGATCGAGCACCCCCAAGGTCCTTGACCCACAGAACCATTGCTCTTGCAAACTTTGAGGCTGTGGCTGCTGCTCCGCTAGTGGTGAAGTCCCTCCTGAGAAAGTTCTCAACCTTCCTATCCAGGGGGTCCTTCGGAGCGCCTTCTCCATCGGTGGGGAGGACAGAGGCCTTGGCCAAATCAGAGGTCCCGGCATCCACTTTGGGGAGGACAAAAGCCGTGGACTGAGACTCTGGTAGTACATAGAAGCGGCCCACTAGGGAATGAACATCTTTGTGCTTGGTAAGCTGGTCGCACTCAGCCTTGAGAAGTTTCATGTACAACGAAAGAAGAGGAAGGCCTTCCCCTTCCAGGGTCCCCCCTCCCCCGGGTATAGCACTAAAACGGCATCCTCAGTCAAATTCTCTTCAGAGGGAAGAGGGTTGGGCGGGTGCGGTGGTTTGAGACCAATCCTGCTGGCCACCCCAGACACCAGGGCCTCAAAAAGATCATGGCTGGGGTCAGACTCTTCCAGCCAGGTCACAGGATCGTGCCCCTTGTCTGAGCATTCTCCCTCTTCCTTATCCCTTTCCTCTTCTCCCACAGGGGAAAGTGGTCTAGCTACTGTCAAAGCCAAGGCTACTCTGTCTGGCTCTGGGGAAGTTTCCCCTCTGGACTCCTGTGGGGAGCCCTCTTGGGTAACATCCCCTCCTGACCCCACCAATGATGGAGCACTGCTGGGGGAAAACGATTCCTGAGGTCCCCGTCCCAGAAGCTGGGCGATTCCCTTGGGTCCCCCTCAGTAAAAACTGTTGACCCAGCCACTGGGTCACAGCCTGGGGAACTCTGCCTGCATGATGGCTGGGGGGGGAGGGGGGAGCGAGACCCCCCTGGGGTGGGAAACTGCCACTGAGCTCACCTCTCTTGAGGAAGAGCGGCGGTGCCTCTGGCTGGGATGCCCCGTGCCTGGCAGACCGGCCTCGGCTCTGCCTGGAATGGCGCCTGTGGCCTGCAGGGCCCAATCCCTCAGAGCAGTGCCGGGAGTGAGTCACCCCCGCTTAAAAAAAAAGCAGGAACTGCTGGCGGCTCCCTCTGTGTCGGTAACAGGCCCTGTGCCTGGAATGACTCCTGGAAAAGGCTCAGGGATGGTGAAAGCGGTGTTGGCTGATCTGTCCACAGGAGCTGAAAGAGGCAGCGGACGAACTCAAGTCTGAGGAGCTCGAGTTTCTCCTTAGGAGATAATCTCCCCTCTGCAGGAAGACACGGCCTCAGGGGCGACTCAACTCCTCTGCCACCTAAGCCAGACATTCCTCCCTCTGTCCCGATGTACCGGGACCAGAGATGGGTGCTGGGGTCCACCAAGGGGACCAGGGGCAGGATCCTGGCCCTCATGGGAAGAGGGGCTAGCCTCCTCCCCCCCCCACCCTCTTCTAGGTGAGGGCAGTACGGATTTCTCGGGGGGAGGGGGTACCCTGGAGCCTCTCCTCTTGTGGACATGGTGACGGAGAGGCACCAGCACCCAGGGACCCTGTTGTAGTGAAAAGATCGCGATAAGACTCTTGTGCACCGGTGGCACCAGATTAGTGGGCATTTATACGTCTTATTTTGGACTGTATATGTTATAGAATCCATCTTGATTGACGTGTAAAAACATAAAATTGAGAACTGGCAACTCATTTCATGCAATGGATGTGTTTTATGTAAGCCTCTTTGGCAACTTTTCTGTATTGCATAAGTTGTTGTTTAGAATGTCAAGGCCAGGCAGAGATGTTATGGGAACTCTTATCAGATGAGCTTGCTAGAAAGGCTAATTGGAAGCTAAGAATGCTCAGGCAGGCAGCTGCACTAGTTAGAATTGGTCACGTAAGTGCAGGACTTGTAGAAGTGAGTTAACATCAGAATCCTATAAAACACAGCAGCTGAGGAACCATTTTGGAACTTCACTGCTGGCCGCTTGACAGACGTGCTAGAGTGGGCGCAGCAGAACCTGGGGCCCACCCGAGGATCCTCCCACAGCTGTGATTGGAGTTTCCGGCTTGCACAAAGGGATATGAGGGAGCTTGCTTTTACGGTTTGTATTTACTTTTACTTTCATGCTTTGTAGATAATAAATTAGCTTTCTTGACCCCATTTGTCTGAGTTATCACTGAATTGATCCAAAGAATACACAATTTCAATACACCTGTATCCACCATCATGCTGCCCTCCCTACAAAAGAGGGAAGGGAGCCTGCTCCTCTGGTCTTTTACAAGTCCCCTAAGGGAACCTGGCGGAACAAGGTGTCCCCCTCCATACACACACTAAAACTGGGGACAGAAAAAGAGAAAGAAGACAAAAGACATAGCTTCTCTCCCTGAGGAGAGAAGACACTATTCTGCTGACTCCTGTGGAGGCAGAAACAGATCTGGGCGGTTGAGCCGGGTTTAGCTTCTCCCCTAGACTCGGTCGTCTATCATCTTTTAGATCCTGCATCTCAAGTGGAAGTGGAGAAGCTAACCCCATCAGGACTGTCTGCCTCCACAGGAGAGGGAGATGTTACAAATTACCAATAGTAGGTCTGCAATTTCTTACTTGGGTTCCTTCAGAACTCTGGAGTGAATATAATCTGGTCCCGATGATTTGTTACTATTTAATTTGTCTATTTGCTCTAGAACTTCTTCAATGGTCACACTGATTTGTGAAAGTTCTTCCGATTCATCACCTACAAAAAACAGTTCCGGCATGGGTATCTCCCCAACATCCTCTGCAGCGAAGACCAAAGCAACCAATTCATTCAGCTTCTCTGCAATGTCCTCATCCTCCCTGAGCACCCCTTTCCCCCCTGGTTATCTGATGGATGAAATGATTCTCTAGCAGGCTTATTGATTCTGATGTACATGAAAAAGTTTTTATTATTAGTTTTTGCCTCTTTAGCAAGTCATTCTTTAAATTCCCACTTGGCTTGCCTTATTAATGTTTTACATCTAATTTGGCAACGTTTTATTCATTAGGACTAGCTTTCCATTTTTAAAAGGATGCCTTTTTGGCTCTAACAGCCTTCTTCACCTTACTATTTAGCCACGCAGGCAAATGTTTGGTTCTCTTGATAGTGTTTTTGTTTGTGAAATACATTTAATCTGGGATTCCAAGGTGGTGTTTTTAAATAGACTCCATGCTTCTTGTGGACATTTAATCCTTGCAACTGTTTCTTTTTGTTTCCCTCTAACTAGTTTCCTCATTTTTGCATAGCACCCCCTTAGGTAGTTTTATTTGTCATTCTCCATCATTTAAGTAGGCTGAATTTGATTATATTATGATCATTACTGCCAAGTGGCTCCACCACTGTTACCCCCTGCATCAGGTCCTGTGCTCCATTTAAGACCAGATCAAAAGTAGCTCTTCCTCTTGTTGGTTCGATGACCAGCTGCTCCAAGAAGCAGTGATTTATGGCATCTAGAACTTTTACCTTTGCATCATGCCCAAGGAGACATTTACCCTGTCAGTATTAGAGTAACTGAAGTTACCCATTATTATCGTGTTTCCAACTTTAGTAGCCTGTCTAATCTCCATTAGCATTTCTTAGTCAGTCTCACTGTCCTGATCAGGGGGTCAATAGTATAGTCCCACTGCTATACACTTCCCTGTTTTGCATGGGATTTCTATCCATAATGATTCCAGAATACAGTTCACTTCCTGTAAAATTTTGATCCTAGCGCCACTGCGCCACCAGCTTGATCTACTCTGTCATTTCAATATATTTTTGTACCCTGGTATTACACGGTCCCATCAATTATCTTTATTCCACCAGCTCTCTGAGATTCTTATTATGCCTATATGTTGTTAGCCACCCTGAGATGAAAATTCAAATAAAATAAATTAATTGATCAATCAATCTTCATTTAGTGCCCCACACTCTAATTCTTCCATCTTACTTTTTAGACTTCTAGCATCTGTATACCGACACTTAAATGTATCTTTTTATTCTTATTCTGCTCGTTATAAGTAACTATTTCAGTTATTTGGGATCATTTCAGTTTGTCTGTTCTGCACAAATTTCCACCTGAGCTCTCTTGGCTTCTTTCCCATCTTCTATATTAGGATACTCCAATTCCCCTGAACTAACAGCATCCTTTGGAGAGGTCTCGGCCCAAAGTCTGCCAGCTTTCCCCTGGATTCTAGTTTTAAAACTGCTCTATCTACTTTTTAATTTCTAGCACCAGCTGGCAGGCTGTGTTTTGGTTAAGCCAGTGTCCATCCCATCAGTTAGGCTCCCCATTCCCCAAAAGGTTCCCTAGTTGCTAATGAATCTAAAGTCATCCTCCCTGCACCATAATCTCATCCACCTATTGAGATTCTGGAGCTCAGCCTGCCTCTAGGATCCAGTGTGTGAAACTGGAAGCAGAATGCTACCCTGGAGGTTCTGAACTTCAATCTCCTACTAGATGCCTAAATTTAGCCTCCAGAATGTTCCTCCTACATCTTCCTAGGTCAATTTAAAAAAAAAATTGTTTTATTGTTTTATTCTTTTATCTTTGTTGTTCGCCGCCCCGGGCTGTGCTGTGGGCAGGAGGGGCGGGATAAATTTTTTATATAAATAAAAATATGTACACACATGTACGACGACAACCGGCTCCTCCCCCTCTGCTACCTTTGCACCAGGCAGGCAACATATCATGCAGTCTTCAATGCCACCAGCAACCCAGCTATCTACATTCCTAATAATCAAATCACCAACTACCATGGCTATTGTATTTCCACCTTCCTGGGGACACACCCCTGGAGATGTATCCTTGGTGCAAGAATGGCAGGTCCCAGCTACAGGATCATTTCCCATTCCCACCATAGCAGTTTGATGGCCTCCTTCCCCAAAGACCTTGGTCTTAATCTGCTATGTCTACGATATAAAAAATACTGACTCCCTTCTTGAATGGTTTGAAGTTTCTGGAATAGCCCACAGGCACTCATGTTTTTATCATAGCTTAGCAACCACCACCATTTTCTACTTAACAGAGGTATGCTAAGTAGCAGCAGCCAAGGTAAGAGTAAGCTGGTGAGGTGGATTTAGTGCCTTTCCCTGGTTGCTCTCTGTAACCTCACATACCCCCGGAGCGTGATCAGCAACTGCAGAGTCTCCAGAAGCCAACCAGCAGGGGACAAGTAACTCGTGTATAAAACACCCCCAAAGATAAGAAAATTATGTAACTAAGTGTACTGCGCACAAGCGACAAACCAAGCTAGCAATTCCTTGTGTGGCAAATAATAACGTATTAAGTGTTGATTGGCTAAAACTGAATCCTTTGTCTGTAACTTGTATAAAAGAGGGATTGGGGGGGGGGAGCTCGGGGTCTGCCAGCATTGTACGCTAGGTAGCCCCGCAGATGCATACTTGGAATAAAAATTGGAACGTAAGCGACCTCCTCTCATTCCTTTCTGGATGGTAAAATTCCATCACAATTCTGGGGGCTCATCTGGGATGAGAGGAACATAGGACTCCTTTGGACTCCTGCGGTAAGTGACACTTTGGGTTTGGAAAGACAAGGGACGCCTTGCTAATTGTTTGGTAGAATGGGGTCCGCAGGGTCGAAGTTGCCTCCGGGTGACACCCCTGTTAAGTATATGTGGGACAAATATGGGACCCCCGCAGTTAAATGGGTAACTAAGTGGAATTTGTACACCTTTGACAATCCAGATTTGCAATTCCCTCTTGAGGGGGTCTTTCTCCTTCCCGGTCCTTGAACACCTTCGAGGAAACCTGGAGGACAAACACCCCCGACAAATGGATACTTGGTATTTATGGGACGCAGAAGCCTATAATTCATCTATCCAGAAGCGCTTCAAAGTACCACCTCCACCGCCGGCACCTCCACCCTCCTATACCCGACTCCTTTGCCCAGTCCAAATCAAACCCCCTTTGGCTCCCCTGCCACCCCCATCATCGGATCTTCTTGATGAGTGGGTTGCACAGCCCCCTCCTTTGCCTGTCGGGGCGACCGAGGGTGCTGAACTGGTCTCCCCGCCGCCCGAGGGAGCCGAGGCAGGGCACGATTTCATAGACCTTTCAGAGGGAGAGATTGGGGAGCGAGTGCGGGAATGCCGAAGGGCTGTCCCCACTTCTCCTAGTTCATCCACGGCTTTTGGGGCGACCCGCATGGATCCCACTTCACCGTCCTCCACTTCCTCGGGCTCACCCCAAGTGCTGGCACCCTTGCGTGCCTACCCCGATGCTATGGGCCAGCATCCTCCTGTCACTGTTCACGTCCCTTTTTCTCCCTTAGACATAGTAACTTGGTCTGACTCCTTTCCAAAGCTTAGCGAATTTCGGACCAAATTGCAACAACTTTTTCTAGTTTACAATCCCACTTGGGCGGATACTGAAATGCTTTTGTCCGGCCTCCTGTCACTGGAGCAAAAGCCGGCCCTCCTGACCCAAAGCAGAGCAGCAGGAAATGGGGACGGCTGGCCCCTTCAGGACCCCGGGTGGGAGACTGATGCCCAACAGGCAGCATTGGGCCGCTTTAGAGAACACCTCCTGGCGTCCATTCCGGAGTTGATTCCATCCCAACGTGATTGGTATTGGGTTTCCTCTGTTGTACAAAATGCAGATGAGCACCCCGGGGATTATGGATCCAGACTCCTGGTCGCTTTCCGGAAGCACTCTGGCCTTAATCCGGAAAACCTGGAGGCCATCGGAGTTATAGTCACACAATATGTCACGGGCCTTTTACCCTCGGTTCATTCTAAACTCCTGACCGCAGTCGTAGATTGGAAAACTAAAGATATGGACCAGATACAGGCCTCCTGTGGTCAGATCTGGGATACTATTAGGGAAGAAAAAACCCGCTCTGACCAGAAGCAAAAGCAAACGGCAGCCCGTTTGTGTGCTCTTCAGGTTCAACAAATAGCTGGGGGAGCCTTTGGGGGTCGGGGTCGTGGGAACTATCGACCCCGACATGAGGGTTACCCCCCGGCTCCGCCCCAGTGTGATCAGGGAACCTTTGGTCCGCCCATTGGAACCCAAAGGGGGACAAGGGAGGCCAGGGGAGGGCCTCTACCCCTGGGCCAAGACATTTGTGCCTATTGCAAACAAAGGGGACACTGGAAAAACGAGTGTCCTCATAACCCAGCCTGCCAGTTCCCGGGGGGTGAATAGTGGCCACCAGTCCCGGCCGCTCCGCCCGCCTGGGCGATGTCCGCCGTTTATGACCCTGCCTCTCACTAAGACCCGACCCTCTTTGGGGGTCCCACTCCCCAATGATGGGATGACGGAGCCACCACCCCGCTTACTAAACCTGTGTTTTCACCCGAACCCCTTGTGCCCCTTGTTGTTAATAGTCATGTTGTCTCTGCCCTAGAAGGGCTACTTGTTCTGTGCCTAAAGCGTTGGACGCTCCCTTTCTTGCCCCGGTGGGCGGTACTATCCCCATTGTAGGGGTTGATGGTGTCACAACTAGCCAGCCGCTCTCTGAAGTTGCCACTGTAACCCTAGGCTCACTCACAGAGCTGCACTCCTTTCTCCTTAGCCGTGACACCCCAGTCAATTTGTTGGGAAGGGATCTGTTGTGCAAATTGGGGGTTACTATCCACTGTTCCCCAGAGGGCTTGTACATCACCCTCTCGGGAACACAGGGACCTGTGCTGACCATGGCCCTTGCTATGGAGGAGTGTATCCAGGGGTCTCTCCCTGGCCCGGAGAGCTCGCTCAATTCCTTGCCGGCCTCCTTATGGGCAGCCTCCCCCGATGACGTGGGGCTGCTGCAGGGCATCGAACCGATTTCTATCTCCGTTAAGCCCAACCGACCCTTCCCTTCAGTGCCTCAGTACCCCGTCTCAAGAGGTCATAACTGGTATTAAACCTGTTCTCAAAGCTTTTCTTTCCTCCGGTGTGGTGGTTCCCACACAATCGCCTGTCAACAGTCTTATTCTCCCAGTTAAAAAGCCCGGTAAATTTAATCCAGATGGCTCCCCCGCCTATTGGTTTGTTCAAGACCTCCGCAGGGTCAATGATTTTGTTGTACCCTTACACCCGGTGGTCCCAGATCCAGGGGCCACCATTGCCTACATTCGCTCAGAGGCTGCTTGGTTTACTGTAATTGACCTTTCACAGGCCTTTTTCTCGGTCCCCGTACACCCCTTGTCTCAGTATTTGTTCACTTTTACTGACCCCCTTTCGCGTCGCCAGTACACTTTCACTAGACTTCCCCAAGGGTTTCGGGACTCCCCCTCCCTTTTTGGCCTCGCCCTCCGCTCCTCCCTGGACTCTTTTTCATTGCCTGACGGGGTTACCCTTGTTATCTATGCCAATGACCTTCTCGTTGCCACCTCCACACAGGACCTTTGCACTCAGGGATCCCTGTCCCTCCTCTCTCATTTGGCTTCAAAAGGCCATAAAGTGTCCCAGTCCAAATTGCAGTATTGCCAACAGTCAGTGGTATACTTGGGTCATGTTATTACCCCTGACTCCCGGTCCCTAACTACTGACCGCCTCCTCGCCCTCTCAGAACTGCCCTTGCCTACCACTTGAGAAAATTTTGGGGGGCTGCCAACTATTGTAGGCAGTGGATACTTGGGTATGCCCAGCTCGCCTAGTCTTTGTATGATGTTATTGCTGCTGACTCATTTCCCCTTCCACCCCATGCAGTGGAAGCGTTCCATGCCCTCAAAATGACCCTCCTCTCTCCTCCGGCCCTAGTCCGCCCTGACTACTGAAAACCTTTCTCCCTGTTTTGCCATGAACAAGATGGGTTTGCTCTTGGTGTCCTGACCCAGCCCTATTCGACCACCCACCGACCCGTAGCCTACTTTTCCTCCCAACTACATCCGGTTGCCCGCAGCTTCCCCTCCTGCCTCCGGGCTGTGCCCGCGGCCTCCGATCTTATTACCAAATTGGCCTCGCTCGTTTTGGGACACCCCCTCACTGTTGCGGTGCCGCATGCTGTTTACTCCTTACTCAACCAGGGAAAAACGCCATTTATCTCCCATGCCCGCCTCACTCGCTATGAACTTGTTCTTCTTTCTGCTGAGCACCTTACCCTCCTTCGGGTTCCCCCTCTGAAACCTGCCTCCTTGCTCCCCACTCCCTCAGATGGTGACCCCGATTCCCTGCCTCATGATTACCTTTCTTTGCTCACCCAAACCTACCTCCCCCGCCCTGACCTCTCTGATGTTCCCCTTCCCACCCCCTCTGTCACCCTCTTTGTGAATGGCTCTTGCGTTCGCTTACCTAATTAAAAAATTTCTGTTGCCTATGCTGTTTGTACACAGTTCAAAGTCCTTGAAACATACTCTCTGCCTTCCTTGAATAGTGCCCAGCCTGCTGAGCTTGTTGCCCTTACCCGAGCCTGCGCTTTGGCTGCGGACTGCTCTGTGAACATTTACACTGATTCTCGCTATGCATTTGGTGTTTGCCACTCCTTTGGTGCTATTTGGAGGGAACGTGGCTTCCTCACCTCTTCAGGTAGCCCTATTTCCCAAGCTTCTTTCGTTGCTGAATTGCTGAATGCCCTTCTCCTTCCGTCTGCTTCGGCTGTTGTTCATGTTCAGGCCCATACGGGCGCCTCCACTCCTGAGGCCCGGGGAAATCACCTGGCTGATAATGCTGCCCAACAAGCAGCCAGGTGTGGCCCTCCTGCGAATCTCGTTATGGCAGTATCTTTTTCAGAGCAGCTCCCACCCGCTCCCGATGACTCCAAACTTTGCTCTCTCCAAGACTCCGCTGCTATAGCTGAATGTCTCGTTTGGACCAAGGCTGGCTGCATCCCCGACGCTGATGGCATCCTTCGTCACCCTGATGGCCGTCCAGTGGCACCTCGGGCTCTTCTGAAGCATCTTGTTCGTGTGGCTCATCTGTGCTTGCACACGAACAAAGGGGGGGGATCGCCTCCCAGATTTCCACTCACTGGTTTGCTCTCTTTGTTACTACAAAAGCTCGACAACTTGTCCGGTCTTGTCCTACTTGCCAGTTGTTTAACATTTCCAAGGGCACCCCAACCCACACCTCTTCATGCCCATGGGCTGAGGGCCCTTTCCTTCATTTACAGATTGACTTTGCTGATCTGCCTCCAGCACAAGGCTACAAGCACATGCTGGTGGTTATATGCCTATACTCTGGCTGGACTGAGGCCTTTCCCTGCCGAAGGACTAATGCAACCATGGTTGCCAACAACCTTTGAAAGACTTCATCCCAAGATTTGGGATACCCCTCTCCATTGACTGTGACATGGGCTCTCATTTCACCACCCAGCTCACTAAGACTCTGTGTAAAACTTTGGGTATTAGCCTCTATTTCCACACACCATACCATCCACAAAGCAGTGGCCAGGTGGAGCGCAAGAACTCTGACCTAAAAACCAGATTGTCAAAGGTTGTCCATGACACTGGCTTGTCCTGGCCTGAGGCACTGCCTCTCGTACTCATGGCTACTCGTTCAAACCCCAACAGAAAACATGGCCTGTCCCCCTTTGAACTGGTTATGGGATGGCCAATGAGGGTGGGGGTGGAGCCTAGAGCCGCTCGGAAGGAGGGACTCACTGAATTGTCTGACAGTATTGCTGATTATGTTCTTTCTTTGTCCAGAGCTTTACAGAACTCCCATACTAGGGCACGTGCTGCCCATACGCCATCTGCTACGGAGCCTTGTCATCCTTTTCAACCAGGAGATTGGGTCTTAATCAAGAAATTCAGGTGGAAAAACTGCCTTGCTCCCCGTTGGACGGGCCCCCATTTGGTTTTGTTGACAACCCACACAGCTGTTAAGGTAGAAGGTAAAAATGCCTGGATCCATGCATCTCACTGCCGGCATGCTGACCCTCCTGTTCTTCCTTAACACAATGGCAGCCTTTCACCAGAACTCTTATCTAACTACTGCTCTTGTTACAGCAGCGCTCCAAAACCAAACCAACTGCTGGGTATGTGCGCATCTTCCCCTGAGTACTAAGGGGGGAATTCCCTTAATTGGCATCCCTTTCAACTGGGAAGATCTATGCCATCATTTAAGGCGGATAGCAGCTTTCCCGCAGTGTAGTACTGTTACTAATTCCACCTTTAAGGGATGGTGGACACGCCAGCTCCCCGAATCTCTGCCTCCTCCCCTGTTAGTGTCTGTCATTCAAAAGGGCTTACTTTGCTACACCACCGAGGGCTCCCATTTCATGGGAAATAGCACCTGTGATTATACCTTGTCATGCACACGCAACACATCTATCCGAAATGTTCCTTTTTACTTTTCACCTCCCTGCGATTTCTCTAAGGTCGGGATGCGCACCTGGGGTGGGACCTATTACATTTGTAGACACACAGCTTGCAAATGGTTGCCCGCCAACTGGGGGGGCAGCTGCTATATAGGGTATGTTCTCCCAGCCATTCGTGTCCTAGACACGCCCCCAAAGGGAGGCCCCCAGAGGTCTCAAACATTAGGAGTTACTAGATTGTGCACTTGTTCCAAACGAGCTGTTATCGGTGATATTGAGGGCCGCCTAGTTACAGTGCTGTCACTCTGGGGAATGAGCTCTTTTGGCGTAGCTTTAGGCCTCCGCCGTATAAATCGTGTTGCCACTAGTTTTGAAAAAGCGGCCAATGCTACTGCCAGTGGGCTTAGCAACATCACAGCTGAAATGGTGGCCCTCAGGGAGGTTGCCCTACAAAATCGACTGGCTTTAGATATCATGCTTGCAGCCAAAGGAGGAGTCTGCGCTCTCACAGACACTGAATGCTGTACTTATATTCCTGATAATGCCCCAAACCTGCACCTTGCTATTGGCCAAATCCGACAAGTAGTTAAGGAATTACACTCCAATTTAACCCTGGTTCCCTCTGATGGGTGGGAAATTGACGGGGCCCTTTTCTCTTGGCTTGAGGGCCTCTTTCCCAATATTCCAGTTTTCGTCAGACGCATACTGTACGGGGTTATGTCTTTCCTCCGGCTGTTTGTATTAATGTATATTGTATTCAAGCTCTTGTTTTGCCTTATTAGCAAATGTACAAAGGATGCTTCTGCCCTTAAGAAAAAAATCAAGGTACGCAAACTCATAGATGAGCGTATCCCGCTTGCGACCCAGGGATTGAGGCTACTGAAAGTTTCAGCAGCCTCAAAAGGAGGGAAATGAGGTGGATTTAGTGCCTTTCCCTGGTTGCTCTCTGTAACCTCACATGCCCCCGGAGCGTGATCAGCAACTGCAGAGTCTCCAGGAGCCAACCAACAGGGGACAAGTAACTCGTGTATAAAAAACCCCCAAAGATAAGAGAATTATGTAACTAAGTGTACTGCGCACAAGCGACAAACCAAGCTAGCAATTCCTTGTGTGGCAAATAATAGCGTATTAAGTGTTGATTGGCTAAAACTGAATTCTTTGTCTGTAACTTGTATAAAAGGGGGATTGGGGGGGGGGAGCTCGGGGTCTGCCAGTGTTGTAGGTCTCTGAGCTTTGCTAGTGTGCTGTACATCATTAACTTAATGCTCCTCAACCCAGGAACTGGAGTCTTTAGAGATCTTGGCCTGGGCGCTCTATAAACAGAGGAAAATCCTGTCCCTGCTTCCCCAAATTGTAAAAGATCGGTCCTGGAGTAGCCCCATCAGTGTCTGTGGCTCTTAGCCATCCCAGTGTCTCCCTCCAAGAGTAGAAGCATTAAGGAGACAACTTGCTACCGGAAATTCTTCCAGACAAAACAGCTTCTTAGCTTAAATCAGGTGTGGGGAACTTTTTCCTTCCAGAGAGCTACTTTGCAGTGGTGCTTAAAAGCTGCATTCCAGAAGGAGTGTCCACATCATGGATTTCTCCCATGTTCTTTTATGCATGCCCTCATCGCTGCTCCCTTCCCCTGAGCTCTATCATTCAGTGCTTGGGGATAGGAACAGGATCTAGGGGCCAGGGCCAGGTGCTGGAAAGGGGCCGAATGAAAACTAGCTAAGGGCCTCATTTGGCCTCCAGGCCTGATGTTAAGAGCATAAGACGTGCCATACTGGGTAAGACCAATGGTTCATCAAACCCAGTAAGAACAATGGTCCATCAAACCCAGCATCCTGTCTCCAACAGTGGCCAATTTTTCTCTCTTGGGAGAAGTACCCAACAGGTCACAATGGGCAATCCATCTATTGTTCCAGCCCCCAACAGTAAGAGGTTATGTTCTGAAAACCTGCTTGGCTAATAGCCATTAATGGAGGAAGACACTGGGATGGCTAAGAGCCACAGACACTGATGGGGCTACTCCAGGACCGATCTTTTACAATTTGGGGAAGCAGGGACTGGATTTTCCTCTGTTTATAGAGTGCCCAGGCCAAGATCTCTAAAGACTCCAGTTCCTGGGTTGAGGAGCATTAAGTTAATGATGTACAGCACACTAGCAAAGGTTAGAGACCTAAGAATTCTCGTGTGTGTGTGTGTGTCCCCTAAAACAAACACAGTGACCATTTGAAATGGTCCTATGACCTCGGATCCGGAGCTTTAGGAGAAGGGCAGGTTAAACGTTTGAATAAAAAAAAACGAACCAACGAACACATCGCCCTGAAAATTGGGTTTGTGGTGGTGGTGGCTGTCTTAGTTAAGAGATGCGCTGCCTTTCAGAGGCCAGACCCATAGCCGCCTCGAGCAAACATGAGTTGGGAGAGTGCGGGATATAAATTAAAGGTGAAATGAAAAAAATGCACAAAAACCCCAACAACAAATAGTCCTATCTAAACAAAACATTCAAAGTGTTTAAGATTACACAAATATTTTTATTTATTTATTTAACTTATTGATTTAAAACTTGTATCCCACCCCTCCTGCCCAAAGGCAGCTCAGGGCGGCGAACACCACAAAAGATTTAACAATAAAACATTTAAAAACAAATCAACAAAATTTTAAAACAAATCATTAAACTCACCCTTCCTCCCAAACCCTACCCCCATCCCTCGCCAAAAGCCTGGCGGAACAGCCAGGTCTTACACAAACATCAAAACAACAGGAGGGTGGGGACCAACCGAGCCTCCTCCAGGAGCGAATTCCACAGCACAAGGGCAGCCACCGAAAAAGATCTCACATCAGTGGCCACCCATCTTGCCCGGGGAACCTCCAAAAAAGGCCCCCACGGACGATCTCAGGGGTCACACGGGCACATGGGGAGTGAGGCGATCCTGCAGACAGGCAGGGCCCAGGCCGTGAAGGGTGTTAATGGTCAAAACCAGCACGTTGAACCTAGCCCGGTGCTTTATAGGCAGCCACTGCAGAACCCGGAGCACAGGTGTCATGTGCTCCCTGCGGCCCGCCCCAATAAGGAGATGGGCCGCGGCATTCTGCACCAGCTGCAGCCTCCAGACCAGCTTCTCGGGCAGCAATCCAGCCTTGAGATGATGAAGGCATGGATGACAGTGGCGAAGTCAGAGTCTGAGAGGTACGGCCGAAGCTGCCGGACAAGATTGGGGGGTTGAGAGAAAAAATGGTATTCATATTTCAAAGTTTTTTTAAAAAGTACATGTTCAGCTAAGATTTCCTCCACCAATTTAAAATGTAATGATCAAAACCTCCAGAGCAGCAGTGGTGGTTAGCTTTGGGTCAAGCTATAAAAGCAACAAAATCAGAAGGGATTTGCATCAAAGCCAAATTGGCATATGAAGCTCAGGCATTCTTCCACACACCGCACTACAGCATTCGGGTCAAGATTAGCCTTTGAGAAGATTTTTGAGCTATTCAAAATGTACAAGGACAGTGCAATATGTTCAATGTCACCAAACTGTGGATGCAGTTTAGTTCAGTGATACAATTTTCTGTAGCTTTGTGGTACAGCCGTAAATCGATGGTGAAGAAGGAGAACAGAGAGGGTCCTGCCTTGCGTTATTCATAGCTTTACTAGAGTAAATTATTATTATTATTATTATTAACAAACATTTATATAGCGCCAGCAGTGTACCTGGCACTTTACAAAGTAATAAGATAGAATATAGTAAAGTACTCACAGTGATTCTTTAGAGGCACATTTGTTGTTTTTATGGGAATAGAAGAGAAGTTTGAGCTTCAAAATACACCGGAATCAACTTAGCAGGTCTATGGAAATAGTACTACATCTTGTACAGATTAGCGAAATTTTGACCCCATATCACTAATATTTTTAAGATGGACCGAGTATGCCATCCATACAGAATATACAGACCTTCGAGTGTATTAAGGATTTCTTGGCACCATTTGGTTAAAATACTGTAGCATATACCCTATCAGGATGAGTCTTCATGTCAGGCAGGCTGGAGAAATCCTGTCAGTTCTGAATTGGAGTCTCAAGCTGGCTGTAAGGAGAGCGAGCACCACATTTCCTGGTTTCCAGTCCATCCTAGAATCCCAGAATCAGAACTGGCACACATTTCCCCCCCCTCCCCCCCCCAACACCTCTAGATCTACCCTGCTGTCTGGTCTAACTCTGCTTCCGAGGGAAAAACAGGGGACTTGAGACAAAGGACGTTTTTAAACAAGCACCTCCCCATCCATTACCAACCCATATCCCATCCATCATGCATGTTGCAGGGCTGTGTAGGGCGCCAATACAGCATGTATGATGGGTGGGTAATGGATTGGGAGGCGCTTGTCTAAAAACACTCAAAGAGACCTGGGGCTAATTTAATCTCAGCAGCAGTTTTCTCCATCTCTAGGTCCATTTCCTTAAAGTCTGCTTAAGTAGAATTTCTGATAAGTTAAACTTTTTTTTACATTGCCAGAGAAATACAAAGTCTTCACTGTACAATCTTTAAAAAGCCAGTAAGGTAAAGAATTTGCAAACATGCAGTATAAACGATCTGGCATGTGCACAGAATATTCACATCAGTTTGTCTCCAGCAAATAAAAGGGACACTCACCTGTGATGATCATGCCAAGGTTGGAACTGGTCATCTCAATGCCCTTCTGCTGAAGCCGAGTCATATCAACCTCCAAGCTTTCCTGTTCTTGATTTAGCTCCTCTCCTAGCACTGTGACCTCACAGGTATCCAAGTTGTGCATGATCTCCTCAGAAACCAAAGATTCTTGAACTAAAAAAAAAAAAAAAAAAAAAAGAGAGGAAGAAGCCACAAAGGTCAAATGCTGCCTTACCAGTTTTTTCTTTCCAGATTTTGACTACAGTTTGGGTTATGACAAAAGGATGCTCTTAAACAAAAACAAAAATCAAGCCACAATCTGACCAAGAGGCTAACTCCTCTTGCAAAGAACCAGTTGCTTTTACTTGGCAAAACTTGATTTTCCTCCGTCTGGCTCCTGAAAAGTGATGCCATACAAGATCAAGATGTTTGCAACCTAGCATATCAAACTACACAATACGGAAGAGCAACACACTGATGCTTTTTTAAGGCCCCAAGAATCACAGTCCCATGAATGACTTGGCCAGAAAAAGTGAAACTTCAATTCCAGAAGCGAAAAAGCAGAGGAACTGTTGTGTAAGAAGGATATTCCCTTCTGACACTCTGGAAGGGAAGTTTAAACCAGAAGCAGGCTAGTAATATCTAGCACGAAAATTAGCGTCTGACCTTTTGCCAAATCAAGTCAGCAGCAAAGCATGGCAAGGAAGCTGGAGGAAAAGTTAGACTGGCTATTCAGAGGAGACTGTCCATTCATCATCTTTCACCTTTAGTATGCTAGTTCTCAAGTCCGGTAACCTAAACCGAGTAAAATCTGTTGGCTCTTCAGTGGCTCCATCATAGGATTCTGATCTTAATCTTGGCAACCATTTTGCTAAAGATGTGTTGACAGTCCCAGAAATTCTAACAGCTAGTCAAGTCTAAGAAACCAAAATGTGGAGGATCTTGATTGAGGTGCGATAAATCAAGATGTGCGTTACTGGGCAGGTGTGTTACCTGTAGGATCCTCATCACCATCTCCCTCTGGCTCCACCTCCCGAGTGATGGTACTGATTATCCGAAGCTCAGGGAAGAGTGCAACCCACTCAGGGCTCTCAAACTCTGAAGCAGAACGGGCAAAGTGGTTGATTCCACTCAGGCTGATCTTTGGTTCCTCTGGTTGCAAGACCATGACATATCCATCCACAAAGGGAACGGTGATGCAGGCTTCTTCATTGAAACACCTACAAGAGACAGAGGCTGTTGGCACTTACAAAAACCTTGGAGACTTGAATAGAACAAATGCAGAAATTCCATTTTGTTTAACTGTGAAAACAACACAATCTCCATAAGTAACAGTTATGCAGCAAGATAATCAACACACAGTTAACTACTGGAATGAAGAGAATTTTCCAACCACCCAGGCAAATTAGCTCTCTCCTGGATCAAAAAGGTGCTGTAATAAATCCATCAACTATGCTGGATATACGAAAAGCCACTACCAGAGGGGAAAACACTGAAATGAGTTTATTTGCTCACTCTCCCCCTAAAATGATTCAGTCCTGCATTCTGGCTGTGACTGGAAGCTAAAGATGCCAGGGTGACAAGGCATGAATCAGCGTAAACCCCCTCTGTGCATATTTGACAGCTTTACCCAGTCCAGGATTAACACACTAGATGCTAGGGAAAGAGCTAGACTCAAAACCAACAGATTAGAAAACTAAAACTGCTTGAAATGATGGATGAAAATCCTGGGGGGAACTTAATTACTGATGTGACAGTTATGCCGCCTTGTGCATTCTTAAAAGAAAACAAAGATTGAGCTAGATGCCCGACTGCATAACTGTATGTAAATTCAGACTTCTGACTGGGTGAAAATTTACAAACATTATATATATAAGTGTTAATTCATAGTCAAAGCTACAATATTTTAAGTATTTTGCTTTGGGATACTTAGTACAACTCCAACTTAAAATCTGCATGGGAGGTTGGAAATATGAGAAAGTTCTCATGAATCCTTCCCAAAGCCATGGAGCCAATGACAACAGGAACAGTTCTGTTTAAAAAGGCTAAACAGTCAAGCATTTCCTTTTAACCAATGCTTCCATGTAGGACCTTTGGGCAGCCAACCATCAAGAATGAAAGAAACATCTGTAACTGAGCATACATGGCAAGGTCACTGCAGCTTTAGAGACTGATCCAAATGTCATGAAATTTAGGAGAAAGATTCTTCTCAACTTCGAATGTGCTTTGAAGAGGCTCTCAGACATGTACAATTCTCTCGAGGAAATCTCCGCTCTGCTCTCTTCATCCAATCCCTCCACCTGCCCCCTCGACCCCATCCCCTCCCGCCTCCTGACCTCTATTACTCCCACTGTCGCCCCCCCACTTCTACACGTCATCAATCTCTCCCTTTCCACAGGCTCCTTCCCCTCTGGCTTTAAGCATGCCACTGTCTCCCCCATCCTCAAAAAGCCCACCCTGGACCCATCTGACCCCTCTAGTTACCGGCCAGTCTCCGTTCTTCCCTTTGCCTCAAAGCTTCTGGAACGTGTCGTCTACTCCCGCTGCCTGGACCTCCTCTCTGCCAACTCCTCCTTGGACCCTCTCCAATCCGGCTTCTGCCCCCTCCACTCTACTGAAACTGCCCTGGCCAAGATCACCAATGATCTACTTGTCGCTAAATCTAAGCGCCACTACTCCATTCTTGTCCTCCTTGACCTTTCTGCTGCCTTTGATACTGTCGACCACTCACTCCTATTGGACTCGCTTTACTCTCTGGGCTTCCGTGGCTCCGTCCTTGACTGGTTCTCCTCCTACCTCTCTGACCACTCCCTTTAAAGAGTCGCTCCCCGAGTCAAACTCCTCCTCCCTCCCCCTTTCGGTTGGGGTCCCCCAAGGCTCTGTCCTTGGCCCTCTCCTCTTCTCTATTTACACCCTTGGCAAAATTATTGCATTCCACAGGTTCCAATATCATCTCTACGCTGATGACACCCAACTATCTTTCTACTCCCTCTCTCTCCTCTTCTGTCCACTCACGCCTCGTCAACTGCCTCTCCGATATCTCTGCCTGGATGTCCCGACGTCAACTCATGCTCAACATGGCCAAGACCCAACTCCTCATTTTTCCTCCCTCCCCTTCCCCTTCCTCTCCCTCTAACCTGTCCATCTGCATCGATGGAGTCACCATCCATCCTGTTCTCCAAGCCCATAGCTTGGGCTTTATCTTAGATACGCACCTCTCTTTTAAACCGTACACTGACTCTCTGGCCAAATCCTGCCGATTCGCTCTCCATAACATTGCTCGGATCTGCCCCTTTCCCTCTACCTCCTCGGCCAAAATCCTTGTTCATGCCATGGTTCTCTCTTGATTACTGCAACCTCCTCCTCGCTGGCCTCCCTCGCTCTCACCTGTCCCCCCCCCTTATCGCAATCCAAAACTCTGTGCCAAGGTCATTCACTCTGCCCGTCGCTTCGACCATGTGCTGCCTCTCCTCTTCTCTCTTCACTGGCTCCCCATTCCTGAACATATCCTATTTAAACTCCTGGTTTTCACGTTCAAAACACTGCACAACCAAGCTCCCCCTTACCTCTCAGACCTAATCTCCCTACGCTCTCCTGCACGCGCTCTCCGCTCGTCTTCTGTCCCCTCCTTCACTCTCCCTCGTTTCTCCTGCTCACCTAACCGCCTTCGACCCTTCTCCCTCACTGCCCCCCCATGCCTGGAACTCCCTCTCTACCCACATCCGCCTTGCCCCCTCCCTCCATTCCTTCAAATCCCTCCTCAAGACCCACCTTTTCCTCGCTGCCTTTCCCAATGCCTGCTAGTCGTTCCCTGTATACTTACAGTCTGCCCTCCTCAGCAGACTGCTGCAACCATCCTGATTGTAACCAAGCCATGCACACGCACCTGAGACTTCGCATCCGCTTGAATGTCTGTTTGTCTTCTCCCCTGTCTCTCCCACTGTCCCCTCTCCCTGTCTCCCCCTTTTTGTCTTTTAGATTGTAAGTCACTGGCAGGGACCGCATCTATTGTATGTTTCTGTACAGCACCAAGCACATGACTGGCTCTATATAAATGTTTATAATTATAATAATAATAACCACCACCCCGGGGACCTGTGCTATAATGTTTGGAGTCATCACAAGTCTTTACTGGACTAAACCGTAACGAAAGCATATTTCTTCTAATCCCAGTGTCGTTTTGTACAAATGCGTGTGTCTGAAGTGGGACATACTTGACAGTACTGGTGACCTTGAGCCTCCGGATTCCAGGTGTCGGGAACTGACGAGAGTTCAGGTAGGAAATGTGCTGCATTGCCTTGTCAAACCTGTCAATATCATCTCCTTCCAATGTCAACAATGACTGGCTGGGATTCATGTGGATCTGAAACCATTCCAAAAAGCAGAAGGGAGTTTTTTGTTTTTGTTTTTTTAAAAGAAAATAGAATCAATTCACTAGAATAAGCCCAGAAGTTCAGCACTGCTTAAATTGTTAAGTGCCAAGATAATTAAGACTGCATTCAAAAGCAGAAAGGTTATTCACTGCTGGCTTTACAATGCACTGTAAACTTCCCCAATTAGCCCAAGACATTAAATCAAACATTAACAGTATTTTGTTGTCCAAGAAAAATGCAAAGAACTTGGCACAGTGCTGATTCTCTACTCAACTAGAAGAGATTTACCAACCTGAAGCCTCTGGTTTAAAAAAATAGTTAAGGCTTGATTAATCTTTTCCAACAAAACCTGGGGGTGGGGTGTGTGTGACAGGGGAACGAAACCTTGGGGGGGGGGCAGGAGGAGGAACAAAATTTCCAAGCAAAGCCTTTTAAAGAAACAACCATAACCCTAAAAGCATGGAAATTGAAGTTTAAGGCTCAAAGCCACAACCTGCTCCCCTACCCTACACCCCTTTCTCTTTTAGCCCAAGCCGTTAACTCACAAAGCATTGTGACGTCGCCTTAACTAGTGCACCTAGTGCAAAAGAAAACGTTTGACATTTCTTGCTTGATTTTTTTGTTAGAAAAGTCCTGTAAGATGAAGCTGGTTTTAATCTTAGTCCTGAAAGATAAAGTGGGTCTAACCACCACAATTTCTCCAGCAAACAGTACGTAAAGATCAAAAATAGGTTGTTTTACAATTTCAATAAACTCCTTTTAAACAAGGAACAACTTAGTAAAACAACTTACAACTCCAAATAGAGTGACATCTTCAGCACAACTGACATCAAAGTGACAAAACATTTAGAATGAGCAGTCATGCACTTAATGCATCTTCTGGTATTATGAAATGCATCCACACAAATCATTAAAAGCACCATTTAATGCAACAGTACATGCATCATATGGTATCGTGAACATGACGTAACACCAAACAAGGTGCACTAGTTTAGGCGAAGTCACAGTGCTTTGTGAGTTAGCAGCTCGGGGAAAGGGGTTGTGTTTTGAGCCTTAAACTTCAATTTCCATGCTTTTTGGGTTATGGTTGTTTCTGTAAAAGGCTTTGCTTGGAAATTTTGTCACACACACCACCTGGAAAAAAGAATCAACGCCTCAGTCAGGCACCAGACAACAAGCTACGCACCACACACAGCAGTCACACACATGCACACACACTCACGCCCCCTCCAGCACGCGTGCGCATGCACACTCTCTCCCTCGACCTAGCACACACACACTCCTACACTCAGTCACTCTGCTTGCCTCCAGCACACACACGTGCACACTTTCTCCTTCCACCTAGCGTGAGTGCGCACACCCACACACAGTCACTCATAGCCTCCCTCCAGGACACACTTGCATGCGCGCACACACAGCCACCGCACACCGAACCCTTTTCTTCCTTCTCCTCTCTCCCCCACTCCACCTAGCACCAGGCCAGCACCTGCACTCACTCCTCGTCATCGCCACCACCAGGACCAGGCTGCTGCCACCGCTGGCGCTTTAAGGGTGCTGCTGCCAGCACACACATGTGCAGAAGGAGGAGGAGGGGCCACTGAAGGAAGAGCTGCTGCTACCACTGCTAAACCTAGAGCCATCAAAAGGAAGTTAGTTTTCAAAGCACCCGTGATGCTAGCGGGGCTGGCGCCATGTTTCCTAGTAGTGCTGTATGCTGGGAAGTGTAGTCCCAAGCATGCAACACTACTAGGGAACATGACGCTGGCCCCAGAAAGCACTTGCGCTCAGCTCAGCACCACAGGAGCTTTGAAAACTACCCTGGCTGCGACAAACAGGAGCAGCTGCAGAGGTAGGAGCAGACTCCAGCGCTGGCCAGGCTTTCCATTGGCAGGCGGCGGTGATCTTGGGGAGCAGGCAGGAGCAGTGGAAAGGCAAGGCAAGGCAGAGGGAGCACTGGGGCCAGTATCTTGCCTTGGGGGCCAGGTGAAACAGATGGCCAGGCAGGCAGCTAGGTGGGTGGGTGGAGGGACAGTGTTCGCTCCTTCCCCCCTGCCCAAGCTGCTGTTGAGGCAGGTGGCAGGGTTGCTGCATACAGCAAAGGAGGTGGTGTAAACATCAGCTGCTGTGGTGTAGGGCAGGCACGTCAGATCTCCATCATAATGACGGATTTGCATGCAGCAGAAATAACGCGTCCCCCCATTGACTACAATGGCAACTTTGAGACACATTTTCGGTTGCTTCCCAACACCCTTTCTTTTCAGAAGTCAAGTAGCAATTAGAAGGCAGCCTGCTTTAATTTCCTGCTGCAAAATAAGAGCAAAACCCCATACAAAAAAAAACTATAATCGAAAAACCCCCACACCAACGGTTGCCTCCAAGAGGCGAAGTGGACCAAAATTCCAATGAAAAAAATAGGCGGCAAACAACAGAGATTCCATCTCGCCTTAACTAATAAATCCCACTGCCGTGGGGTCTGTAACATAAGAGAACTAACAAGGGAGGCATAGCTTTGCCCCCACTGGCCTTGCAATTGAAGACAAATAAGAAAGGAAGACACAACAATACACCCATTTTGTTAAAATCTGTACATATACAGCACTTCTGCATCTCATTTGCATTCTAAGGACCCACTAAATCTTGGTTTCTAAGGGGATTGCAGCCGATCTTTAGATGTATCTCATTTATATTCAAATTTACCTTCATGCCTTTGCCAATGCCATCAGCAATCTGTAAATCCAGTCCCTCCTTGCAGGTATATAAGCAATCTATCACCTTCTTGTTCTCAAGTTTACCAGAACGAATCATTAAGCCAGCTAGATTGCCTCGGAAGAACTGGGCCATGTGGAGTTCACCACCTTTGCAAAGGAAGGGAAGGAGAAAAGATTTTTATAGCTTTCCACTTTGTCAACTGAGTTTTCTTTCACTGTTATGTAGTCACATGCAAGTTAGTTTATGTTCATTCTGGGTGTTAACCTTGCAGTCATGTTCAAGCACAATGAAAAAAATTTAAAAGCTCATCATGCATATGGCCTTCAGAACAAATGTGTGGCCATGCTGAACGGTGAAGTCGAGGCTAACATTCCCATCACAAATGTTACTTTCACCCATACAGCAAGGTGGTGTTCTTAAAATGCCAAAACAGAGCTTTCAAGACTTTCGATGCTATATCTGTAACTCTAGCATTGACATTACTTTTCCTATGTTAAAAATACTGCTAATCAACCACTTTTGAATAGTACAGAACATTTCTGTAAAGCCTGTTGGGGCAGATGACAAATTTCAGGACAGGCCATGTGTCAAACATTTTACAGATTATGGTTAAAGGGTCTAATATCCTTGGTTGATCTAGAGCAGTGGGTCCAAACTTTTGTTCGAGACACACCATTATGAGACTTAATACAATCCTATGATCTCATACATCAACAAACAAAATATATCGGGGGATTTAATCCCACAATTTGGTAACCTCTTATCTTGACACTGTTGAAGCAATGGAAAACGCCCCACATTTCTTAATCATAATCACACTCAAGGTTAAATGTGTGACTAAATTTGGCTAGCTTTCAGCTTCCAGGCTTTGGATCTTGTAATCCTTTGTCTGCTAAATTAATGAGTCCCTGACTATCAAATCTTCTCCCTGCAGAGACTGTTTGAAGCAGTTCTAGAATTAGAGCTAAAATAAGTAACCTAAATACATTCTCTTAGAACCACACAATAATTAAAAATCTCAGACGTTAAATTCCATTTAAACAGGTATGTTTTGCCATGTAGAAACATAGCCAGCCAATGACAGCCAGATATGGCTTTATACCTGTTGGATATACATGTTTTACCAGCTCCTGATAATATTCAATGGGAATTTTAGGGGATCAAGATACCTACTACTTTGGGTGAAATACAGGATTCCATGCAATGATGTTTGAACAAAACTGAATGGGAAAAGTGTAATTAATATTTTGCACTGAATGTTTCTTTTTACACCACTTCACTGCAATCACAATGGTGTCGAATTTGTACATGAATGTGCACTCATGTGCTATCAAAATAAAATCAAAAGAAGTGAAGCACTGGAAATAAAAGCACAATGAGACAAGCCCGACTGCAGATTATGTAGGGTGAATGGCCAAAAGGCAATGCCTGCATTTCATGCTATGTGTGAGATGAAGCAATGTCTTGGCTTAAACTGAAATAAAACAAGAGGGAATAAACTCCAGCAACCTGCAGAGGTATCAGCCATTGTTTCAGTCTCATTCTCATTTCCTGTATATTCTGTAGAAAAGCAAGACAAAGAATAGGAACAATAGGGAAAGGGGCCAACTGGTTAGGGACTGGTAAATTATCTTAACTGCGCCACACAAGAGACACAAACACCCTTTTTCATACGCAAGCCTTTTCACAAACACACACTGTTCATAACCCACCCAGCTCTTCACAACTTCTATGAACTCTGAATTGAACTTCGATTTTAGTATCTGAAATTCTAAAAACAAAACAAAACACAGTAGTACTTAAAATAATGTCTTGTCACTAACAGCCAGTCAGCCCAGGCACAGTAGGAAATTAAAATAGCACCATTAATAATGTACATATAATCAATTGTATCCCTTGGTGATGGAGAGTAATACTCTTCACATACAAACTATTGCTGGCAAGGAAGAGCAACCGCAGCTATTTTCACATGGCTGAAGGGGAGCTTAAAGACTGATGCAGCTTATGTTAATAGATCTCCCAAAGGAAATAGTATTATAGGGAGAGATCAAAAGGAGCCATCACCGAGATATAATTCAGACCCAACTGCTGGTACTGTAGGTACTAACTGGTCAATAATTTTTTTTAACAATCGTGTCAAACAATTACCCCCCTCACCCCCCATATATTATTAAAAAAGTTAACTTAAAGCATCTTTATTTAATGCTTCCTAAAGCCAAAAATAAAATGTTCTCAGGTCAAGTCCATAAGCGTTATTTTCAGGTTTGGCATACACTTTTCTTTGGCAGAGTTATAATCCTCTCACAATGGTGTTTTTAATAAATTTCTGAGAGAGATTCTCAACTCCTTGGCAGTGGCACCCAGAGTTTTAGTGCTTCTATGTCAAATCTGTCGCTGGCAAGAGATACACCGCAAGCAGGGAGGAGAGAAAAAAGGAATTATAATGGTGCTAGTAGGTATCGTTATAGGGAATGCCCACGGGGACATATAAGGAATAGGTATTTACATGTAAAATGGTTGGTTTGGGACACAAGAGAACGAATGGAAGCCTTGGGACAGTCCATACATTCAGCTGGAATATCAGTATCTGTTTCTCCCAGCTTACTAAAGCCCTCTGAAACCTAATAGCGCTTTTACCATGACCAGGTAAAAAGGGATAAGTGAGATCTGTCTAAAATGAAGGAGTTGAACCTCACTATTTCTCATTCTGAAAACAGCAGAGTCCACACAACCTGGGAGACCTGGGTCCAGAAAGTACATGGTTGGAACAGTGACACTGACCTATCCATATGACAGGAATATTGGAAAAATGAAAAGGATTGTAGAATGCTTTTCACATTTAAAGCACTACTGACCACCATATTTACAAAATTAGCAAGTCTTAAAAAAAGGTAACAAGACTTTAACATAGACTTTGTTGGCATACGTGGATAGCGTCACTGTTATCTTCCTTTTCAGGGATGAAAGTCTGAGGAAGCAAGTGAGGCACCATAAGATACAAGACTAGTAGTTTCATGACTATCCTAAAATTAATTATTTGTTATCCTCGATAGGCCACTTAATCCCCTGGTAATATTCTAATCCTCCTTATTAGGATTGTTCCTAGTTTTGTTTTTATTGTTGTTTTATAACTGTAAGTCGCCAAGAGCTGCCTGTGGCAGGATGGGCAGGGCAGAAATTTTTTAAAATAAATAAATAAATAAAATTGGCAGACTACATATGTTATCACTTACTGTCCCCTAAAGAGATGGTTTCAACTCTCAGGACTCTAATATGTAGTGCAACATTTGACTAGTATAATTTAAATGCAGGTTAAGGTTTCCTAGCTGGGTCAGCAGGTAATTTTACCAGCAAGTAAAATGCTTTAAGCAAGGACCTGTGTTCACTGCATTTTCCCCAATGGGTCACTGGCTGTATGTTGAAACTGCTCTGTGAATGAATTGAGATGTGCACTGCAAAGAACTTTGATAATCTACTGCTCCTTTTCCTCAAGCTTTTCATGACTATGCATCACCAGCATTAGAGGCTACGAATCAGCATTACTTTGTATTTAATTAAGCTGCTACTGTGTTTCTCTTTTTATAACCACAAGTCATAAGAGCCTTAAAGAAAAACATTGCAATGGTACCTTTCACTGAACATTTAATAAAGTGACAGTATGGCCAGAAGTGAGAACAGAATGGGAGCTTAGTTTTTCATAATATCCAATTACTAACCTAATTAGAGAACAGGTCCGTCATGATAATCAGATTGAGAATTATGGTTTGCATTACCATTCTTGGACATGAAGCTGACCATATTTCCACAGGTAAGTAGCTTGCTATTTCATGCCCACCTGTATGCAGCAAGCACACCGCCACTTTCATATCACTATATTAAGGAGGGTATATTTTATACCAGCAGAGCCAGAAGAAGCAGTTGTAAGCCAGATAAAATGCATCCCTCCACTGCCATGAGACAGTTACACATTGCTAAACCTGCTGCCTCATATTAGGGAATCTTAAATAATTGAACTGGTTACCTTGCCAACAGGCTCCAACCACCAGCTGGGTTTCTATCTTGGAAGAATGAAGAGGATAATCCTCAGTCACTGGGAAAGGATAATATGAAACTCCATCTACATAGAGAGTCACTGCTGGAAATTCAACATTCAGGACATAGTGATGCCATTCTTTATCGCACACCTGAGAGTAAAACAGAGAGGTAAGAGTTTAAAAACATAATTACTACTACCTTTTATTTCATAGATAAAATTAGTCATCCAAGAAAACCAACTCATTAGGGTTGTTAGAGAGAGTATGCGTGCTTCAGATCTGGCAAGGAAAAGGATAAAATGCGCTCGGCCTTCCTAAGAGCCTGGCATAACGTGCTGTAAGGACTGGGAGAATCCCTGAGCTGCCATTGCAGGAAGAAAGTGATGTTTTAAATTATCAAGGAAAGGGCTTTTTAAAGAGACAGGTGCACTAAAAAAATTTTTTTATTTGTTTGTACTTTTTTTGTGTGTGTTTTCTGCTTACTTACAGCCTTAGAACATAACTATTTATAAGATTTAAGTTTCAGATTAAAATTGTAGTTCACTACAAACCTTGAATGTTGGAAGCAATTCATAACCACAAAAGCGTTAGGACCACTGTGGGTAATTTCAGACGAAATGATACCATGGTCAGCCACAGTGAATCCCCTGTGGTGGCGGTTGGTCCCGTTACGTCTGTTTGATTCCTGCCAGATGTTCACCCCGGTGAATCACTGGCGGGAAACAAAATGACCACGATTCTGGACCTCCGCTGCCCGGAGATCCAGAATCGTGGTGGGATTGGGCCCCAACTGTGATCACATTGGCCACGATCCTGGATGGACCGAAGGTAACGTCTGTTACCTTCAGCTGGGGCGGATCGTGGTCCCGACCATGGGACAGAATCGGGCACAGCAGTCAGAAAGGCCGTTGTGTCCGCCCGTCTCCTGGAGGGCGGGTGGTCCAGGGCTGTCTCTTATACACATCTAGATGTGTATAAGAGACAGGTGTGTGTGTGTGTGTGTGTGTGTGTGTGTCACTGGGGACTTCTGAGATGTATCCTGCAGAGGCTGATCCATCTATTTCAAGGGTAGTCACACAAGCTCTGCTTGATCTCTCTGGCTCTGTGCACGACTCAAATGGATCAGCCTGTTCCAGACTAGGCATCTGCCGGCCAGTGCCCTGAATGGGTTTAGCATGTTCCAGACTATGTGTCTGCTGGTCAGTGCCCTGAATGGGCTTAGACCGTTGTATCTTTAGCAGCAGGATTGGGGGCACTACGTTTCCTGAGGTTTTATAGACCCTTCATCCCCCTCATTGAATGAAGAGTTCCTGGACCCTCATTCTTCTGTCTATCTTCAAATGCCCGTACAGAGAAGGCTATGCAAGCCTTACAGCCTTTTAAAAAAAGAGGGGGGAAAAACCAACCCAGAACACCCAAGAGTTTCCTCAAGGCACATTAGAGAGTCATTATTTTTGGTCCGATAACGGGACCACGGAGAAGTACTTAGTGCAATGGTTAAAGTCTGCCTTTTTTGTGGCAATCGTTGTCATGCTAGCCGGGACAGTGGTCGAGCAATTCTCATCACTGACTATAGAACTAAGAGTTATAACTAGCTAGCTAGCAATAATTCCCTTTAAAAAAATAAAATAAAATATAAAAACCCAGAGCCTCAGCTTCCAGAAAAGTCTACTCTGGAAGCCTGCATCAACTGCTTAAAGAGACAAGCTCTTCCTGGGTTTGCCTGCCGGCCTCATGTGATACCATGAGTGAGAATCATGGAGCCACTCAAAGAAGAAGAAATCCTTTTCACTCAGGTTACCTATATCATATACAAATTCTGTTAGAAGGAGAAGGCAAGGAAAACTCCCTCATTTCTCCCCAAATCTCTCTTGGGATTGGCACACACAACAGCATTAAATCTAACTTGTTGTCCCCACCATCACCACAGAAATTTGGCTCAACAATGCTAATGACTCCCAACAACAGACATAATATTTGAAAGAACTTTGTGCTCTCTGGAAGGCATTCTGAATTCCAGAAATTGTCTACATCCAGTACTGTATCAGGGTTACATTACCTACATTTTAAGCTCTTTGAGACAGGAACTATCAAAGGGGCCTGGTCCCGCATTGGCACGCCTAAGAACTACTTTTATATTGATTATAACTATCTAAATGGCCTTCTGCAAAAAGCAGCTTGTTTAGGGGGCATAGGCACACCTCCTTCATATAACAATCCCTCTCTAAAACAAAGTACCATTTTAACTATAACTTTGGCATTTTCCCCTCCAATTCAAATACATTCAGGAATACAACTCAGATAACAAAAAACTTTTAACAGGACAGGACCAATTACCATATATACTGGGGTTTGAAGGATGATCTTTGGTACTAGGTAGATGACTTTTCATCTGATCAGAGATTGAATTTTCAGGCTACTGTGGATACTGTTGATCTTTTCTTACTTTTGATCAATTGCAGTTCTGTTAATGAGGGATTGTTATTTGTATGGTTTGGCTTCTTTTGAGACCCGACAGCTTGTTAACATCATATGCCTTTTTATATTACACTGAACAAATCCACTGCTCCAGACAAGACAGACAAGAATTCTTGTACTCCATTAGGAAACAATAATGGAAAGAGAGTTATCAGATTTCTTTGGTATCAATGCCATCCTTAAAATTATGGCGTTTGCAGCATTTACAGAGACTAACGATATTCACAGTACAAGACCAGTATCACCACAGGGGGGTGGGGGTCTATTTTCTTCTGCACTCGGTGCTTTATCTGAAAAATATAGGTATGTCTGAGGCTTAAATTTACTATACACTCCTGTCATTACAAGAAGTTACCAAGGCCACTGCATATAAGCCTCTGATTACAGAAAATATGAAGGACCAGGTTGTTTTCCAAGTTACACTCTGGCACACAAGTGACAATAACCAACTGCAACAAATGGGTCTTTAGTCACATTTATTGATTATACTTATTTCCTTCCTTAATTTAAGTAGTTTACGGTTAGATTTTCTGTGCTTTTATTCCCTGCTGTAAAATTAGGACATGTGCCTAAGTATCTTTCTAAAGCACGAGATATTATGCACAGCTGATAATTGGTCTCTTTCAGTGTAAAATAGAGACAAGTTCTGGTTTCTACCACCCAAATCCTCCTAAGACAAGTAGAACGACCATCCAAGCAGAGTGTGCTGGTCCTACCAATTAGCATAAACCTAAGTCCTATTCACTTCAACGGGATTTGTTCTCACACTAAATACTTGTGTTGCCACTTTCCACTTGGTATCACATCCAAACACTGGCATAGTCACAACATAATATTTTAGAATCAGACCTCAGGAATACAAAATCTAAAAGCCAACTTCAGCATTGAGAAAGCTACTGCAAGCATATAACCAAAACCCAAAAGCTAATTCATGCATTTGCAAACCTGTCTTGTCTGAATTGCAGAGTATCGTCTCCTTCTCCCTGGTACCAGGCCCATGCCTCATCCACACTGAAATCACAAAGGGTTCTTTAAGACTGACTGTGACAACACCATCTGGGATCTTCACAGCTTGAGTGCCATTGAATTCAAAGACTTGGTCACTGTCATGGCCGTTGTCAGTAGGAAGTCCTATTGTCCAGTTAGCTGTGCTACTTGGAGGGGGAAGAAGCTCAGCTGTGCCAGAGGAAGCGCCTGCAATAAAAGTATATTAATAAAATAACACACAGAAGGAAACTAAAAAGATTATATCCAGCTTCAATCCAAGTTGTTTATTTCTAGGAGTGCGGCCTTTCAGCATCAGCTGTGAAAATTCTGCATTAGTACCAAGCCATTTTAATTTTAATTGTGGAATCAGACATCTTACTGCTTGAATTACATGCTCCAGACATTTAACCTCTTGGTAGATATTTAATCCAGCTATCTGACAACATTTGCTCTGTGGCTTTGAATGCTTAGAGTCCTTTTTTGCCTCCTTACAATGAGAATCATATTACACACTAATGACATTTTACTTTCTGAACTCCCACCACAGCCTGGAGGATGAAATTTTTTATTCTGCTCTATCCCCCATGCTCAAAACCTTTAGCTCTTCAGGCTAGAGAGGATTGGGAGACACACTTTCAAATTATTAAGCCTACTGCTTAAAATAACCACAGGGACAGTTAACCACCACCAAACATTGACTCCCTTACTAGCATCTCACGATACTTTTTACTCATGATTCAAAAGTCTAGGAAGAAATAAAACAAAACCTAAATTTGATCTGACTTTGCAGTGAAGCACACTATTATATTCATGCATTACTTGATTGGATGCAGCTCAAGATACACCTATATCCATATTACATCTTAATAAGCTATAGCATATTTAGTAGGGGTGGGACTTTTGGTATCACTGAAAACCAAAAATGGTTGATAATGGCTGCTCTCAGCTAAAACGGAGGGATACAAAAATTGGGCCCGTCTCGGTTCCCAATTTTTGGATCTTGTACTTCCCATTTAAGTCAATGGGAAATCCTCCCATTAACCTCAATGGGAAAAGCCAGCTGGGAAAACAAACCTTCTCCACTCCCACTACCCCACTCCTGGCCTCGGAGGGTGGGGATCCATTACCCCTAACACCCCCACTCACTGTGGCCTGGCTTTACCTCCCTACCCCCCGGTCCCATGTACTTACTGCCGCTGGTCATGTATGGAATGGCTCCTTGCGCATAGCGGCTGCCCTCTTCCAAAATGGTGCCAACACTACTGGCGCCATTTTGGATTAGGGTAGCACATATGCAGAATGGCTTTGGCAGCCATTTTGTGCATGTGCATTGCCAAAATGGCAGCTTTTTTTGCTCTCCTCTGGACCAGTCACCAAGGAAGAAGAAGAGAAGAAGGCCCTGTTTCCTGGCAGAGGATCTGGCTCCGCTGCCAGTGGCTGGGCCTCTTCTGCTGCTGGCTAGCTGGTGGTGAGAGCTGGCTCCGCTGCCAGGCAGCCAGGCCTTCTCCGCTGCCCCACAGCAGAGAAGGCCCAGCAGCCTGGCAACGGAGCCAGTTCCTGCCACCAGCCAGCAGCCCCAGCTGCCGGCCGTGGAGCCAGCGGCCCAGTCAGCAACCTGCCATTCGGACACTCACCCCCCCACCCTTGACCCAGACCAGCGCCGGTAAATACAAGGGCCCGGGGGCAGGGGGGAGTAAAGCCGGGCCCCGGCAAGTGGGGTGTTAGGGATAATGGATCACCACCCCCACATTTACTGAATGCAAAATTGTCTGCATTAATCCTATAATAACTGAGGGGTAAGCGAGCGAAACCAACTTATTTATTTATTTATTTATTTATTTATTTATTTATTAAACAATTTTTATCCCGCCNCCTGTGTCTCGGAGGGTTCTCTTTCCCATTGACTTCAATGGGAAAAAGAACCAACCCAGATCGTTCCAACACTGATATGTGATCCGAGACACAGGCGAGCCAAAACCAAAAGAAACCAAAACCGATATTTTGCCCAGAGCCCCACCCCATATCATTTAGTTACATTATTGGCTTATATTTCCATCAGGCAGCAAAAATGCAGTAGGTGGGTCTCTAGATAAAGCCTACACAAACAGAGCCAAATTCTGCTCATGCGTAGGGGCACCTCTCATGATGACTTCACTGGAGTTGCTCTTCTTACGGCAGGACAGAGTCCAATGCAACCTTTAATATTTTACTGAATGCAAAATTGTCTGCATTAATCCTATAATAACTGAGGGGTAAGCGAGCGAAACCAACTTATTTATTTATTTATTTATTTATTTATTAAACAATTTTTATCCCGCCACCTCCTGCCAAAGCTGCTCGGGGCAGCTAACAATACATAAAACAAAATATAAAATACAATAAGACACAAAATAATAATCTCAATAGGGAACATTAAAAATTATACAAAAACTCTACCACCATAATCCTCACCCCCTACCCTCACCGAAAGCCTGGCGGAACAGCCAGGTCTTGCAATGTCGTCAAAAAGAGGAGAGGTCCAGGGCCACTGGAAGAGATTTCCACAGCCCCCTGATATACCCAGGGGACCTCCAGAAGGGCACTCCTGGCTGACTGCAGGGGTCAATCCAGAGCCTGGGGAATGAGGTGGTCCCAAAAATAGGAAGGGCCCATGTCATACATAGCTTTATAGCTAAGCACCAACACCTTGAATCGGGCCTGGAAAACTGTAGACAGCCAGTGCAAAGAATGGAGCACTGGTGTAATGTGCTCACGGCAACCCGTCCCTGTAAGGAGGCATGCTGCCCCATTCTGCACCAGCTGCAGTTTCTGAACTGTCACCATGGGTAGCCCCACGTAGAACGTGCTACAATAGTTCAGTCTTGAGGTGATGAAGGCATGGATGATAGTGGCCCGGTCAGAGTTCGAGACGTAAGGCCAAAGCTGCCACACCAGATGTAACTGGCGGAATGCACTCCTTGTCACAGTCCCCACCTGGACATCCAGGTGGAGCTTGGAATTAAGGAGCACTTCCAAACTCTGAACCTGAGGGAACAGCGGAGGGGGAGGGGCGTCAATGACAGGGACCACCACCCCACTGCCCTCCCCACTAGCACCACCTCTGTGTTCACCTCGGGATTCAGCCTCAGTTGGCTCGCCCTCATCCAGTCCCCCAGAGCTGCCAGACACTGACTAAGCACCGAGACTGCCGGGTCTGGATCAGATGAAAAACAGAGCTAGAGTTGGGTGTCATCAGCATATTGATGACACCAAATGCCAAACCTCCTCATGACCTCGCCCAGCGGCTGCATATACACGCTGAACAGGAGAGGGGACAGAATGGAACCGTGTGGGACTCCACATGAGAACTCTCAGGGGGATGGAGAACGGTCCCTGAGCACCACTTGCTGGGTTCTTCCGGCCAAGAAAAAATGGAGCCATTCAAGAACAGTCCCGCCCACCCCAGATCTAACACAATCAGCAGGGTCAATCAACCATGATCCAATTCACGGTGAAGGTCATCAACCAAAGCCACAAGTGCAGTCTCAGGGTGTTTTTACACACACATTTCTCCTGGATGTTTGCTGTTACATCCAGAACTTTCTGTGTGTCTAAATCACTCACCCAGATCTTAAACATACGGATCTTTGAACTTCTGCATAGAACTTGTGTGTGTAAAAAGTTCTGTGGACACTTGGTTTCCATGGCAGCCTGGCCCGTCTACAGCTGTGGCTACTTTAGGCTGCCTCAGGGCAGTGTTTGTGTGAAGAATGCATCCAGGAACTAACGGCCCAACGAGCGAGTGAGTAGAATGCATTCGGAACTTACTCGTGGACTTGTAAACCCAGAAGATTGAAGAATCTGGAACTTTAAGGTGTGTGTAAAAATGCCCAATGTGCCATAGCCCAGACAAAAGCTGGACTGCGAAGAATCTAGAAAACCGATGCAGTCCATAATGCCCCTGTAGCTGCCGAGCCACCATCAGTTCAATAACCTTTCCTAAAAGGGAAAGTTAAAGACTGGCCAATAGCCGGCAAAGGAGTCCATATTAAGTGATGGTTTCTTGAGCAGAGGCCACACAACTGTCTCTTTAAGGCAGCCCAGCACTCTGCCCTCCCTAAAGGAGGCACCGACCACCCCCGCTAACAATGGCCCCAGCGTCTCCCGGCTGGTCTTAACCAGCCAGGATGGGCACGGGTCTTGTTTGCAAGAAGCAGATCTGACTGCCCCAAGAACATCCCATGCATCAGCAAGCGATACCCACCGAAACTGATCCCACAAAACCGGACAGGACATGGCTTCCATAACTTGAGTTCTTATAAACGGCAACTCAAAACTGAAGGCTTTGTGCCCTGCTCCCGCAAGTCTAAATTCTGAAAACAAGTATGAAAGATACTTCCCACTTTGGAAAGATCAAACTGAATCCGTACAGTCTCATAACAATTAATAAAAGTCAGATTAAATTTATTTAACGTGTTGGGAAAAGAAGTGCAATTTATTCCCACAGCCAAATCTAACAGTAATTTATAGCTCTTCAAATATCTGAACAACAATTTGACTGAACTACTTTCTGGACAGCTCTTCAAATCCTAAAAGATCCTTTGTTTGTTTAGAAGTCACTTGTCATTTGTATTTTATCATCATCAAGGCTACTGACTAAAGGAGGACTTCAAAACAAACAGTGGCAAGCAAATGAAAAGACTGTCAGACGTGCAGCATCCTTGCTCCCCTTGAATTCAACTGGAGGTGTAAGTGCCAAGAACTGCTTGAAATTCAGGCACAATTTTTATCTTTTTCTGCACTGAAGTGGCTTGTTCATCTTATCCTGTTAAACCTAACTGTAATTTAATGTCAATGGGAGCAGAGATTGAAAGGATTTAAGTGAGGGTCACTCATCCAAACAAGGGCTTCCCTTGTTTCTGGTTCGGAGGCTGCAGCTGGTGCAGAATATGGCGGCCCGTCTCCTTATGGGGACTGGGCGACGGGAGCACATAACACCAGTGCTCCGTGCTCTGCACTGGCTGCCTATAGCGTACCGAGCCAGATTCAAGGTGTTGGTATTGATCTATAAAGCCCTGCACGGTCTGGGCCCCTCATACCTCGGGGACCGCCTCACCCTCCGTGCCTCAGAGTGATCCCTTCGGTCCACTGGGGCGCCTTCTTGGAGGTCCCTCGGGTGAGACGGGGGGCTACAATGGAGAGGGCGTTCTTGGTGGCTGGGCTGCGACTCTGGAACTCCCTCCCAGAGGAAGCCCGCCGGGCCCCAGGTCTGCTGGCGTTTCGTCAAGCCTGCAAGACCTGGCTGTTCGCCAAGGCCTTCGGAGGGGAAGAGGGGAGGGTGGTGTAAATGTGGGGGGGTTGGATATGGGATATTGCTTTTTAAATTATTGATGAGGCTGTTTTTTTAAATATTGTTGTTATGGAATTTTATTGTATTTGTTAATTGTTGTAAGCTGCCCCGAGATGCCGTCGGCATGAGGGGGCAGCTAAAAAATATTTATAAATAAATAAAAAATAAATATAGTCTGCTCACTTCATAAATCCATGTTTTAACTACTGTCTCTCCTCTGTACAGAGCACACCATCTAAGGAGAAATTAAAGGTTTCCAAAGAACACCTCCCTCTATTGCATGTACACACTCTACTCCAGAACTGAAGGGGGTGGGGAGGAGAGAAGGCCTTAAAGGGGAGATTAAAGGAATACACAATCTTGTTCTTTTGATGCAGCAGCTATTTTAAAAGTGCAAAATGAATTTATTTAGCAAGCTTGACTTTTTACTTTAAAAAAAAAAAAAAAGGTATGTTGGACAAGAATTTTTTATGCTTTTGCACTAACATGCCCATTAACTTTTACTATTTCTTTGATAGGTGTCCTAATTCTGACTACTGAAAAGAGATTAAAAGGTTAGGCACTTAATTATTTTTTTTTTTTTTAAAAACAACCCCATTTTATTTCGTTTTCAAAATAACCAGTGTATTCTTACCACAAAGTCTGTGAAGGGACTTCTCGGTGTAAGTATCTCGGTCACAACCTTTTCCAATATGGTTGGTCTCCAGTTCAACTGTTGCTTGTATTGAAGTTATGGGCTCATCGCAGGTCTCCAAGTGTATATTAGGGAACAGAGCCAGAGAACCAGTACCCGGTTCATATTCTATTCTTTTGCTCCAGCCTGCATTCAAAAGACACAACCACCCAAAAACAAAAAACAAAAACATAATTATGAATCTCTGACCTTTACATGTGTTCAGTTGAAGCAAAGCAACAGAAGCTAGTGAAAGGAGACCGGAAGAAGACTGAACTAACCTTGCCAGCCAGGCTTGCACGTGGGCTTAATGCTAACCTTCACCAATACATCCTCAGCAGCTCTCTTCTTTCCACAATCATATGCAGTCACTGTAAGCTTATACTGGTGCTCCTTGCCATAGTTTAATTTTTCTGTATTTTTTATATAACCTGACAATAATGAAAAGTCAACAAAAAGACTTGGTTTGCCGATTAGCATACATACATATAGCAGCAGATACAATCAATCTTGTTACAGCTCATTATGTTAGTGTAAATAATTAATAAAAACAAAGATTTGTGTGTGCAGATAAGGAGTCTAACTTTACTTGATCTAACAGCTTAAAGAGTACATTTTTATTCTTTAATGGCCCAGATATCCATATCCACATAAGCATTACCTCAGAAGTCCTGTATCAGTATCTTAAACGTGTTCTGATTTTTTTATTTAAAAGCATACTAGCAAACAAAAATGAATCCTTTATTATGGTTGGCAGTTTCTCAGAAACTCATCTTTACAGCTTCATTAGCACATGCATACATGTTATGCCATGTTATTTCATAAACAAAGCTGCAAATCAACCATGGAATCTTTACGTAACAGACACTAAAAAATCCCAACACAGTACATTCCACCATTAAACAGGCATTTATCCTTTACAGTCTTCTATCAATGGAGTCTAATATTTAATGTTTGAAGGGAGAACATTAAAGAGATGCTTTTTTTGTGAAATGAGATGCCAGCGTTGGACATCTAGCAACAAACTCAGACCAGATATGGGGGAACCTGGCCCTCCCAGAGCACAAAGGTAGTAGTAATGCTCATGAAGCATGGTCAGGACTAGAAAGAAAGGAGGATACTGCTGGTCAATTAAGGAGTAGTTTTTACAGGCTTCAAAGGGAATCCATTTATCCTCAGATACAGTTATGTTGGCTGCATGCATGGGAACAAAGAAAAATGGGGAAGAATCTCAAGGCTGTAAGAAATAAAGAATATGAGGGCAAAGTAAGTGAAGTATAATTTTAATTAGGTTGGCCTAACGCTACATCGCGGGACAAAAATAAGGTGCAGGCTCATGGAGACCAAGTGTGTTTCAGAGGTAAAATTATGAGAATAGTGTCAGTAAGACACACTCTGCCATTTACTATGCAAAGTTCAAAAATGAATCAAAATACCATCAAAAAGGGGACTTATTTGCTGTAGAACTAGATTATACAATGGTGTCAGATTTAAATTTGTGAGCAGCCACTAATTTTAATTGGACACCAATCAAACAAAACGCCATTCCAATATATGGAACTAAAACACATTTCTTCCTGGTTCTTACCATCTTTGTCAATAGCAAAGGGAACATCTGGAGTTACAATTTCATAGCTGCAGATCTGGCTGAACTGAGGAGAACAGTCTGCATCCACAGCTTCCACTTTCAGAATGTTGTCATACTTCTTCCCTTCAATAACTGTTGCCTTGTAGGACTTCTCTTTAAACACTGGAGCATACTCATTAACATCATTCACCTGAATGTGAACAGTTGCTCTAAAGACAAAATACAGAATAGCCTGCTTAGACTATTTTATGCAGAACCAAGTAACCCATATGAAAGGCTGGGACCACAGTTCAGACACTCGTGTACTTATTTATTTTGTTATATTTCTAATCCACTTCCTCTTGCACACAGTGGCAACTCGGAGCGGCTCACAAAGCAACAAAAACAATAAAATCAATTCAATAGTTAAAACATATAAAAACGTTATAAAACATCATAAAACGTTAAGGCGGAACCAAAGAAACTCACCACCACCACCACCACCACCCATCTCCCTCACCAAAGGCCTGGTGGAACAGCCAGGTCTTACACACTCTTCGGAAAGAGGGAAGGTCAAGGGCCAGGCAGACCTCCATCGGGAGGGAATGCCACAGTCTAGGCGCGGCCACCAAGAACACCGTCCCCATCGTCACCACCCGGGAAACCCAGGGGACTTCGAGTCAGGCATCCCCGGCCAACCACAAGGGCCACACCATGGCTCGAGGCATGAGGCAGTCCCGCAGGTGGGCAAGGCCCAGGCTGTTTAGGGCTTTATAGGTCAATACCAACACCTTGAATCGGGCCCGGAAGACAATAGGCAGCCAGTGCAGAGAACGGAGCACCAGAGTAATGTGCTTGTGGCAACCCGTCCTTGTTAGGAGGCGGGCTGCCGCATTCTGCATCAGCTGCAGTCTCCGGACTGTCACCAGGGGTAGCCCCACGTAGACCGTGTTGTAATAGTCCAGTCTAGAGGTAATAAAAGCATAGATGATGGTGGCCAGGTCAGAGTCCAAGACATACGGCCGCAGCCGTCGAACCAAATGTAGCTCGCAAAAGGCACTCCTCACCACCACTGCCACCTGGGAATCCAGGTGGAGCTGTGGGTCAAGAAGCACCACCAGACTACGGACCTGGGTAGCTAAAGGAGGGCAGACCCCATCAACAACAGGAGCCACCACACCTTCAGCCCTACCCACCATCACCACCTCTGTCTTGTCGGGATTCAGCTTCAGACAACTCGTCCTCATCCAATCCCCCACAGCCGCCAAACACCAGGTGAGCACCAAGACTGCCGGGTCTGGGTCCGCAGAAAAGGAGAGGTAAAGCTGTGTATCATTGGTGTACTGATGACAGCATATGCTGAACCCCCTCACGACCTCACCCAAAGGCTGCATATATTTATTTATTTAAAACATTTTTACCCCACCCCTCCCACCACTGGCAGCCCAAGGCGACTAACAAAATCATCCATAAAAATACAATAAAATATATAAAACATTAAATACTAAAAACAACGATAAAAATTAGGAGACAAAAAAAAGAAGCTGGGCCGCCGCATTCTGCACCAGCTGCAGCTTCCGAGTCATCACCATAGGTAGCCCCACATAGAGCGCGTTACAGTAGTCTAACCGAGAGGTGATAAAAGCATGGATAATCGTGGCCAGATCCGAAACCAGCAACCGAAGCCACCGCACCAGATGTAACTGGCAGAAGGCACTCCTCATCACAGCCTCCACCTGGAGATCCAGGCGGAGCTGCGCATCGAGGAGCACCCCCCAGGTTCCATACCCGGGACGTCAGTGGAGGGCAAACCCCCTCAATCAAGGGGGTCGCCATCTCCACTGACTTACCCACTAACATCACCTCCGTCTTGTCAAGATTCAGTTGCAGTCAATTAGCCCTCATCCAGTCCCCCACAGCTTCCAGAAGCTGGGTAAGCACCGAGACAGCTGGGCCTGGGTCGGTTAAAAATGAGAGGTACAGTTGGGTGTCATCCGCATACTGATGACACCTCACTCCGTACCCCCTGATCACCTCGCCGAGCGGCTGCATGTACACGTTGAACAGGAGAGGGGACAGAACAGAACCCTGTGGGACCCCACATGGGCAGTCTCGGTGAGATGAAAAATAATCACCGAGCACCACCCGCTGAGTTCTCCCAGTCAGGAATGAGTGGAACCATTCAAGAACGATCCCACCCACCCCCGCACTGTCCCGCAGGTGTGTCACCAACATCTCATGGTCAACGGTATCAAATGCAGCCGACAGATCTAACAGGACCAAAAAGGTCGATTGACCCTTATCCTTTTCATGGCACAGATCGACCAAAGCCATTAATGCTGTCCCAGAGCCATGCCCTGGACGAAAGCCAGACTGCGAGGGGTCCAGATAACCAGTGTGGTCGAGGTGCCCTTGGAGCTGTTGAGCCACTACCCATTCAATAAACTTCCCTAAAAAGGGAAGGTTAGAGACAGGCCGATAGCTGGCAGGGGAGTCAACATCAAGCAACGGTTTCTCGGGCAGAGGCAGTACCACCACCTCTTTGAGGCAGGCCAGCGCTCTGCCCTCCCACAGGGAGGCGTTGACCACCTCAACCAGCAATGGCCCCACTGTCTCCCAGCAGGTCTTAATCAGCCAGGACGGGCACAGATCTAATTCACAAGAGGTGGCTCGAACAGCCCCCAGCACCCCCACCATATCAGTGGGTGTCACTGACTGAAACTGATCCCACAAAATCGGACACGGCGGGGTTTCTACCACCTCTACTGTATTAAGTGCGCCATCAAGGTCTTGGTGAATACGAGAGATTTTCTCCGCAAAGTAATCCACAAAAAGGTCACAGTGGGCAGATGATGATTCAACTCCAGAGTTGAGGGAAGCTGGACTGATCAGCCCCCGTACAACCTGGAACAGCTCCGCCGGACGAGATTTTGCAGATGCTATGAGGGTAGCAAAGAATTCCCTCTTTGCTGCCCACATAGCCACGGCATAGGCGTTGAACAGGAGGGGGGACAGAACAAGAGGGGGGACAGAACTGTTTCAGGAGGGATGGGGTATAAATGTACAATGTACAAATAAATAAATAAATAGAACCCTGCAAGACTCCACACGTGAGGTTCCAGGGAGATGATGAACACCCCCCAAGCACCACCCACTAAGTTCTCCCGGCCAGGAAAGAGCAGAACCATTCAAGAACAATTCCACCCACCCCAGCCCAGTCCCGCAACCGAGCCAACAACATCTCATGCTCAACAGTATTAAATGCTGCCAACAGATCTAAGATCAACAAACATGATCTACCCTAATCCAATTCCCAGTGTAGGTCGTCGACCAAAGCCACAAGCGCAGTCTCAGTGTCAAATCCTGGATGAACGCTGGACTACGAAGGATCCAGACAACTGACGCAGTCAAGATGCTCCTGAAGCTGCCGAGCCACCACCCACACAAAAAGGGAAGGTTACAGACTGGCTGGTAGCTGGTCAGGGAGTCAATGTCAAGCAATGGTTCTTTGAGCAGAGGCCGCACCACCGCCTCTTTAAGGCAGCCTGGCACTCTGCCCTCCCTGAGGAAGGCATTGACAACCTCAGCAAGCAACAGTCCTAATGTCTCATGACAGGCCTTGCCCAGCCAGGACAGGCATGGATCTAATTTGCAACAGGTGGCTCTGACAGTCCCAAGAACATCTGCCGCCTCAGCGGGCGACACCGCCTGAAACTGATCCCATGAAACCAGACACGGCGGGGCTTCCATTATCTCAGGTTCATCCATTGCTACAAGGAACTTGGAATGGAACACAAGTAGATACAATGGAAAAGGGTTTTTTGCAGGCAAATGTGAAAGTGCAAATTATGTAACAGGCATCAGAAATGTAAACAAGGCATCATCAACTCAGTTTTCCTGTTGAAGAATCAACTCTATTCTGAGCCTAATTGGGATGGGCAGGGTACAAATTGAAATAAATAAAATAATACATTCTTACATCAGATTTTCCTTTTAGCAGCACATACCCACCAAGTAATATAAAGAGATTTGCTAAATATTTCCTATTTCTCTTGAGTGCAACAGGTACTTCCATCAGTGAGCAAAGGACATAGCCAAAACCAGTTTTAGTCCTCAACACACACATAAAATGATGATGCAATCTCTCTGTAATGCACATTTTCAGATTAAAATTCCAACATGCCTAGTTAACAAGTGGGAATGACACAATTTGACGTGGGGCTAGATTGTCCTTACTGATGCTCTGGACAACCAAACATCCTAGTGCCACTACTTCCTAAACAACATATTGGGTTCCTGATCCTTTATGTTCCTCAGGCACATTTATACTGTACTTCCTTTGATAAAAGTGACCGTATATGCTTTGTAAGATTCTGCCTCTCAACTATGATCGCACTGACCTTGAAACCTTAAGAAAAAATGGCTGCTGACTGCTACAATGTGAATAGCGATTGGAAGTATAGCTCTCTACTTTGAGCATCATAGCAAAACTGACAGTGAATGGAATACTATCCAGTCAATAGGGATTGGCCTATTTGTACTTTTTGCCTTTTGAGCATTTCCTCAGAAGTTACATGCCACCTTTACTGCAGTATCTGCTCCTATCAAAGCACTTCCCTGCTGACACTCTTTTCCTAGGGCGTAAGGATAGAGAAATAATGAGGCTATACTAGTAACTACCTAATTCCGGTCTAGTTTATGACCTTCTCGTCTGCCACATGCTGCACAGATGTTTTTCCCAAGCTGTCCTATGGTTCTTAAAGTGGCTTTTTAGAGTAGACATTAGTGTGTGTTTATTTCCTTTCCTTTTCACAGACTGCACTGTTATTGTGCTTTTTATCTAAGAGGGTGGCAGTCTTACACCATTAGTGTTACTTTGGTATTCAAGCTACTTAGCAATAATGGAAACTTGTGCTCCTTTCTTCATCAGCCCTAGTGTCTGCTGGAGAGATTTTCTTTGGGCCCAGCCTCCTCCAAGATCTTTACCCACACTTGAACTGCTCTCATTAGCATTTCTGCAACCTCTATCACATCATTAATTACACAATTCGCTTATTTCCTATGCTCTAGCAGCACTGGTTAGACAACCGGAGCTTCCTTCCCTCTTCCCACTGTCTCATGACAATCAAAGGGGCTCTCAGTTCAAAAGCATACACAGCCTTCTTCTTCTGTGTAGCACTGGCAGCTTTCACTGTGCTAATGAAAGTGCCAAAAGGGTTCTGTGAATTCTGCATTGCTGGGACCGCAGCCATTTTTGTTGAATTTGCCAAACTGTCATAGAAATTGTATCTGCTACTGCAGAATTAAAACCGGGCCAGGTGCACTGTGAGCTAGCCAATGGGGCTCTGGCGCTATTAGCAGTTGATATATATTCCAGGGCAATTGAGTCCTGACATACAACCCTCCAGAGGAGAGAAAAACTTCTCCCCACCACTGGTAAGTCAGTGTGGTGTGTTTGAGAGGTTTTTTTAAAGATATATCTTAAAAATAATAGAATGACATGCTGGAAAATCATTCCCATACAACATTTACAAGTTTTAATTTGCATAATTTATTCTACCTGCAGTATTTCTGTTTCCAGGGTTGCAGAATACTATTATTGCCAGGACCCTGGGCAAGGCCACACGAGACGTTAACCCACATTGGGCAGCCTTCCCCAACATTAGCTTTCAATGCAGCTGACTGTCAGGCTGGTGCCTCCAGATGTTCATCCACTTCCTCCCCAGGGTGAGCAGCAGGTTGCCACTCAACACATCCGCCAGAAAAAGCTGGTGATGCATCGCAGGCTACCGTTGTCCCACCGCAGTGTCAACATGGGGTAAAGGGCTGCCTCCCGTCTAGTAGGCCTGTGTAGCCTTGCCACAAGGAAGGTCCAACGATCAGGCCTGATAGAGTGTGCTCTCCTCGCCTGCCAAACAGCTAATCAGGGGGTGGGGGGAGGGGAACTCAGAGGAGCACACTCTCCCTGCCTTCTAAACAGCTGATGGGGGGGGGGGGGCAGGGGACCAGCAGGAGTCTGGGAGTCCAGCCATTTGGACAGCTCCTCCACTGGACCCATGGCATGGAGGAGAGGGTGACAATCATGGGGAGGCTGATCATTAGGACTGCTCTTCCCTCCGGCCCAAAGCGTGGCAGCTGCTTTCACCTGCCCCAGGGAGGGCAGGAGATCCGGTTGGACCTGTCTCGTGTGGCTTTACTCCAACCATAATAGCATACATGGCTTAGTGATGTGTATTTTTTTTCCACAGCAATTAAAGTTATGAAGTTAACCAAAGGGATTATTTTCTGCTCAATCAAAATTTCACAATTATACTGAACTTTAAAGAAACATAGTAGTTAAGATAATACTTTTATTGGACCAACTTCAGTTGGGGAAGAGTACACAGGCTTTTGAGGTTTCACAGGATTGTCTCAAATATTTAAGACCAAAACGACAAACTCACTCCTCTTTGCTGAACTTTAAGACAGATTTGTTTTCCTCTGCTGCTGCGATATTCATGTTCAGCAATCTGCATTGGAACTCCACTAGAGTACAGTACGATGTATGCGTTTTTCCATTTTGCGGACACCACTTATAACTTCATTTTCCTTCTCAGACACACGCTATAAATCCTTTTGTAGTTTTAAAATAAATCACTTATTTCTCTTTCTTTACAGACAGAGGTATAGGGCTTTATAATATTCTGCCGACTTTGTGGGGTGGACAGGGGCCAGACCACGCGCGGCTTCTGCCACTGAGCTGCTCAGGACAGGGATTTAGTGACGGGCTCCACTCCACACTCACACTCCAGCCCACCCAAGCCCCCTTGGCAGCAACCTGAATGGAAAGGGGGTGGGGGAGAGAAGAGGAACTATTATTATTATTGGTTATATAGCGCAGTAGTATACCTGGAGCTGTACAATCGCTAGTTATACACAGGTCCCTACCACCCTCGCTTGCCTGATGCTGCTGCCTCTGTGACCGTTTGTTTCAAAGGCCCTGAGCTGCCGCACGCATGCGCATGCTGCTGGGACTGCCATGTTTCTTAGTCTGGCATGCTGGGAAATGAAGTCCCAGCATGCCAGACTTAAGAAACATGGTGGTGGCCCCAGTGGGGGGACTTTAAACAGCAGCAGGCAGCACCAGCAGTTGGCGAGCAGGCATGGGGACTGGCGGCAGCAGTTCCTGGTGTGTGTGTGAGAGAGAGAGAGAGAACATGAGAGGTGTATGAGAGGGGTGTGTATATGAGAGAGAGAGGTGTGCATGTGTGTGTGCGCACGCACGCGAGTGAGAGGTGCAAGAGGGGGTTGCTCCCTCTCCCCCTCGCTTCCCCTTCCCATGCTGTCCCCTTTCCCCCTCTGCCACCCACCTCTCCCCATGGCTGCCCCCTCTCCCCCTGCTCCCCATGGCTCCTGGAGGGGAGGAGGAAGTCATCACCAATTCCAAGGAGACACCCACCAGAACGTTCCTGCTCTCCCTTCCTGCCTAGCAGCCTAACTCTGCCTCTGACTACCAGCCCTCCCAGAAGATGCAGGCCCAGCAGTATTTGAGGTAAAGGTCCACCAGCTCAAGAAAATACCTTTTCCCTTCCTCCCATGACCTGAGCTCATCTTTGCTGCTGCACCCCTCTGGGAGACTTTGAAAGTGAACTGGGGCCATCTGGGGGAGGGTATGGAAAGGGGCTGGGCCGTGCTGCAGCCATGAGAGCGTGGATCTGTTTGATCGGTTTTTCAGGTGTTCGAGATCCAGGTCCAAATCCAGAATCTGGAAAGGGGCCAACATACAATCTTGCTCAGGGCTGTGTTTGGTCCTGAGATTCAGTTCCTCACCCCTGCTTTCAAGGGGATACTGTGGCTCTAGAGGGTTATTTGATCTATGTTTGATCAGCGGATCTATGTTTGAACTTACGATGGGGGTGTAATAGGGTTATGCTCAAGAAAAGGAGGGTTCAGGTCATGGATCTGTGCCATTCTGTCCCTATCCTTGCACGCATGCCCTCATGTGTTTTAAACAAGAGTCGTTGCCTTTTAACCTTATCTGTGTCCTGTTCTTCCTTTAATCTAAAACAGATTTAAATGTTCTTTGGTGCACATTGTACTGATGGGTTAAAAATAACTTCTATAATAATTCTCTGTAATTGTCAAAGGGGACAATTCCCCTGTAATTCCTTGTAATTCTCTGACAATTCTCTGTAATTGTCAAAGAGGCCTTGTGGGAAAGTGGGCAGGCCCATGGGGCCCCTGCATTTTCTTCGTCCTGGGCTCTGCAATTTCTAAGGTCAGCCCTAGTGATCTGGAAAAGTATCTGGGCCAGCCCTGGCCATCTGGGCCATGGATCTGTCCCCTATCCTTGTGGGCATGCCCTAATCTCGGCTCTTACCATGAGCTCAGTTTTTCACTGCTTGGGGATAGACACTGGATCAAGGATCTAAATCCAGAAACAAGAAAGGGGCTACCCAAAACCTAGCCATAGGCTGCATTTGCCACACCTCCCCCCACCACTCTGGGCCGGAGGTTCTCCACCCCCCTGCTTTAAACTTAAATTAGAATTCCAGCAGCAGAGCACACAAACACTACCAAACAGATAAACCAGATGTTTATAAAGGATATGGATTGCTAGTTTTAGCATACATTTGATCAAACCAGGGACAGCATTTCTCCTTTTGCATAAGCACTATGCAAGCACTATACTGAGCCAAGAGGATGACCTTATTACCTAATCTTCTAATAGATACGGAAATAATAGAACCTAGATATGGGGATCTGAACATTCTTGCTCGTTTCATCATAGTTTTTGTATTGAACATCACTGGATTGCTTCAGTATCACCCATTTGGTTTACATGAACTCCAAATGTAGAAACCACAACCACATCCTTCAGAAAAACTACTTAAGCAAAACTTCCCTTTCTCCCACCCACACATTACTTACTTGTGGGATTTTTTCATATTTGCTCCATCTGGTCCCTTTCCACAATCATAGGCCTGGATGGTGAATGTGTAGTCCTTCTGCAGTTCGCAGTCAAGCTTTTCTTTAGACCGTATTATTCCCTCACCAGTGGATTTATCCACTACCACAGCGTCAAAGGGGACATTTTGCCCATGAATTTTAAATCCACAAATCTCACCTACAGATTCAAAGCAGCAAAAGTTAGGATTACAGAGTTTACAACTTCTCCATACAGTTTCAAAAAGAAATGACTCAATATTTTGCAGCCAAGGGTTTGTGAGGGTCTGTGGACAAAGCAAGAGCACTGTGCTTTAAAATGGGTGAGTTCTGGGAACTTTAGTAAAAAGAAGCATACGTCTGCCTTCCAAGCAACTTGTTTACTTTGCATCCATTCATGCAGGAATACAAAAAGAGAGAAAAAGAGAAATGTAGACAGGCATTTCACAGGAGTACTTGAGATAGATCTAGGGTAAGAGTAGATCTTATGACAGCATACAGCCAAGGCCACTGGGTAATATCTTCTACGCCAAGCTACTGGGAAGAGCTGGGCAGCTTGTTTATTTTGACCAGAGCAAAAGGTTAAAATGCACAGTTACAAGTTGAGAGAGGAAGCAGCTTCAGGTATAGGTTCAGCACCATAATTACAGAAATTCTGTCAACGGATCAAAAGGACAAAGTCTTCCTGTGCAATGTACCTGGCTAAAATTAGGGAATCAAAATAAACTACTAAATGAGAAAGGTAGAAATACCAACTTTTCAGGCATCCATTTCAACAGCTATCTGCTAATATAGTACCATTTATGTTAAATCAGAACAATTCTTGCATGTGGATGGACTTACTAGGCCTTTTCCCTAAAAAGCCACTATTTCCTAGCACACCTGAAAGAGAAGCCTACAGTACCTAAATTATAATCTAGCACTATTTATAATCTAGATTATAAATGAGATCTACAGCTACTATATTATGGAGTGCATAATATGTAGAGAGAATGATTTGTTTTGGCAACTATATTATTTCTTCACAAAATGTGCAGGAAAGAGAATGCTAAAATGACCCAAAAATGCAACGCTAGTAGCGAACAGAAAAAAATGATTTTTTTTTTTAAACTGCAGTGTTCATATAACCCATAGTAAAATGCCAAACAGTTCAAATGGATGTCTGATTTACAGATATTTCTAACCAAGGGTTTGGTTACATAACAATTTTCATTGATATATTTTAAAATACAAAAAAAAGTGGGAGAATAAAATGGGGTAAAAGAGCATGACAGGATCTTCTGTTTAAGTGCTGATTCCCCATTTCATAACCAAAGTTAGTGTGTTAATACTCAAAAAACAGGATAGAAAGAACCCTTTATCACCTTCTTTGGTGACTGTCACCTCAAAATTCTCTAAAGGGAGAAAAGATAAACCCAAGTCAGTAATACAGGGAAGAGGGAGCAAATAAGGAAAAAGTCAAAGATGTACACGTTACACAGAAAAGCTTTGGACATATTGTATAAACAGATTCCAGTGGTCTGTGCTATAATTGCTACAAAGTCAGACCCTTAATTCAGTTCTGTATTAATTTTAATCTTCAAGTTTACCATACACTTTGGAATTCCAAGTTAAAATAATGAATGTTTTCAGGTCCTTTAAAGGTTTTGTCTTTCCTTGTGGGGTATGGTGCATAAAAGTAAAAACTGGGTGCTAAACAAGGAAGCGTGACCATCACATTAAAATTTCCACTTAGCTTGGCATCTGCATTTTAAATCAATATTTAAGGGGCACCTGCAAAAGTAGTAATAAATTCTTCACATAATACACCATGGGTGTTCTCAGACGTGACGAAAGCCTGCATTTCTATGCTTTGACCACGTGGAATTGCAGGCTACCTACACGTCAGAAAGCACCACCAGATGTTGGCCGATACCACCCGGGGGATGGCCGAGGCTAATAGCCCAGGTTGTGACTCGGGAACACCCCTAGGTCAGAGCCCGGGCTAAGCGCCAACACTGCCCAGTGAATGGTCGCTTAACTTACCCCGGTTGGGGTCCCCACCAGTTCTGGGCACCCATGGGCCACTATGACTGCCTGTCAGCTGTGGGGGCGGGGCCAGGCAATCACGCATCCATGCGTCTCCCTGCCTCCTCCCTGGCCCAGCCACCGTCAGTCACATTTGTTCAGTGGCTGGCTCCTGGCTGGAATGGCAGCTCCCACCACCACCTGGATAAGTCTGATGGCGGCAGGAGCCATTACATTTGTTTTCACCCCAAGTTTAGGTCAGATCTAAACTTTAAATATAAGCAAAGAAACCTAACTTATATTTGCCTATTAGTGCCGCTGATTTACATTTCTGAACAATGTTAACAGACTCGTCAGTTTTACTTCCAGGTTCTCATGCCCCATACTGCAGTATTATGCCACTTGCAAACACAGCGAGAAAGGTGGCTTGTTTTTCCATTTTTTTGTGGGGAAAGTCTTGAGATTTTATTTCTGTTAATAAAAAAAACAAACTGGTTTTAACAAAACCCAAGTTCAGTGTCAAATTTGACTTGACAGTATCACTTAAATTCAGGATTTAATATGAACACATGACTTCATACAAACAACATAGTACGCTTAAGAGCTTTGGGATTTTAACTTTATTTCTTCACACCCTGAAGCATACTTCTTTCTGAAATTTAAAACTGCTGACAAAAATTCTCATTGTTCCAAACCAGCACCGTAACTGCTAAATCTAACATCAGGCATAACTAAGACAGCTGATAAAATAGTGCTTCTCTTTCAGAAAGAACCCTCTAACTGCACACCCCTTGTCGTCACCTACCACCCCACACTGGAACCTAGACGTGGCATCATCCAGCATCTACAAGTCACTGACTCTACAGTGGGCAGCCACTTCTCCCAGCACAATAACTCCACATCAGAGCTCTCAATTCTCATACTCAAAGCAAACCCTAAACATCACCCTCAGATGACAGGTCTGGGAACTAAAATTCATAACTTTATTTGATACTAACAATGGACTTAAAGACCTAAATCTCTCCAGCCACTACAAAAATCTGCAATACCTTACAGTATACTGCATTTTTAATTTTTATCTTCTGTACCAACCTCCTAGAAATCATTCCAACCACTTTGTCTCCCTGTCTGTAACTGACCCTGTCAGCTGAATATTCAACCTTTGTGTTACTGTGAACCCAGTTCCTTTGATGTGTGTATTCCCTTCACTTGATAAGCTGTTTCCCACTATACCCCCTACCCATATGTTTGCCTTCTCTGTGTGTTTTCCACTATCTGTTGTCTCTTGGTCTCGTACCTCAATATATAATTTTACAGCTGTTTTTAAATGTCTGGCACATCTCCCTCTTTCTCTTTACCCCCCTCCCCCACCTGCTGCCCTATCTACTCCCACTTATTCCATGCCCTTCATATATACCTGCCCTACACTTGCTCATTTTATATATTTCTACTGGCTACATTACATGCCTGAGGAAGGATCCTGTGTGGCCCAAATGCTTGTTTATTTCCACCAACAGTTGGTCTAATAAAAGATATCATTCGAATCACGTTGTCTCTGTCACTTGGGACCAAGACAGCAACCACATGCTCTCTAGAAATGACAGTGTTATTAAAACTCTGAACTCACTCTCGTTACATATTCCATATCATTCCTTTTGTTCTTTTCCAATATTATCTTTGCCTTAAACAGCAGTTTTAACTTGACAGACCCATACACTTTAGTCAGGAAGCTTTCCCCATTGCCAAATCAGAATGTGAGAAAATGAAATCTCAGTGCCAACAATAGTATAATCGAATAAAATTGTAGTGCAGTCAAAAAAAATGTATGCAAAGAAGTCCAAATCAAATCTCATTACAGTCAGTATATACACCATACACAGACAAGTCCCTAAGAAACAAATCAATAGAAGAAATCCTTGATGAGATCCACAAAAAACATCCTAATGGTATCTTCAAAAAAACCTTTCATAGCATATTGCTGTACTATATATTTTTAACATTAATGTTTCTTAGAATTGGCAATAGGACTTTTGGTTTAATCTGAACCTCTCCCCAAAAAGGAACATAAGTGCCATACTGGGTCAGACCAATGGTCCATCTAGCCCCACATCCTGTTTCTGACAGTGGCCAATCACGGTGACTTGGGAGAACAACCCAACAGGTCACAATGGGGGATCCATTCCCTGTTGTTTTTCCCCAGCTCCCATCATGTTTCCTGACCCTGTCTGGCTAATAGCTGCTAGTGAACCTATCTTCTTTAAACTTTTTGTTTAAACCAAAGCATCCAAAAATTGGCTTACTATTTATGGATTGTTTTGGTTTCACATTTTTCCCATTCAGGTCAAAGGTAAGGGAAACCTATCCGTAAACCCAACCCACCCCTGGGACTCTATTCCCCCCCTCCCATCCCCCCAGGGCCCTGGGATGTACTCACTGACCTTGGAGGGTTTGATTGAAACTCTGCCAGCCCATCACTGCTGTGGCCTCCTGGCAGCCTCCCTTGCCGCAGTGCGCTGACGAGCTCCCTACTCTGAGCTCCCTACTCTGCAGCAACGTGTACGAAAAGACCAACTGCGCAATGGCAAATGCGCAAATGGCCATCACTCAACCAAAATTTTAGTGGCCAAATGACATTACCGCCATTTTGGCTAAGGGTAGCTGGGGTCAATTTGTACATGCACAAGATGACCACCACCGTTAACCAAATTGGTAGCAACGTTGTTTTGGCTGCTGCCATTTTGGTTAAGGGCAGCGACCATTTGTGTATGTGCAAAATGGCCCAAGCAGCCATTCTGCACATGTGCTCTATGGAGCAGGGAGCTCAGCAGTACACCACAGAGAGGGAGCTTGCTGGGAGGCCCCACACAGCAATGGCAGGCCAACAGAGCTTCAATCAAGCCTTCCAAGGCCAGTAAGTACATGCCAGGGCCCCAGAGGGTAGACTGGGGGGGGGGGGCTGTCCCAGAGGATAGGGGAAAAATCCAAAACTGACAATCTGAAACAGAAAGAAGATAATGATTTTTCATAAGAACTGAAGCAAAAAAAAAAAAAAAAAGAGCTGAAATTCTTCCCCCCACCCCCCGGGTTCCCACCCCTAATTAAAATTATATATTTTTAATTGAGTTTTATATATATACACAATTGTGTTTACTAGGATCCAGTATGCTTTCTTATCAAGTCCTGATGAAACAAGAAGGCATTTTTGAAAGGTTTTTTTAAAGATACTTTAAAATGTCTTTTGTGGATCTCATCAAGGATTTCTTATATGGATTTGTTTCTTGGGGACTTTGTTCTGTGCATGGTATATACTGACTTATGTAATCACATTTGATTTGAGCTTTCTTGCACAGATCTTTTTTCAATGCAATACAATTTTATTCCATCATACTATTATTGTCACTGATCTGTCTTTTTTGCATTCTGACTTGGTCTTGTCAGATCAGTACCACTAGCTGCCCACACTTTTTTCCATTTTTGTGTTTTCCCCATTTGTGACAATTTATTTAATTTAATTAATTTATTTATTTAATTTAAAATGTCTTGCTACCCCACCCCTCCTGCCAAAGGTAGCTTGGGGCAGCTTACAATGGGGAAGGAATACACAGTGAGCAGGATTTCCTGACTTGAGGGAACCCAATGACAACGTATTTGTTTCAGTAAGTAGAAATCTGTGCCCATAGTCGACTCCCTAAGTTCAATAATAGCTCTGTAATGAGGTTGCTACATTAAACTACAGGTAAATAGATTTAAAATATTTGACAAAATACTCAATACTAAAGCATGAAGTGAAGTGCCCTACAAAGGGGGG